>OX376372.1:67434861-68034861 GCA_947369275.1 Nemotelus nigrinus
TTAATATATATATATATATACATATATATATATATATATATATATATATATATATATATATATATATATATATATATAAATATATATATATATATATATATATATATTATATATATATATATATATATATATATATATATATATATACAGGGTGTCCCATAACGCAACGTCAAGCCGGAAAGGGGTGATAGGGCAGGTGGTGACAGTAATCAGAAAACTATTTAAAAAAAATTTAGCTGCGTATTTTTTGAGATATTCGCTTTTGAAAAAAAATTGAAAAAATGCGTACCCTGTGACAATCTTTTCACTGCTACATCTACAAAAATTTTTTTTTTTTAATTTTCTTTTCATAATATAACCCCAGATAAATGCTCTTTAAATTACAGCCAAAAATTAAAAAATTACTGTTTTAGTTTTCAGTGAAATAGCACTTCTTTCACCAAAGATGTACTAAAAAATAACTCTTCACCCAACTTCATCTAACCGTACTGAAAAAAAAATGTACTAAGATATTTTGGCAAGTAGCTTTAAAAGATAGTCTACTAAGTCCTAATTCCAAAATGGTATTACACTTGCTTCTTTATTTCTTAATTAAGGAAAAATAACGTTTTTACCTTGGAGAGAACCAATTCCCAGTTAATTGCTATTAGTTATTTGAAATGATTTTAATGCACTTTATTCTTCTTAAAAACCGTTACCTATAGGTCGATGGAAAAATTAGATGCGTAGTTATGTTATTTTGCTATTTGCGTGGCATTATAGTGGATTACGGTCATTTGATAAGTGTGCATTTTTTCTAGCAAATAAGAGAATACTCCCGTAGTTCCGTTTATTGAAAGTGTAAAGTGTGAATTCCATAATGCCGTTTAGATATAGTGCATAGGAATATGCTAATATGCACCTAATTTATGGGGAATGCAGATCCAATGCTTCTGCTTCAGCACGACTTTATCGTGAGAGGTACCCAAATGTTGAACGGTATCCAGATCATCGAGTGTTCATAAACGTGCATCGGGCATTTTCAGAGGGTCGCTTGCCCCATCGAATGGCTTGTGCGGGAAGACCTTGAAATCTCTACGAGGACACTGTATTGGAAGCAGTTGAAGAAGAACCGTCAACCTCGGTGCGTGCCATTCAGATGACTACAGGAGTACCCAAGAGCTCAGTTCAGCGAATTCTAAGGAGAAACCAACTTCATCCATACCATGTACAACGTGTACAAAGTCTCCTTCCGCGAGATTACCCGGAGAGAATTCAGTTTTGTCAAACTATGCTGGAGAAGTATAGAGAAAATCCGCGGTTCTTTGACGAAATTCTTTGGACGGATGAGTCAACATTCACCAAGGATGGCTACATGAATCTCCATAATTTGCACGAGTGGCACGTGGAGAATCCGCATCTAATGCGACAGAACAAATCTCAACACCGATTTAAAATAAACATGTGGACGGGCATTCTTAATGGTTCAGTTGTTGGGCCATTTGAGCTTGCGGGGAATTTGAATGCCGAAGTTTATCTGGATATGTTGGAAAACCAATTATCACAACTATTGGACGACGTACCACTGAGGATTTATGGAAACATGTATTTCCAGCATGATGGCTGCCCAGCACATTATGCTCGAAGTGTACGGGAATTTCTCAACAGTGAGTATCCCGAGAGGTGGATAGGACGGGGTGGAACAATTTCGTGGCCAGCTCGTTCACCCGATTTAAATCCTTTGGATTTCTTTTATTGGGGCGCAATAAAGGAAAAAGTCTATTCCACTGAAATACAAAGCTTAGAAGAGCTACGTACTAAAATTAGAAAAGCGGTCGACGAAATAAACTCAAGAAGTTTTGCCCGCCCAATTTCAAGGTCGTTCTTAAGAAGATGCAGAGCCTGCATTGCCGCTGATGGCAAGCATTTCGAACACCTTTTATAAGTAAAGTAAGTAATTTCTGTTCAATAATTGATTTCTAATTTCAACTTATATCAAATAGTGCGAAAACAAACTTAGGATGTCGGACTGTTAGAAAATTTATATTCATCTCAATTAAGTCATTAAGAAGCAAGTGTAATACCATTTTGGAATTAGGATTTAGTAGACTATCTTTTAAAGCTACTTGCCAAAATATCTTAGTACATTTTTGTTTTCAGTACGGTTAGATGAAGTTGGGTGAAGAGTTATTTTTTAGTACAACTTTGGTGAAAGAAGTGCTATTTCACTGAAAACTAAAACAGTAATTTTTTAATTTTTGGCTGTAATTTAAAGAGCATTTATCTGGGGTTATATTATAAAAAGAAAATTAAAAAAAAAAAAAATTTTGTAGATGTAGCAGTGAAAAGATTGTCCCAGGGTACGCATTTTTTCAATTTTTTTTCAAAAGCGAATATCTCAAAAAATACGCAGCTAAATTTTTTTTAAATAGTTTTCTGATTACTGTCACCACCTGCCCTATCACCCCTTTCCGGCTTGACGTTGCGTTATGGGACACCCTGTATATATATATATATATATATATATATATATTATTTTAATATATTTAAACCCTTTGCTCTAATTTTCAAACTCCATCGATGGTGAATGTTTTTCTGTCGTAGTATTTACCCTAGTTCCCAATTAACTAAAAATTTCTCAAAAATATGTTCTATTTTCATGGTATTCAGCGTAATCATTACGGTCCTAATTTCCTAAACAGCCGCATCACACCAAAAACCCAAATGTTATTAGATACATAAATATATATTCCACACTAGACGCGACTCAACGTGCAGATGTTGTGTCTTTTACAATAATTTCATCTTACCCTTCTTTTTTAAAAATGCAGAGAAAACAGGTCATTTATCAAACGTCTGTGGAATTCAACACCTTTTGACACTGGAAACACAATAATATAATATAATATGCGTAACATTGTAACGATGAAAACTAGGCGCGCCACGAATATGCTGTCCAAATGGAAATCGAATTGTTTGTCTGGTATGGAGTCCGAAAATATATTCTCTAGAGTTAATTCATTAAGCATAGTACTGAGTTCGATTTCACGTGAAATTTTCATACAAAATTTCACGTGAAATCTGTTTCGGCGAAAATTTCGCTTGAAAATAAGCAAGTTTGGTACTGTGTTCTTCGCATGAAAAGTTGCTTTGAAGTTGCTTTCGCTTTGAAAACATAGATGGCACTGAAACATGTTGTCAATCATTTCACGCCAATTTAGTTTGTGCAGTTCATTCTTTCGAGCGAAAAAGTGACATTTAGTGTTTCAATTTGAAAATTGAGCAGTGCAAATGACTTTCCAATAAGAAAATCGATCGAAAAGTGAAATTCTTGACATTTTATCCGTCAAGAATGAGCAGTGTCTCTGCTTTTCTCCGTTGTCAAAATTTTCGCTCGAAAGAATGAACAGATAATTGGGAAATGTCAAAGTTTCACGTGAACTCGAACTCAGTACCAGCCTTTAGGCGAAAAACAAGGATGAGCCCGCATCTTACCCGTAATAATAATAAAACATAAAATTGAAATATTCATCAAATCCACACAAAGCCATCCCGAACTGTAATCGGTTCGGCGCGACTAGCCAGGATCCTTTCAAAGGATAAATAAATGAACAGACTCGACCGCCGTCCACAGTTGATTTATTATGTTTCTGCCCAATGAAATTTAACGCTTGTTTTCGCCTTCGATAATTGCTATTTGACTTAGTTCCATAGTCTTTTGAGTTGATTGTATTGTGTCTGATTGGAAGGGTGACTTATTGACTTTTGGTTGAAATACATTTTGTTGCTGTTGTGCTCTGGGTATCTAAAATGAACCTAATGTTTTGTGAATTTCAAGAAAGATTGAGAATATTTATTATATTTAAAAATATTTTCTCCGGGACTTTGGGTTATATTAAATTTTGTTGATAATTTTGAATCAATCATTCTATAAAAATCTAAATATCGAATGTAATAGAATGAAGTATGAACCGTATTTGAAATAATATATCTATTTATAAATAAATTGCACATAAAATTGCATGTAAACCTATGCGTTTTCAACTTTTCATTATTTGAAACATTCAATTCAGTACTTAAATAAACATTCAAATCAGGACTTAAAAAAATAAGCGCTTAAACTGAATAAAGGTTCTCGAGATTATTTTGCTAGTAGTCGTCTACCGCTTTTATGCGAGAGACTAGCCAGCGATCTTAAAAAAAAGTCTAGCGCATCAGAACCGCTAAAAAATTGAATTTCGAAGAAATTGTCTTTGAGTGACCAACAAATTTGCAAAGGCGTTATACACATTTTTGTAGAATCATATCAACCATTCCTTATCCAAAGCAACAAAGCCCAACTATAACATAGATGATGAAAATGTTCAGTGCTGGCAACACTTTTCCAACGAAGCAGCAATAAGTTTATCATACCAAGCTCATACTTAAATTAATTTATCCTTTGAATTTCGTTCTCATCGCAGGATTTCATCGAAAGTTTGAGCGGTTAAACGTTGTTTAAGGCTGCCATCTAAAAAAAATTCAAAACTCGGAAAATTTAAGGAATTTATTCCTTATTTTTATTGCAAATGCTTTACATTTGAGTATGTAATTTAAAGCATCTGTTGGTGCAATATTTACGAAAATGTCCGATGATGGTAGGGCATGCAATCCCGAGATTTCGGCATCTCGGGATCTCGGGATCCCGACCCATTTTGGACATTTTCGGGATCCCGAATTTTTTATCGGGATTCCCGAGATTTCGGGATTGATAAAATTCAACCCACTTTGAGAATTTGAAAAGTTTCATCATTACCAAATGAGCAAACAACCCAGAACTTAATGCCAAAAAAATATAGTTTTATGAAAACGGAGGCGCTAAGGGCTGATTATTGTAACTGGCGTATGATTACATGTTTAATATCCCACTAAAAAGTGTAGAACCCGAAATATCTTTTTCAGCAGCTGGATATATATGCAGCAAAATCAGTTTAGTTTAAATTTTGAAACTCTTGACGAATTATGTTTATTACGAGCATACTTTCAAAACAAATCAGCAGTTTGAACCAATCAATATTATTACTTATCACTTGTTTCATTGTAAAACAATATTATTTTGTAATTGTTATTTAACCCTAGAATGGTACCCATGAGTAATGTTTGCTCACATTCGGTATATATTTCGTCGCGCATCAGCCAGTTAGCCACTCTGACTGCCATGAGGCTAGAAGCTATATAATCTTTTTATGTTTAATGATAAAATAAAAAATGTACATAATACTATTGTTGCCTTCTTATTAGTAAAAACATGTACCTAAAATCATCAAAAAATTTGCCGTACCATTCTAGGGTTAAATGATATGCAAATATTCTGATTAAATTTTAATTCGTTTTTAACTAATTTTATAATTAACCATGAGACCAAATAACGAGAAATTATTGGACAATGTTCTCTCTCAGTCAGATATATTAAGGTTTTACTTGCTAGCACCCATGTACATATGTGCATAAATTTAACATTATAATGAACTTAACTTCCGGTTTTATGCATATATATTTGAAACAAAGTTTTAATTGTTAATTAAAATATATCTGTTTAAATTTCCAAAATGTAGTTCTTTTTTAAAATCCCGAAATCTCGGGACTATCTCGGGATCCCGGAAATCCCGAATTTCGGGATCACCATTTCAATCTCGGGATTAATGCCCTAGATGATGGTTACCCTGTGTTAGCAACAAAGCAAAATACTCGTCTATCTGCTTCACGTTAAGTTAAACCCACCCTGTGAATTTCGTCTCGCTTGAATCGCTGCGCTGGAAGTTATACAGGTGAAAAAAAATTTTAGGGTTACCACCCTAAACACTTTGAAAATTTTCAGAACCTTACTATTTGTTGTTAATTTTCATTGCAGTATCATTCCCATTTGCAAATCTAATGACATAATCGCTTGGTAAAGAGATTCCAAAAAATTAAAAAAATGGTCATAGCTGGCAGCTTTTTCATGATTTTTTTACGAAATTCCTACGACATTTGGTTTACATTAAGATCCATTTACTGCATGAGCTTCGTTTTGATTTCATGACTGGACCGGAAGTTATAGGGAAAAAAGCTTTATTTTGCTGAGCAAACTTGTAAGACTTATCAGACAAAAATCACCATAGCTGGCAACAAACCGGTAAAAATATAATCGGCTATTTAAAAAAAAATCTTTGATTTAAATGTGAAGATATAACAATCAGGTCATCCTTCATCGATGTTCTTTAATAATATCATTATTTTCTCTCCTAAAGAAATATGCGGTTTATTCCCGAACAGTTTGCCGAATGGTTTTAATACGCCAGACTCATCAAATTCGCACATTTCTCTCTCTGACTCAGCTCCAAGAGCCTTTATGAACCACATAGAATTATCACGTGAAGAAATACATGAACCAGCCAACTCGACTGCACCAAAGGATCTACTTCTCTCATTACATATATTCTCCTACGTGGCTGTCAGTAGTATACCTGTCATGGCTCTACGAATATTCTAGCTCTTGTTGAGGAAAAATCCTGGTAAGATTCTGGGATTAAGATCTTCGTGTGCTTTATCAAGTCAGCAGACAGCTATCTCTTTTTATGCTTATCGACTACCCGCTTCTGAAAAATAGCACTTGCAACTTCAAGACCCTGTTTTGGAAGCACCAAGTCTTGCTCCACAAAAGCACCAGCAGTTTCGTTTCGTTTAAATCTGCAGTGTCACGATGCCTAAAGCCTAATCACCAAATTGAACCTAGAAACAATGTTCAATCATGCCCTGCATTCCTGAACAATTTGCAAAGTAGCTCTGGGACTTTGATTAGATTAGCTGTCGCAGCAAATAATGATACGCTTTCCCCTCCAGTTCTCATCAATTGCCGAGCATGCAGTTTTCCCCTAAAAATTTCACCTATCATACAATAAATGCAGGTAGACACCAGCTCCAGATCTAATGGCCTTTTTCAAACTGTCTGTGAATAAGGTCTTGGAGTGTCCACTCGTGCGAACATCAGATACACCTAGTCACTTCTGCTCAAAAATATAATTTCATATATTCTGCCGAAATTGAGTAGGGTAACTCACTCTCTCGTATCAACCCTCTAATACAGTGGTGTCGTAGTTCGCCATAGGCTAAGTTGAATTAGTAAACAGGCAGAGCTAAACAAACACCAAACTCCTAATTTGTACGTAGAGTGGAGGAGCCAGATTGAGAAGCATATCAAGGACCGCTCCTGCTATAGTGCTTGTGGCATCACAGATACATCGCCACTGTTTTTTTTGCAGTGCAGCTAACTTCTTGCGCTTTACAAAATTCTAACAAAGCCTAATTGTTGTCTAATTGTTGTTAGGTGAATCCACATAACAAAAGGAGGCTTCATGTCCCATGTTTTGGTGACAGCTCATTTCCACCGCCCGAAAATATTGAGAGCTTGAGTAAACTCTACTCTCACATGCTTTTTCCGGAAAAGTTATTGTCTAAGATTATTCCAAGATATTTGAATTCATTTGATAGTTGAAAATGTATACCCTTCATTATTAAAGCACTAGTACTTTCAGTTTCATTTCATGATGAACAAAATAAGTTTCATTTTATCAGGATTTACTGGAAGCCCGTGCGCCAACCACCAATTGTCAATTAAATCCAATGCATATTGTGTATTTCTACATACCACATTCTTATCCTGACTGACTGCTGGTACTGCCACGTCGTCAGCATAAGCTTGCCCTTGAAGTTGTGCCTGTTGCAACTAGTTTAGTAAGAAGTCGATCAACTTACTCCACAGGCGACAGGACACCTTCTTGTGCACATCCATTTGTCGCCTCCGTTTTCAAGTAGCATTCGATGCCAGCTTCTGACAGTAACAAAGTCTGCGTCAGTATGGCATGCATCCATTTAAGTATGAATATTCATGCTATGAGCTTTCGCAGCTTTACATAGCTTCCTAAAGACTGCTGAGTCAAAAGTATCTTCAATTTCCTTAAATAGTCCCATCACACACGAGAGGCGGCTGATAAGTTCACAGTCTAAGGTACTTAATGCATGAAAAGTATAGTTTTATATTTTTTTTCTTTTTTCAATGTAATCCCCCCTCAAGTGAAGTATACTTTTCACATCGTGAATATAAAGCTTTTCTACCAATGAAAAAATATTCTTTCGATTTCTCTTCAAAATGGTTTTCTACGGCCGCCTTCATCTCACTACCGTCCCAAAATCTTTGACCCGTATCTCCTTTTTTAAATTTGAAAAAAGAAAAAAGTCACTAAGAGCTTTGTCAGTGTTTTTTGTATGAATCCCGTACCTTTCAAGGCATCCTTCGCAGCCCGAGCTATGAGAATGGTCGCGTTGTCTTGCAGAAACAGCACTCTGCGTTACACCTTGCCACGTATCTTGTGTACGACTGCCTCACGAGCCTGGCCCAGTAAATTAGCGTAGTACTGGTGGCCGTTCATTGTAGTCCGTTAATACCCCAGTGAAATCCGACATATAAAAAGCAAAACTTCGGAAAAATTGTGCTGCGTCGCTTTTTATACGGGGTCAAAGGTCACCAAAAGTGACCTTTCCTAAATATCTCAGTAACGGTTACGTCTTTAGAAAAACAATGTATGACGAATTTGTATCTTAGAAAATTTCCAACAAAACAGCTTCTATAACTTTTTCCTGTAACCATAACCGTTTTTGAGATAAACATTTGTTACTAACAGCACCCTCATTCTCATCGGCATGTTGATATTATCCGATTTTGATTACGACTTGCCATGTTTGTGAGTTTGTTTTTCTATGTTTAAGAGGCGCATAAAAAAAACATGTACACAAACTTATGTACCAGACTCCAGGGTAGGTGGAAAAGTGTACTCCAAAAAGTTACCGCCACCCCCACCCCCCTTTGCCATAAAACTTGTAGGGGCATCAGTTCGCTACTCTCTTCTCCGAAAAACTGTATTGCCGCATCATTTATGGGATATTCCACGAAAGAGCAGGACAAGACAACAAAATTGTAGGTGAAAATAGGTTTTGTGACATATCATGGGCATAGGAGCATGAAAAAGTAAGATAATATCATAGCATAATTCTGTAAACGCTCATTTTTCACATCATAGGAGCTCAATCCGATGCAGATTATCCCCGAATAATCAGTTTTTTTACCAATCCTGTGATGACTGTATAGCGCCAAAGGGACATGACACGTTTCGAAACCAATTTGCACCTGAAATTAGGTGACCTTTCGTTCATGGTATAAGACGGTATGAAAAAAAACTAAAAAACCAGGTATTTCGTGGTGGGTAGGGTGTGGGAAGAGTGTGGGTGTAGGGCTGGTCCTGCAATGTCAAGAATAGGCAATTAACAGGATAAAAAGTGATCCTATCTTGTTTAACAGTGGGCAAAGAACAGGCAACGAGCTCATTTCTGAAGATTTGGGATGCATGCTCACGGATACTATTTTATGCCAAAGGGGGAGGGGGGAACTTTTCGGAGCACACTTTTCCACCTACCCTGGAGTCTGGTAGATAAGTTTGTGCACATGTTTTTTTTTATGCGCCTCTTAAACATAGAAAAACAAACTCTTAAACATGCCAAGTCGTAATCAAAATCGGATACTATTAACATGCCGTGAGAAAGTAGATGCTCTTAGTAACAAATGTTTAGATCAATATATCCCAAAAACGGGTATGGTTACAGGAAAAAGTTATAGAAGCTGTTTTGTTGGAAAGTTTTCAAGCTACAAATTTGTCATACATTGTTTTTCTAAAGACCTAACCGTTACTGAGATATTTAGGAAAGGTCACTTTTGGTTACCTTCGACTCGGTATAAAAAGCGACGCAGCACTCGGATCGATGGGGACTTTTGACATTTTGTTCAACACGCCAGTACCAGAGTTCATACCAAAATTCAGCTTTCCCCTAATTTTTCCGAAGCACCATGTTAGATTTCCCCGGACTATAAGGCAAGTAATCAATTAATAAAATTCCCTGAATATCCCAGAAAATAGTAGCCATAATCTTCGACGCCAACTTTTTAACTTTGAATTTCTTTGGTGGTTTTTCTCCGTTTTTTGTCGACTCTTGTTTGGTACAGTTCCAGATTCCAGGAGACGAATCCAGATTTCATTAACAGTTACAAATTTCATCCAAATCACCCTGATACCACTCCAAAATATTTTTACAACTCTCCAATCGTCGCTGCTTATCGAGCTTTGTGAGCATTCGCGTTATCCAACGCGCACAGTTTTTTTCATATGCAAATGTTCATGCTAAATCTCTCCAATTCGTTCTTTGGTAATCTGTAGTTCTTCTGCAATCTGCCACAATTTAATTCTTTGATCATCTAGTACTAATTTTCGAAGTTTTTGGATATTTGCTTCGGTCACGAGCGTCACCGGCGGCCCGGGCGAGTGTCGCCTTCACATGTCTCTATTCCTTGTCGAAATAGCCGAACCCATTTTTTTACAATCATATATGAAAGTGCAGGATCCTAAAGAACTAATGAGATTCCTTCAAACATTTCTTTCGGCATAATTCCTTTTTTAACAAGGAATTTAATCACAGCGCGGTGCTCTAAATTGCGTGAGTCTCCAGTTTCCGTTGGCATAATGCTATTATTCCAGGTATGAACTGTTAATGGACAAAATACAAAAAACACGTTATTTATACTAACAATTAGTCACAAAATTATTGTTATCAGTAACAAAATGATAAGTCATTGCTAAGTACCTTAGGCCGCGAACTTATCAGCCGCCACTCGTACTCACCATTATAAATCGGCCCCCAACCTTGGAAACTAGAGACCAAAAGACCGGTTCACATCATTTTCCTCGCTGGTGCGAATACTTATTTTATAAGAGTAGACTTAAGCGTGCTAGTGTTCATATGTCTATAAGCCTATTTTTCCAGCCATACCCAATGTTTGGCTGATCGACCTAAATTTGCCTGTATCTGAATAGTCCTCCCCAGATTTTAGTTTGAAGACTACCTTAGCATGTCATCAAGGTGGTGAAACGGACTTCAGAGCTAAGCATATGCAAAAGATTTTCTTTTGGGTGTGCATCCAGGTGGTCCATTCTCTCTCTCTTAGCATGGCCGGCCAGATGTCATCCAGACTCAGCGATTTGAATTTTGAAAACGACATTATTCTTTACTATTTATTAATCCCTTGTGCTACAGATACAATTCCAATTACAGCGTCAAGAAAACAAAAATAAAAGAATGAAACATAAGAAAGGAAAATAAACAACAAAAATAATTGAATAACTTGATAACTAAAATTAGGACTAAGGTAAATAGCAATTCAAGGTAACATTTTTAATACATGCTTGAATTGTGAAAAAGATTGCGGGAGAGGACCAAGCTTAAAGGCATTATGCCTTCTGGGTAGACGCAGCAAAGGTGAATGGCAATAGAATTCCGTACGAGCAAACGGAACAGAGAAAACCTCAGAAAAACGACTTGGACGACTAGATTCACGTTTGGTTATCTGGGATCCAAGATCTGACAAAAAAATGCCTTGGCAAAGTTGAAGGAGAAAACACTCATCGAGGACCAATCTCCGAGATTGCAACGAGGACATACGAAGGAGGTAAAGACGAGAGGAGTAGGGACAATAGAGGATATTGAATTTAAAAAGAAGCGAGCAAGTGAACCTGCGCTGAACAGATTCAATGGCGTCAGATAAATACTGAAAGAGCGGAGACAAATTTAGCACGCGTATTCTGGAATACAAATAAATGAATACAGGAGGAAATGTTGGTAAACATATACGAAAAACGCAAAACAAATCAACTGACAGCTGACAGGGAAATATCAGACAATGAATAAGAGAACACATTTGGAGTGTTTTTATATGCAAAAGACATCTGATGGCGCTTTAAAATGTTCAGTGGCAAGAAGTTATCTTGACACCAGAGATTAAGAGCAAACAAGTCAGCTTGCTATTGATGAAAATCGTTCGCAGACTTGATTGCTCTGTATAATTTTAAGTCATTCGCGTATAAAAGACAGGGAGAATTGATAACAGAAGGAAGGTCATTGACAAACAAGATAAAAAGTAAGGGACCGAGGACAGAACATTGAGGAACTCCGGATGTGGGAAATATAGGAAAGGAAATGGAACCATTAAAAGTAACTCTGCAAGGACGACTATGAAGATAAAAGGAAAACTAGGAGAGGAGGGGACCAAAAACACCGAAACCATTAAGTTTAAGGAGCAGCAGGTTATGGCTCACAGAATCTAAAGCCTTCGAAAAGTCTGTGTAAATTACATCAACTTGACGTTGACAATCGAAAGCAAAGGCTACAAAGTTGGTGAACCCCATAAGGTTGGTCGATGTAGAGCGACCCTTGATGAAACCATGCTGCTCAGGAGCAAGTAAGTGCTGTTGAGACGGATAAATTATATTGTAGAAAAGACGTTCAAGGATTTTACTGAAACAGCAGAGGAGCGATATAGGACGATAATTGGAAACAACCCTGGCCTCTTCGCTGATGCATGTCCTACTAAAGCAAATAGTGGAAGGTTTAGTTCGAGGCACAGAAGCCTTTCTAGAGAGTTGAGCTTAGCTGAACTGATTTAGTCCTGATTGGTGATGCAATGTGGTCATATTTTAAATTTCAATTGGATTGGTCATATCACCGCCCCAGGGTCTCTCTTGTACCTTCCGTAGCTAAAAAGTGAGATCTAATCTGACGCACGCTATCCAGTCATTGTTGCATGTGTTGTTACATTTCACTTGCGCACGTTCTTCTTCGAAAATGCTTGACTTATCGGGAATCCAAATTGTGAAATTCACAGCGACAGACTCGAGTCCATAAAAAAGCAATTTTAACTTTACATCCTGAGAGAATTAAATAACCCTTACGACTTCAATAGCTCATTTAAACTTAATTCCACTTGCACCTAAAAAATGGTGATATTGCATTGCTTCACATTCGACGGCCTTAGAGACGTTCTTGGAGTTGGATTCTTGAAAAATAAAATATTGGTGTAAATATTTCAGTAAGGCGCACCGACTCCAATCGTTTGTTGTTTGTTTGTTTTTATGCAGCTCATGCATCGACAAATAGATGAAATATGATTAGAAAAACTATAATTGGAAAAAAATAGATTCAACAAGATAAGCAATCTTTTTTATCTTTCAAATTCTACACTTCTTTATTTATTTGTAAACACTTCTTTATTTATTTGTATTTTTTCACTTTGATTTTTTTTATTTTGTTTCGTATTTATGCGTGCGTTGCTTGCTGAATAAACCAACTAAAAAACGTTTGGAAACTATTTCAATTCTACGATACCATGCTAAATTCAATTACTTCGTGTTATTTTATTCCAATATCCAATGAAGAATCCTAAATGAAGAATTTACCGTTAAAAGTCATTAAATCTCATCAAATCGCAGCTTCCATTCATCACGCCATCGGATACTCCATGCTCAGAAAATATGCCATTCTTAATTACTGCAACTCAAAAATTAACATATTTTCCGCATACCTTACTTCCACCTTCCACAGATCTACTCAAACGACACGTTTAATTATCAGCTGTCTTTCAACGGGCACGTCCGTTAAAATTCTGCATGATTTTATTAAGAAAATATGTTCTCGAAAAAATTCGTCCGTTATAAGTACATGCAGCCAGGATACGTTCAGATTCAGCTGCCACCTTCTCAACAGGATATTCTTCTCAAATGTACAAATGAACGCTGAGTATTTCCCGACAATTTTCCGAATTTCCATTAGAATCATCAATTTTACACCAGAAATGATTCATGAACAATTTTTTTTTCGCTCGCACTCCGAGAGAACGCTAAAAAACGGAAAAACAATCCACGTGCCACATTTTTAACACATCACGGACAGATATTTCGTAAAAAAAAATGCGTTTTTCAGACGACGGTAGACGGCAATGTCGTGTGCCATCACACTGCAGAATATATACTATATATTCTAAATTTACGGCTACTGTCGTAAAGAATTCGTCACATCTTAGGATGTTTTATCTGTTGGTTGTTTATTTAATTTTTCTTTTTTCGAAACATAATTCGTGGACCATATTTTTAGAAATGTTCTGTTAAAGAACTTTACGTTCGTGAGGTCACCTGGAAAGATTGTCCTCTGCATCCCTCATTAACATGAAAAGTCTCAACTTTCTTGGGAAAATAAATAATGGAGGATTTATGTCGTGCCAGGCTGATTATGTGTCGTGCTGTGCGCATCTTGATACAAAAAAAACGATGTCCATCAACGCTAATTGTTATTTTGCCGAAAGATTGATAGCGGCATGTTTTGTCAGGCATGATTGTAGCCATTAAAAATTAGGCTATTATGAAAATAGATTTTTAAATATATTCACATATGTTTTTGTCACTAGCTCTACATTTGCTTTTATTTTCAGCATCATTTTCGGGATATGGACTCATCGGACGGTCGAAACGTCGTCATCCACGAGGCACTAAGCGCGGGCGGCCACGCGGTTCAAGAAGAGGTGGTGGAACTGGCAGTTTGGGTCGTTCAGATGCACCACCATCATCAACGACTAGTTCCGCTGGTAAGTATAAACTTCCTTTCAATTGCCCTACAGCACACGATCTTATCATCGATTATTTGTTGCAGAACATTTTTATCTCGGTAAATGTTCACGAAGGGCTGTCGCTTATCCGCCAACTCAAAATTCAATAAATATGATTTTATCACGTTTACACTTCCTTTGATATGAATCACGTTTACATCATGAGTGGCGCAATGCTGTATCATTAATATTAATCCTGATAGTCATCGAGAGCACTCAATTAAGGACCCGCATTAGTAATGTGGCACCAGGGCACGTGCTATTGTCACATACTGCATCACATTACGAGAACATGTGATGGTTGAGATTTGCCTTGAACGCTATACTAAGCTGCTTAGCAGCTTACTCAAAAGAACATTATGCAAAACACTCTCCGTTGTGCCGTTGATTGTGATTCATCTGCTCATTTTCTTTTTGATATAAAATTTACCACTTATAGTTGATGCGGCAAACAGTTTATGCATATGTATGATATTCATTCTTTTCTCTAACTTCCAAAACATATTTAACTGTATATTAACTTATCCTGACCTAATGTCTTATTATGAATAGTTCGATCTTGCCGAAATGCATTTCAATGAAAAGAAGGTCCCCGTTTAGCAACAAACTGTACGAATATCATTATATTGAATATTTGCAACAGTAATAATGATTAATGTGTTAAAGGCACTTTGACGCAAATTTTCGGAATGAGAATATATTCCTGACTTTGGACTTTAGCGTGACACTGTTTGGTATTCGAGGATTAGATTACATAAACCAATTAGTTAATTAAACGGTCACGTTTCTGATCAAACTTCCATATTTTTTCGTTCTGAACGGCTAATACCTCTATGAATATTTTGAAATCCCCAAAAGCACTCTTCTGTGATAGCACTAAAGTGCTTCTTATGATAATCCGATTTAGTTAGTCCTTGTAAATAGAGACTTTCATCAAATTTATTTGAAATTGCAATTTATGTAATTCGCTTTAATCCTGTCGAATGGAAATAAGCAATTTCCTAATGGTGCACATTTTGTGTTTCTACAAAGACCAAAAGCATGCAAAAACCTATTCTACTCTAACCCTACTTCTCTTCCCCTGATTGGAACTCTGAAGCCCTATGATATTTTGCATTGGAAATGGCTGGGAAACTTACTAGTTGCGAAAAAAAATCATTAGCTGACACAGGAAATATTTTCTTTGCTTTATTTACCAGTATTTATATAATATTGAAATATGTAACTTACTCCTTCCATTTTATGCACTCTTGCAGGCAATCCAGACAATGCTATAAGTACAGGCGACGGAACATTCCAGCCGCAAGCACCGCCCGTCATCAAACGTGGACCGGGACGACCACGTCTCAAACCGTCGGGACCAACAAATCAAGGCTATCGCGGTGCTCCACGAACCCGAAAACCAATTGGACCTTTAGTTGTGCCGCTTGGCCAGAGTCCTGCTGCCACTCCGTTGAATCGAAGTCCTGTTATTAGTCCAGCTCCAAGTCCTGCCCACGAAAGATCCTACACTGAACAAGATTGAAAATTAAAAAAAAACTATCATGATTAATGTAATTCATTTAAATTAATTCTAGGCTAATTTTATGATGTTAAAAACTCTGGATATCATCATTAAGAATTAAATTTGTAATTAGATGTGAGAGATAATAAAGTTAATTGCATTTTATTTGTGTGTGTATTAGCTTTATCATATAACTAGCAGACTCGTCGCGCGTTGCTGCGATTTCACAAAAAAAAATTCTACGAAACTCGTTATGATAACAAACAATTTAATTATTAATATTGACGTTTTAATTCTTTTTATTTATTTGAGTGTTTGTTTGCAAGTATTATACCTGTGGCGGGCCCAGGCGCATTGATACACAATATTTTTTGTTTTTCCGTCTGGAAAGTACACGAATAAGTCAGCCAGGTTTCCGACTCGTGAACTGGTCACAAAGAGTTGTCCAGGGGCCCTATGATGATTCAAATTCCGAAAACGGAATTCGTAAAATTTTCCGACTCGCCAATGGTCGGAATTTCGTATTATGATCTATTCCGAAATCGGAAATTAATTCCCATTTTAAACTTCAGACAGCTTCACTCGAATGGGTTAAATCGATTCCAGATTTCCAAAATATTTCCAATCAAGTGTCAAAATACCTATTTAAATTTTAAAAAACGGGGCGGAGTTTCAATGATTCTTGCTAACATTGACTCTATGGCAATTTATTTTGCTTTGTCTAAGTATGGTCAGTCGGAAATAACAAAAAATAAGGATTAAAATTTAATAAGTCGAAATAAGTCCAGTAGGTAAGGAGAATCTTATAAGAATGTAATATCACGAATTTTAAAATTGGTGGCAAAATTACGATTTATAACACACGGTGTCTATTAGCTACCCGAATTCCAGGTTTTACTTAACCCTCCGAGAACACAGGGAGCCAAATTGACCCCAGTGACCTTTTTGGCCGATCGCATCGCTTAGGCCTGCGGGAAAAGGGGGGCACTATAGGCTCCTAAGTGTATTTCTGTATCTTGACTATAAGTTTACACCGTTCGCATACAGTCCCAAATCGTCAGTCGTCGTTGAGAAGCCTTTGAAGCAGATTAAGGGGTCAAATAGACCCCATATGTACTCGACGTCAATTTTGAGGTAAAAATTCATTTTTTTTTACTTAATAAATTGATAGATTAATTTAAAAAAGCAAAAAAATAAGTTTTGCAAGTGCTTTTATTTTTTGTTTTTAGCAATATGACGTATAATCTGCGTTCTAGTGTACGCAATAATTTGTTAGCTGAAGACAATGATAACAATTCTGGCGACGGTGATTCCAGATGATTACACATTTTTTTATGATTTTTTCATACCTTGAGTGTATCCCCCTAAATTTTTAGCCAACAATATTGAAAATTGGCAAAGTTACGATTTTTTTGTAAAAAAGCTGATTTTCGATAAAACTGTTTTTTTCCGTGAATTTTTTTTAGGTATGTTAAGGACATTTAGGCCACTTCTAATGCACGAGAACTACTAAAAGAGACCTCAATCTATATCTCAAAAAAATTTCAAATGAAAATCTTCCGTGGCGGCGATTCTATAGACATTCAAAAGTGGTTGGGGTCAATTTGACCCCAATTGTTCTCGATGATCGAACAAATAGCTGTGTTCTCGGAAAAAATAAAGAAATTTGAAAATTAAAAATCCGCCAGAATCCGCCAACAGATCCTACCAAAAATGAGCTGTCGGATTAGACGACTCGCCTTCGAAATTTACAATCCGAAGTTGGCGGATTCCCGTGCAAACAGCAAATCATAATACGAAAATACGATATCGTATGAATTTCGATTTCGGATTTTGATTCATAATAGGCCCCCAGGTGAGAAGTACGGATTATCCAAATCTAGCCCATACACTTGCAGCGATTGTCCTTGTGCTCTGTTTATGGTCACTGGGAACTGTAAACTTGTATATCTGGTGAGTTTATTGGAATACGTGGCAACAGTACATCTTCCCCTTTGAAGAAAATTGTAGCTTCGATGACATTGTTCATCATCTTTTTCACCGAAAGTCTTGTGTCGTTGCAAAGTCGTGGTGGATTGATGTTTCGGAGAAGAATGATAGCCGCGCCAAGTTTCAATATTAAAATTTGTGGTGGCAAATCCAGTGAATTCAAGAATTACGTTGGATAATTGACAGCTTTGTCTTAATTCAACACAGTATCGATGGACTTATAGGTTTCTGCCTGCAACTAGAATTCCGTTTTGAATGTTGAAATTGATGGCAGTGACATCGTTGTTCATAGCTGCGTATACTCGTATAGCACGTGAACTGAGCCACTGATGATTTTTGTAATTCCGCGCGGTATTTAGGAAAACCTTTTGAATCAATTTGTCTTTGGTTGATGTCATGTTACAAAAGTTTGTGGGTATTGTGATGTGTCGATTGCTATTTCACTATTCCCAATGTTCAGCAATTGCTTTGAAAAACGTTGTTTTTCAAAGTCAGTTTCTTTACATGGCGCCATAGAACTGGTCATTTGAGACATGCATTCATTTTATCAGCCTGTGTTGAACGTGGTATAATTGGCAGAGTTTGTCTAAAATCACCTGACAAAAAAATTAGTGCCCCACCGAAATCTTGCAGTGTGCATTTCCTCTGAAATCTTGCAGTGTACGATAAAGCGCTTTGTTATATATTGTAGTAAATGTATATGCAATAGATTTAACAAAATTGCATACCAAAAATTTCTCAATACTTAATTAGAAAACTTAAAATATAGCTGACCCATCAAGCGTTGCAGCAATCTAATTTGGTGATGGGTTGCCGTTCTTGTGCAAATCGGAATTTTAAAAATTTCAATTTGACATGATGGACAAAGGCTAAAATTTATCAATGATTTGAATTTTTTGTCAAAAATCAAAAATTTTTCAGGAGGGTCAATGATTTGAAGGATTTTTTTTCAGGAGCCTGCCATAGCTACAGGGTTACCCGCACTATCTTGAAAATACATGTGTGTTAAATCTAAGTTTACATCAAACGCTCTGCAAATTTCACGATGGTTGATTTGTCAGGAGTAATGGCAAATCCCAATTTGAAAAAAAATCCTTGCCTACTTTTAGGCACGCTGCACCCACACACGGCTCAAAATTTTAAATTTTTTTAACATAGACAAGCTTAGAACATAATAAGTTTTCATTTATAAACTTTAATTTTACCAAAAATTTACACTGCTTGGAAATAAAGGAATACCAGAAAATTCACTAAAACGCTCGTTGCCGCCAAAAGGCTTAGGATATCTGAATTTTAGCAAATCATGGACCTACCTACTATATACATCTACGTCTTTCGAAAATTTCAGCTCAATCGGATCGGCCACTCCAGAGATTATCTCTCTTAATCATTTTGCTGATATATATATATATATATATATATATATATATATATATATATATATATATATATATATATAAATATATATATATATATATATATATATATATATATATGTATATATATATATATATATATATATATATATATATATATATATATATATATATATATATACATATATATATATATATATATATATATATATATATATATATATATATATATATATATATATATATATATATATATATATATATATATATATATATATATATATATATATATAAAGAAATATTAATTTTCGGCAAAACGAGTTTAATACTAATTTTCTTCAAAAACTAGTAAGAAGTATAGATAAATTGTAACCTTAGTCGACCATGCCAATTTAAAATTTTCTAATATCCGAGTTTCGCAAGAACAACAATTCATTACCAAATTACCACTGTTTTCAGCACTCGAAACTCCTGTTCACGAGAACTGACGACCGGATAATCCGATCAATGTGAAATTTACAGAACGTGTTAGTGTTTGCTAGGACCAGGTCTGATAGAAGTGATTTTTAAATGCAGTCATCTCTGTGGCAGTGGTGCCATCTTGAAAAATCACAGAAAAAAACTGCTTTTTGCCCTCAACTTCCGATTCAGCCATCAGATTTTGTCCACTGAGCCATATTTAGTAGAAAATTTACTCTAAGCCATATTAAGAAAAAATTTCATTGAAAAATTATAACAGAACTGCCAGCTGTGAACGTTTTTGTCACCTAAATCTTGCGAATTTGCGCTGCAAAATAAAGCTTTTTTCCCCATAACTTCCGATCCAATCATGAAATCAAAACGAAATTCATGATGTCATTGGACCTTGTTGTAATCCAAATTTCGTAGGGATTCCGTAGTAAAATCAAGAGAGGACTGCCAGCTGTGGTAATTTTTTCACATTTGTTTACTAAGCGTCATAAAATGTTCAAACGGGAATGATCCTGAAATGACAATTAGTTCATTTATTACTTTTCAAAAATTTGAAAAGTTTTGGGGATGGTAGCCCTAAAATTCTTTTACGCCTCTAACTTCCAGCGCAGTCACCCAATCGAAAACGAAATTCAAAGAATGGGTTTAACTTAACGTGAAGTAGATTTGCTACATTTTTTCGCTGTGGTACTAACACAGCATTTTTGCTGTGGTGCTAAGCACCAGACATTTTCGTAAATATTGCACCAACAGATGCTTCCATTTTGTATTCATAAACAGAGCATTTACAATAAAATAAGCAACCAATGTTTAAATCTTCCGAGTTTTGGAATTTTGTTAAATGGCAACCCCAGACATAGCTTTATCGCTGAAACTTTCGATGATATCCTCGGATGAACAAGAAATTCAAAGGATAGGTTAAATTTAGCAGTAGCTTGTTATAGTAGACTTATTGCTGTTGCGTTGGAAAAATTTTGGTAGCACTGAACATTTTCATCATTTGTGTTATAAGAGATGCTATCAGGCAAAGATTTTTGTTACCTTGAGCAAGAACTGGTTGATATCATACTACAAAGAAGTGTATTACGTTCTTCCAAATTTTTAAGTCAATCAAAGCTAATTTCTTCGAAAATTAGTTTTCTAGCGGTTATGATGCGCTAGACTTTTTCTTGTATTAAAATGAACTTTCAGTACGCATTTCCAAATTCGAATCTAAACTACAATGTGTGTGATTGCTAGCACATTTCTAAAGTAAAGCATAGAACTGAGTTCGATTTCACGTGAAATTTTCATACAAAATTTCACGTGAAATCTGTTTCGGCGAAAATTTAGCTTGAAAATAAGTAAGAGTTGTACTCTGTTCTTAGCATAAAAAGTTGCTTCGAAGTTGCTCTCGCGTTGAAAACGTAGATGGCACTGAAACATGTCTCCAATCATTTCACGCCAATTTAGTTTGTGCAGTTCATTCTTTCGAGCTAAAAAGTGACATTTGGTGTTTCAATTTGAAAGTGGAGCAGTGCAAATATCTTTCCAATAAGAAAATCGATCGAAAAGTGAAATTCTTGACATTTTATCCGTCAGAAATGAGCAGTGTCTCTGCTTTTCTCCATTGCCAAAATTTTCGCTCGAAAGAATGACCAGATTTTGGAGACATGTCAAAATTTTGTTTCACGATTAGCTCAGTACCAGCCTTAAGCTTCCATTTTGAAGCTTGTGTGATTTAGTTGATACATTGCTGCTCGTTTTCGACGCTGTGGATCACATTTGCAGCTCGGTATTTCTATCCACCTTTCATGTCACTACGTACCTGGGCCACGTCTAAAGTCATAGTCTTAATCACTTCAAACAAGTAGAAAATGATAACTAAAGATCGTAGCAAGAAAATGTTGATTTTTTGCTAGTAGAGGCTTCTTTTTGATCATTTCTACTAACCAGTGATACTTCGCCCAGAACGTTTTTAAGCAAATCGATAAATTTGCACTGACTTCAGCTCAAAGTCTAGGATGATAAAGGCTTGTAAACACGCTGTTTCCACTTTTTGATGTAGAAACTAGTAATCTTGTAACTCTTTCTCAAAATGCATGTTTCTACATACGTAGATCATTCTCTAATCTACACATGCGAGGCCTTCAGTTTGTGGGATCAATATTTTCTAAACATACGTTTTACGGATAAGATCCGGCTTATAAGTCGATAGTAGTATCGAATTTCAAGCTTTGGTCATTGAATCACGTACATATCACACTGACCACCATGGTTACACTAGCATGCAACGAAATGGCTTAAAATCTCAAGAACCGCTTCGAAAAAACTTCTATGACGGTGTTAAATACCGGCGCGATTTTTCGTTACAGGTGAATCTTTGTTACGTCGCGGTTTACGACTGTGGCTGAATGACTGCTATCTGGCCTCAAAGGTCATGGTGGAGCGATAATAAAAACTAATTTCTATGTTCTCTTGTCTGCAAGTATTATACCTGTGGCGGGCCCAGGCGCATTGGTACTCCGATGAGCCATGCATGGACCATTATGGACTCACATATTGTTCCCTGTAAATCATCCGAGTTTATTGTCAGAGCGCTAGAACGTATTCCTTTTGATTTCACCCGTTTTAAGCGTCTATGCGTTATTAAGGCGTTTCGAATGCTTTCAAGTTCAGTTTCGGCATTTCGCGTTTTATTATATCGTTTTGTGAAAATAATTAAGAAATGAAGAATGACCAGCTGATGAAGGCTGAACAGATCACGCTCAGACACATTCGATTATGGTCAGCGGAATGATGACTTTGATGAAAATCTCGTCAAATTAACAAACTAAACGGTCGGGTACATTTTTATTTCGCTTTTATTGAGACATATTCCGGTAACGTGGATAAAGATCAGAGTATTCTATTTCGAGAGCGGTTATAAAATCAAGCCCGTAGATTATTCTGTTGGCTGGTAGTCATGTAATGAGTTGTTACATACTGTTTTGCATAATTGAAATGATTATTCATCAATGATTAAGGTCATTTTATTTGCTTCAATCTTGCACATTTTTTATCTGCGATCCAATTGTGAAATTCTATTCTTTTTTAATGAAATAAATGCCCAGCAGACTATTTTCTCGAAATTTATATCAAGCTGCCTAAGCTACGAAGCTCGATAGAAATTACGAAAAAAATAGTCTTGCTGGGCTTGAGGAATCTATAGAGAAACTTCTAACCATTAATTTTTTCCTAACTTGACCATTTGAATCTCAGCTCTTTGTATAACTAGAATGTTTTGTAATCGCTTTCGACCAGTTGCGAAATACTCGATTCGAAAATTTATGATGTTCGGTCGTAATTCTGAGCTTGGTTGACTTAATTACTTTTCCAAACAACCATTCATAAATGTACCACATGTTTCGTTCCCGGACAGCACATGACACCGAGCTTCTTGACAACATTTGAAATCCATACACTTACTGAGTACCACAGAAAAAAACACTATTTTTGCCACATGCTGATATTCGGTATAAAAAAGCACCATGAAAGTCATTAGCTGGTGGATGTACGGAATTAATTCAATAGGCTAAACAAAAAGCGACTAACATGTTTTGTAAACATGATGACGACTCGCATCCACTCCTTCATTAAGACACCGGATTCTTTTCAGTATTGAAATTTTTGCATACAGATTTTCGTGAATGGAATGTATTTGATGGTTGACTTTCGTTTTGCAGATTTACGATGCGCGCAGCGCCCCCAGGGATCAAGACGTATTTTCGAGAGTGGCTGTTAAAAGCACATGCTGATTTATTTGGAAGGTATAAATAATTTTCGAATTGAATCCAGTTGATTCGAAACGAGTTAGATATATTTGCGCATTGAACAGTATGCACCATTTTGATTAGTGCTTCGAATTCGGACCTACATTTAGTCAGTTTTTATGTATTTGCTTATAATCAATAGGTTCGGTTTTTATCCTTATTGTTATCATCAGGCTTTTAAGTCTGTTTAAAACTTTTCGTTTTAAAATTCGGGAATCATCCTTTAATGCTGGGATAGCTTTATGACAGTTTAAAAATTCGGGAATCATCCTTTAATGCTGGGATAGCTTTATGACAAACTGTTTGGCTATGGAAAACTGTTTAGCTGCGGAAAACAGATTTGCAGTATGTATGGATCCCGGTCCAGACGCTAGGTTTTGCACAATGTTTTATCTGTGCAGTCTAAAACGTTGCAGGCAAAACTTTGCGTGTGGATAGAAAAACTGTGCATTTTTGGGAATGGGACAGTTGCAGCGATGATTGAGTTGGTAGGGCATAGTTATCCGCAACGTTTTGACTGCGCAAATAAAACGTTGTGCAAAACCTTGGGACCATTAGGGAAGTTAGCGTTGAAACCAACAATAATCCTGCCTCAGTTGTTGTTGTTTTCAATGCTGCATGTATGTTGATTCTTTGCGATCATGTGTACTGATTGATGTATGATTATTCAGTTGATAAAGTAGATAATATGTTGAAAAATTGTGACCATACAAGCATCATTTCAGCTTGGAAGCTCTTAAGACTATCAATGAATATTTACGATATGATGGTGGCAGGAAGTCATAATACATAAAATATATATTAGAAACACAATACGTAGAAATTCATTGTAATGAATTAAATGAAGATTATTCAAACTATGAACGATGTTTCTTAATTGAACTTCATACATTTCAAATACATATCTATATTGTCGCACAGCATAAAATTTTTTCTTGTCGTTAATTCAAACTGTTCTTTTAACCAGTTTAAAAAAAACAATTGTTTTCTCTTTCTTAAAAAAACAAAGTTCTTTTTGTTTTTTTGAAAACAACAGAAACACCCATCACTATATGTGGGTATTAGAACAACCAGGCACTCTGAAGGATTTTACTGTCAAACATTAGAAAAAGCGAAATTTCAGAAAAATTTCAGTGACATATAATAATATTTAAATTTATGGCACCCGGTGTGTTCTGCTTATTAGTGAACAAATTATGAAGAAAAGACAGCTTCAAATTATATTTAGTTATATTTCTGGCCAGTGTCCGTTTATTTTTGCATACACAAAATATTAATATGATATAATAAGATTCATAAACTGATTTGATTCATGTTTTTTTTTTTGTATAATTTGGCGGGTTTCCATCTCAACGTACTACTTCTCGGCTTTTCTTTGTTCCAGGTGAATAATTAAGACATATATATATTACTTCAAAGACTTCTCCTAGACACAGTATGTCTGCTTTTTCCAAATGCGATTCGAAGTCATAGACAATTTTGAGTTTATTATAGTAGAAACTTAAATAATTAATTCAATTAAATTTTTCAAAATACTCGTTGGTGCTTTCAAAATAATAAGGTTTACAGCTCCAATTTTGTATTTCCAAGCCTTTTTTCCCCTAGTCGTAATAGTCGATCTATCAGTTTCCCAATCATCATCTGCTATCCAAAATCTAACAGCTAACGGCAACATCTTTAAATATCCGTAGCAGTTGAGTAAACTATTCTGCCCTATGTAGCACAACCGCACTGTCTGCTATTAGTGCTACATGGATAAGGAGTCTAAAACTGATAATACCAGTCTTGCTACTTTAGTTCTTCCAAGAGACAATTCCTTTCCAATTTTAGGGGCTAGAAAAACTGTCGGTTGTAATTTTGAATAGATAGATCTGTAGAATAGGACTGCAACTAGTCAAAACTAATATTACTTTAACCGTTTGCTGGCAGCGGTCATTTTATTGATATATAGGGTATATTTCTATACAATAAAAATTTTTGGTAAAAAGTATGTGTCGGAAATGAAACCTAGTAATGTTTTATCTCTGTATTAATAAAAAAAGTTTTGGAAATTTGGTTGGATTATATTTTTATTTTTCTCTTATAGTAGACACAAAAACGTACGAAATCCGACGTGTAAATATATATATATACATATACATATATATAAATATATATATATATATATATATATATATATATATATATATATATATATATATATATATATATATATAAGTGTATATATATGTACTACGACTGTGAACTTTTATTGATTTTCGCACGGCTTTAGTACATACGTCCAGTAAAATGTACAATTTAAAATCGTAAATGGTCTGGGGGTTGGTGAGCAAAGCGAGCAGGGAGCGAAGCCCCCTAGTGTTTATAATGAAAATTTGGACAGTTTTAGCACTATGTGGACACTGAGTGCCTAAAAGTCGACAACGATTTTTTTTTGTGAATATATATATATATATATATATAGATATAGATATAGATATAGATATATATATATATATATATATATATATATATATATATATATATATATATAGTATATATATATATATATACCTTCAAAAAACTTCAGTAACTATTTATAGGAAACGCTTTTTCCGATTCAGCTGAAACTTATAGGATACATTTGTGTATATGAAGAATAGATCCAGGTCTCACCAAATGATGAATAACGAAAAACATTTTGGCACCGGCGTCGATTTTAGTATTATTAATATTAATATCCCTATAAAACTATAATTCTATTGGCAAATGATTTTCAAAAAAAAAACAAATGAATTAAAAAGGTTTACGATGTGAATCTGATAAAAGTTTGGAAATCTCTAACCCTATGTGTGCGCTAGTTGCCTAAAAACACAAAATTTGAAAATCTTAAATTACGATAACTTTTGACAGAACTATCAAATCATTATTAAACTTACCAGCAATATTGATATTACTAAGTTGTAAACTGAGAGCATAAAGGTTGTAAATTTACGTTGCTTGTTATGAGCATGTTGGCAACCCTGTTGCTACGGCAGGTTCTGACAGTGAAAATATTAAAATCAACGAATCGCTTGAAAAATTGTCGCATTTTAGAAAAAAAGGAACTCATATATAATTTTCTTTTTTCGGTACACTGCTCTCGAATAGGCTGGAGAGCTGGCAGTAAAATATGCACTCAAAATCTGCACAATTCCTTTAATGTTCGTCGAATATTAATGTTTCTAGCAGATCTGTTGCGGCAGAACTTTTTACTTTCGATTCAACAGTGATGCTATCAGTAAATATTCATATTACAAAAATCTACAATGAAAATACGTAGCCAATGTTCAAATTTACCAGCTTCTCGAAATTGTTCGGATAGCAATCACTTTCTATCTCTATAACTTTCGATGAAGTCATCGCATGAAAACGAGACTCACAGCTTGAGGTGATTTTGATGTGAAATAGTTGTGGTAGACTTTTGGTAGCAGTGTTGACAAAGTGTTGCGTGCAAAAAATGTTATTCATTTATGTTGTAGGAGATGCTACTTTAAAGGTTTTATCAGATAAGCACCCGATAATGAATATATGTTTCAAGTGTTTTACTTGCCAAAATTGTGAAATTCGTGCGTGTGTTATACCTAAAAACCTTTCTACTTTATCAGCTTGAATACAGTTTTCGGATCAAAACAGGTTGTGATAAGAAGCACGGATGGTAGAATGAGTCTACTCAAAATTTGCACAATTCCTCTACTTTTCTTGGAACATTAGTGTTTCTAGCGCTTCCTATGTGCTAGATTTTTACTAAAGCTCGAAGAAGAGCATTAGTATTCAAATTACTTTGGCCAAAAATTCATATTTCTATATATTTATATATATATATATATATATATATATATATATATATATATATATATATATATATATATATATATATATCTATATATATATATATATATATATATATATATATATACATATATATATATATATATATATATATATATATCATCACAAAATTTTAGTGAAAAAAATCTCAGGAATGCGCCATTCGATTGAACTGAAATTTTCAGGATACATTGGTGTATATGCAGAATAGTACCAGGTCTCATAAAAAACTAATATTCGAAGGCCATTTTAGTAATATTTTAAACATACCTATTTTTCTGTCAACATATAACTTTTGCAAAAATAAAGTTTATGGCATGAATTTTGAACGTGATATGATATTTTTTTTGAAATTTTTAACCTTATGTGACATATTGCTGTTACTAAGTTGTAGACACGTGTGGTTTTTTGTGAACATGCTGGCAGCCCTGCAGCTACGGCAGGCATTGAAAGTGAAAACCTTCAAACTATCGACTCTAAAAAAATGTTCGTTTTTACAGTGAAAACCAACTCATATATAAATGTTGTGCTTTGTCTATAAAACCAAGGGAGAATTTTTTGAAATTTCCCATCGGACAAGAATGGTAACCCTCCACAAATTTGCCTATATTTTAAGTAAGAAAAGTTTCTGTTCACGAGAACTCACGATCCAATTATCAGATATAAATGGAGTTCACAGAATGTATTGGTATTAAGTAGGACCAAGTCTGATAGAAGCGATTTTAAAATGCGGGTATTTCTGTGACAGTGGTGCCATCTTGAAAAATTATAAAGAAAAAAAACTGCTTTTTGCCGTATGAATTCTGATTCGGTTACCAAATTTTCATGAAATTGACACAGTAGCTGAACCTTGCTTTAAGCCCTGTTTGATAGAAATTTGGTTGAAAAAATCGGTTGGTACTGACAGCTATGGTAATTTTGGTGTCTAGGGTTTTGAACGGTGGCTCAGGAAAGTAAAGCTTTTTGTCCTATAACTTCCAGTGCAGTCCAGAAATCAAAACAAATTTCATATGATATATGGCACTAAATATAGGCATTATTCAGAAGGAATCTTGTAAAAAAACCATTATAGGGATGCCAGCTATTGTTGGTATTGTATTTATTTGCAATATCTTTATTAAGCAATTTTACCGTAAAGTTGTGACAATAAACAACAAATATTAAATTTTCGAAAGTTGGAAAATTTTTGCCACTTGTAACCTTAAATTTCTTTGTACCCCTATAACTTCCAATGCAGTTATCGGATCAAAACGAAATTCGCAGAGTAGGTTGATTTCAATTTGAGGCAGATGTGATATATTTTTGGCTTTGATGCTAGCAAAGGGTTGGTAGCGTGAGGCGTTTTTTGCTATCTTCGTATCAAGAAATGCTTACATTAAGTATTCATATTGCGAACATTTACAATGAAAATAAGTTACCAATGTTTAAATTTTCATAGTTTTAGAAATTGTTTGGTTCCAAACATCTTTCGTTGTTTGACCCTAAAAATTTTTCTATCCCTGAAACTTACAACGAAATCATCGGATACAATCGAAATCGATTGAGTTATTTGATTTTAAGGTGTGGCAATTGTGGGAGACTCTTAGTTGCAGTGATGGTAAAGTGTTGCAAGCACTAAGGATTTTCTCTGTTTATGTTATGTTATGCTGCTTTCAAAGCTTTGCAGTGTTTGGCTTTCACAAATCTTGAAATTTCTGAAATCTTTTCCACCCTATGAGTCTAGATGCATTGTAAAGATCAAAGTGATTTTGCAATCGAAACAGGTTGGAGCACGTGTGGTAGAATATGCACTCAAAATCTGCACGATTCTGCTACTGTTCATCAAACATTAGTGTTTTTAGCTGTTGAGGTGCGCTAGAGTTTTTTTATTTATTACATTAAAGCTAGTTTCTCTTGACCTAATGTAGTATCTATAAAACAACGGTTCAAACCAGCGTAAGCAATTGGTGCCCTGGTCAGTGTTTACTCGTCTATTCATAGGGGTTGCCTCTCGCTTGTGTTCTGTCAATCTAGCACCTATCAACGGCATGATTTGACAGATATATGCTTTTTTGCATGTCAATGAAATTGTGAAGGTTATTTGTGGTTCTAATACTGCCATTGTCAGATGCGCGCAATTTCCGTTTCGTCGGTCCCGTTCTGAAAATTTTAATGTCAAAGATGAACCATGCACAGCAATAAGAGCTCACAGCCAGCTAAAAAGCAGTATTAAACCATTTAAATTAAAAAAAGGTCGATGTTTTGATACCACACAAATTGACAAAAAAAATAATGAACCAAATTTCCATCTGGAAAGGCTTGGTCATAGGGAACAAAATCGAGTTATTTCTGATGCAGTTAGTTACTGGGGATGAAAAGTGGTTGACATTCGACAGTGTTGTGCAAAGCTAATCGTGTACAAACACGACAATATGGAGCAAATAGTCACAAAACTAGAATTAATTGCCAGAAAAGTTTTGCTGCATGCTTGGTAGGACTGGAAAGGAATCATTTACTATCAACTGCTTCTATATGGCTTATCACTAAACTTAAGCTTAATCTGTCAACAATCGGACTATTAGAAGTTTGCGATTAACCGGAAGCGACCAGACTCCACCAACAATTGAGGAGCTGTGTTCCATCAGGACAACTCCAGGTTATTAATGTCTATAGTGACACGTCATAAATTCCAGCAGCTTGGTGTGAAGTCTCAATACATCTTCCCTACAAACCGCATCTGGCAAGAACCAATTACTATAGTTTTTGTCCTTGCAAAATTTCCTTGATAATAAGAAATTGCAAAAGATTGTAAAAATCGCTTATTCGAGTTTTTTTTGCCAATAAGCACCAGATTTTCAATGCAAGTGGCATCTGGAAATAACTAATGGCGAAAAATATTAGAACAAAACATTACGTATTTACCCAAATAGTATAATTCTCAAACAAGGCCTTGAAATAAACGAAAATATAATGGATAATTAAGGATTTTGAGTAGCCAACTGAGTAGAGCACCAGTTGCTGGCATGTGTAATGCCCATGGTTCAAATCCAGCCTTGTGCACTCACCGTTCTTTGAATTAATGTAACTGTTAGTACGTACTTGAGTCAAATATTATCACTGCACATTCGTATGTATTGATTGTGAATAAAGTATCTTCCAACACGCGGACCGGATATAGGTTGTAGATGGACTACTTGATTAGTTAGGATTGCTCGATATTTCAGTATCTGTGCCGGCGAACGTGCTCCTTATCAGTTTCTACAAAATTCGAGTGGGATGAAAATGGATTATGGGCATTTACAGGCTTTGATTACATCATTGTCACTATTTGTATTTTAATAATTAAAGGTTTGATTTGATGATATTGCTCGCCAATATCTGCAATTAATGTCCCTTTAGATTTTGCTTTACTTTATTGAGAAATCATATGCAGGTTTTTGCTTCGTTCAACGAAATTTAAAAAAAAATGAACCAGGTTCTTTAATTTGATGTCAAACCGAATCGTAATAATCAATTTTATCAATGACTTCTATATACATATGTATGTTTTGGTTTAATTTTTTTGTTTCCTTCTGTATCCGAATTTTTCTCGACGCAATTTTAGGCCTGTGACTGATTCTGAAGCCTCTAAATCACAAGAGCTTGATACGAAAGTTCTTGGGAAGAACGCATGTCGTTCAGATTTTTAAAAAAATGTCGAGCTGCGTATAAATACACTGTGTGTGTATATATGAGTGTATATCCATATTTCAGATCACCACATCGTCTCCGAATGATTCCATCTATTTTTTGTTCAGTCGAATTACTTACAAGCATTTAGCATAGCGATTTATAGAATACCATATTTATTTAGTTGTGTGCAAGGCTATGGATATTCGTTTTGTGAAGTTAAGATAGTATCTGCGAAATTTTGTAGACATTGTGGATCTTTCTGGCGGAGACGTGCTCGAACATGATTCAGACAGCCAAGCTGTGGGAACTGCCTTGAAAATTATCTCTAGTTGATCACGTCATCGGCTCTTTACCCACAAATGTATCGATTTGTCGCGATGCTCATTTCGGCATTGTCTTTTGGTTAAGTTAAAGATAAAATCACTGCTGGGCTTCCTTCTTAAGGAGGTAGGCTAGATGCGATATTGACAGTGGCTCATGCCGCGTTAATCGAGAGTGTGATCTCGGATGTGTTTTGTTAACCTGTCGACTGAGTGACTAATTCATTTGGGCTTTGAATAGAGTTTGCCTGTCGAATAATGTGCGGTAAACTTTTTGGGACTGGCGTTTCTATACCATACATAAGCAATGTGTGAAAATGCTGTGTAAACACGGACTCAATATTCGTATGACTTAATCATGAGATCACAAGCAATGGTTTTTGGTACATAAACTGTATGGCAATTCGGATGGGACTTTGGAAGGCTTGATCAATTTTCATTCAAATTGACTGCAAGTTAGTAGGTAGTTTTTGTTTTTGGAAGTTGGTATCCATACCTAATGAAACCAGGAAGCTGTAGATGTTAATTGTTGGCTAAGTGCTACATGCAAATGGAAATGTAATTATTCATTTCCTATTTTATTTTAATCTAGTACCTTCTAATCAACGCCGAAGTCATCAAATGATATTGGAGTTGCAGTTGTTTTGTGAAATTCAACAAGTCTCATCAGCGCAATGTGGGAATAAGTAAATGTTTTAAACATGCCAAACATTTTGCGAGATAAAACATTATCTCATATTACTCAAAATACCTTAATTTATAACACTAAATAGCAGTTTTTATAAAGTGCTTCAATATTTTCAGCCCTATCGAAATGATGATGAATCGTGTAAGTTTCAATTGTTTTTAGTCTAAACTTTAAAAATCCTGGCTCTGATTCAAAATGTAAAACCTCCTCTCCTCGTACATTTATTTCGAGCATTTTAACTCCTAGTCTGCAATTTATCCAGCAACGGGCATTTTTCTATATCAATCAACAACATGTTACAAATGGCGTTTTGTTTACTTCAATAAATGCCTTATAATGCAACAGACAAGTTTTGTTTGGACATAGTCAATAAGATCAAAAAATTTTCTACGGCCAGATTAAGGCAGAGCAATACATCTTGTGACCTTTATTTTGAACTTATGATCCGGTCGTCAGTACTATCGAAAAACAAAAATAAAGAACAAGCAAACGATACATTGAAGGTTAATGAAGATCTGGTATATCGTTCCGAGTCACGAACGGAAAACTTCATAAAAGTTACAGAGCTTAATTTTATAAAGTATACAATCGCTAAGTCCACAAAAAACCATTCCATTTGATTCTGCTTTCGGAGGCTTATTCTGCAAAACGATCGAGTTTTCCGTATCATTTATTCTCTGCTTTGATAAGCTTTAGAGACGACATACGTTGTCTATGCTGATTTATAGACATGACAGGAACCGTGATCACAAATTAATAACCTTTATGAGTACATGATATCGTTGGAAATAAGTCGAGGATGTTAAAATTTATCATAGCTAACGTAAATAAAAAAAAACTCTAGCACACCGGAACCGCCAGAAATACCATGTTCGATGAACAATAAAAGCATACAGCAGATTTTGAGTGCATATTCTGCCACACGTGCTCCAACGAGTTTCAAGTGCAAAACCACTTTGATCATAACAACGCATATAAACTCATAGGGTGGAAAGAATTTCAAGACAACCACTTGCATGAATTCATGATTTAGGAAAGCCAAAACACGGCAAAACTTTGAAAGCAGAATAACGTAACATAAACAAAGAAAATGCTCAGTGCTTGCGATACTTTACCAGCACTGCAACTAAAAGTCTCCCACAATTGCCTTACGTCAAAATCAAATAACTCTATCGATCTCGATTTTATCCGATGATTTCGTTGAAAAATACAAGGATAGAAACGTGTTTGGGATCAAAAAACGAAAGATGTTTGGGACCGAAAAATTTCTACATTGATGACTTATTTTCATTGTAAATGTTCGCGAAATGAATGCTTAATGTAAGCATTTATTGATACAAAAATAGCTAAAAACGCCTCGCGTTGGCAACCCTTTGCTAGCTTCAAAGCCAAAAAATTATCACATTTGCCTCATATTGAAATCAACCTAATCTGCAAATTTCAGTTTGATCCAATGCCTGCAGTGGAAGTTATAGGGGCACAAAGAAATTTAAGGCTACCAGACTCAGAAGTTTCAAATTTTCGAAAACTTAATATTTGTTGTTTGTTGTCACTACAAGATCATTACCGTTTAAAAATTTTAAGATAAAATCGATTCATAAAGATATTGGAAATAAATACAAAACCAACAAAAGCTGGCGACCCTGTAATGGTTTTTTAACCAGATTCCTTCTGAACGATGCCTATATTAAGTTCTATTTATCATATGAAATTCGTTTTGAATTCATGATTGCACTGGAAGTTATAGGGCAAAAAGCTTTATTATCCTGAACTAATTTTCAAAGCCCAAGACACCTTAACCACCATAGCTAGCAGCACCAAACACGGCTTAGACTAAGATTCAGCTTCTGTATCAATTTCATGCAAATCTGGCGACTGAATCAGAATTCATAGGGTAAAAAGCGTTTTGTTTTTCTTCATAATTTTTCAAGATGATGAAAACATTTAGTGCTGGCAAAACTTTTCCAACAAAGCAGCAATAAGTTGACAATAACATGCTCATACTTAAATCAACTTATCCTATGAATTTCGTTCTCATCGCAAGATTTCATTGAAAGTTTCAAGGTTAAACGTTGTTTGAGGTTGCCATCCGAAAAATTTTCAAAACTCGGAAAATTTAAAAATTGGTCCCTTATTTTTAGTACAAATGCTTTACATATGAGTATGTCATTTAAAGCATCTGTTGATGCAATATTTACGAAAATGATTGCTGCTGGTTACCCTATGTTAGCAGTAAAGTTAAATGTATATCAAACGTGCTTCACGTTAAGTTAAATCCACCATGTGAATTTCATTTCGATTGAATTAGTGCGCTGAAAGTTATACGGGAGAAAAGAACTTTAGGGCTATCACCCTTAAAACTTTCCAAACTTGCAAAACGTTAATATTTGTTGTTAATTATAATTAAATCTTATGACATAATTGCTAAATAAAGACATTCTAAAAAAATCACAAAAATGATTTACATGATTTTTTTACGAAATTCCTACTACATTTGGTTTACGTTAAGATCAATTTACTGCATGAACTTCGTTTTAAAAACGAAGCAGGCAGGCTTTTCAGAAGCCTGCCGTAACTACAGGGTTACCGGCACTGTCTTGAAAATCCATGTATGTTAAATCTTAGTCAACATCAATACGCTCTGCAATTTTCCCGATGATCCAATGTTTCTGTCAGAAGCTATGACAAATCAAAATTTGGAAGAAAACCCTTGCCTACTTTTAGGCACTCAGCACCCGCACACAACTCAAAATTTCCAATTCTTTATCATAAGCAAGCTAAGAACATAATAAATTTTCATTTCCAATACTTTTTTAAACAACAATTTACACTGCTTGGAAATATAGGAGTACCTGAAAATCCGCTAAAATGCCTACCGCCGCCAAAAGGTTAAATATATATAAATTCTAGCAAGTCATTGATCTACCTACTATAATCATCTATGTCCTCCGAAAATGTCAGCTCAATAAGATCGGTCACTCCAGAGATTATCTCCCTTAATCATTTTGGTTTTATACATATATATATATATATATATATATATATATATATATATATATATATATATATATATATATATATATATATATATATAAGTATATATATATATATATATATACTTATATATATACATATATATATATATATATATATATATATATATATATATATATATATATATATATATATATATATATATATATATATAACGAGTTTAATACTAAACTTTCTTCGAAAATCAGCAAGAACTGAGGGTTTTAGACTCTACAAAAACAGTAGTCTTACGAGGACATGCGAAATGTTTGAAAAAAAATTAAAATCTTTCTATAAATATGTGTTTCAAATAACGCCAAAGTTAGTGTTAGCTTTGTTCTTTCCTGCGAGAGAATCGAATGAAAATTACAAAGCAAACGTTTTCTTGTTTAAAATAAATAAAAAAAATTAAAATAAAGTAAAATTGAGTTAGTGATATAATTAATATAACTAAACAAAACTAAGTAATATGCAGTTAAAGCCAAAAATAAGGTCAATAAAAAACCAAAAATAAGAAATAAAATGAATTAGCAACAAATATTTTCCCACGGACTAGGTTTATGAAGATGATAATAAAACGTGGAGAAGGACCAAGTTGAAGACACTTATGAGTGTGGAAGAGTCGCAAAACAGGAGAGTGTAGGAATGTTTCGGTACGAATAAAGGGCATATCATACACAATGGAGGACCTGATTAGCATTATGTGCTGCCGCTCAAAGACCAAAGATGCTATAATAAGTAATATAAGTAACCACGACAGATTTTGAAGCTGCAGAAGTAAACGTTCATTGTAAGGTAGCTACGGAAGACTATGTTTAAACAGTAAGGTGCGTGTAAACCTTTTGCTGAACTAATTCGTCAGCATCTGAGAGGTATTTGAAATGAGGACACCATACTTGAACAATATTCAAGTATAGAACGGTCTCTGGTAATAAACAAGCGAACACATGTAGAAATATTATACGAGAGAATAACAAAACCAGCAATCCAAGAAGCTCTTTAAGTGATGGTTAGGAAATGCATGACGAATTTCAGCTTTCGAGTGAAATGTTCGATAGAAGATAAGATAGTACCACAAATAGCATATGCAAGCACATGAGAGTTTGAAACTCTTGGTAAAATGACATTTAAAAACCTTGGAAACATTAAAAGATAAACAGTTTAAGTTACATCAACCAGAGATGACATGTAAATCTCCCCAAAGAAGCAGAGAGTCAAGAGAATTTTCGTTGATGAAGAGATTGAATAGCAGTGCATTAACCATAGAAAACGATACCCACACATTTTTCAAACAGTTTTTTTTTTTGTAATAAATACATTAAAATCACTCTGGTTATCAAATTGTCTCAATAAACAAAAAGTAATCCTCTTTTTATGCAAAATGGTTTCTTTTCCAAAAAAAAACCCCAAAAACCAAAGAATCAGATTCGAGTATTAACCTTTAATTATTTTCACTTATGTTCGCTTTTATTTGTGATTGACTTTTAAATGCGTATTTAGAAAGTGCTGATATTCGAGAGCCCAATCGCAAAGAAAATTCGCCTTTCTGAGAAAAACACATGTAGCAACTTAAAATGATGTTAACACCGCCCTAAATATCTCCCAGGTGCAACCTTCTACCGCAAGATACCATTCGAGAATGAAAGTAATCCTTACTCGATGTATTGATTTTTCGGTCCAGTATTTTTTACACGTCGACTTTGTTCTCAATTAGTTGCGTTACTCGATCAATCGATGACCTCCTCACTTTTCAACATCACTAATTCCCCGTCTATTTGTAAGCCTGAATTTAAGACTCACCTCTCCACCTACGAAAATTATTCCCCAAAAAACTATAAATATCGTTCTTCAGTTACCGAACACACAAAAGTCCTGTGATACGTTTAATTTAATTTAGTTAAAAATGACATGTAGTTAATTTAATTTTGTTTTAGGTAATTTTAATAAATATCCGCTTGAAATAAATATCCATTACACATGAAAAAATAGATAGGGGAGACCGAGGAAGGTTGTGACAATTTTTACGTTAACTGACATAAGTCATCTAATATTACTGGTACGTCTATGAGCTCTTTTATGGAAGAAAGCTAATTTAATACACTATTTAAATTAAATATAAAAAGAAACAAAAAAAGTAAGATCCATGAGAAAATTGACATTAAATGAAGTAATCCTCAATGACACAACTCTCCTAGTACCAAGGTAAGTTGTGACAGGGTTCGAGGTAAGTTGTGACAGGGCTCGAGGTAACTTATTTTTGATGGGCGAGTCAGTAAGAACAGCGGATTTGATCTTACTTCTATTTGGTTGGTTGCCTTTTCTTGGAGGTACTTTTGGCAGTGGCCTGAGCACTTCCGGTGAAAATAAATTAGATTTAATGTGGCTTAGATTAAGAGATTTAGTTGTGGACGCAATTGGTTCCAAGCTTGTTGGTGGTGGATTATAAGCTTGGAATGTGGGGCAACAGGTTCTATTTCTGGAGGCTGCGCATTACAGATTAGAGATCTGGAGACAACGGAGTCAGCGTTAACGTGCTATGGATGCTAAGATGTGGAAGCAACTGGTGCAAAGCTATCGTATAGAGGGCTGCGGTTCCTGAATGCAGAGGCAACATGATCTATGTTTTCGGATCCGATAACATCATTCAACAGTATGTATAGACTGGAAGAACTGTTCTTATGCACCAACAATTATGTTTGGAGTAACTGTTCTTCCTTGTTGATCTGCAGTCAATTCTCGGTCTTACATTGGATCGGTCCAAACTCGATCAGTAAATTGTCCAGGCCAAGTTCCTGTAGCTGCAAAACCAACGCTGATGTTCCTTGCCGTGACCGTTACGTCAAATGCAGTTTTTTTCCATTATGAATAGCCTTTTTCAGAGGACCTTAAATAGCACGATCCATTGGTTGTAGTTTGTTACTACAGCAAGGAGGAAACGTGAGTAAGATTATGCCATTTTCTCTGAAAAACTCGATATTTTTTAAAGCCACGTGTGACGAATGGTTTTCTAGTAACAACAAAGCTTTTTGTTCTTTTGACGGTCTGACATGGTTCTTGAAGTGTTCCAAAAACGTATGAAAATCATTCTCTTGCATCCACTCTGAGCCGTTAGCTGTTAAGGTAGCTAAAGTTAGCTAAAGTTAGCTAAATATATTTTTCCGGAAACTTTATGTATGTTAAAGACACATGTATAACTGGAGAAAATATCGCCACATTTGTTTGATTGAAGCTCGTTGCCCAAGCCATACTTGTTGCTTGAGCCAATCTTAGTGATAAATTTGGATCTCACTCCATAAATAGCTTAAGCCATACCTCTCCAGCCATTTTTTTCTCTTCTCAAGACGCCAGAAAGTTCTTATTATGCTTATGTGCTAATATGTACGCCAAGCTTTTCGTTTCTTTAGTAGTAAAGCCATAATCTGAAGCCACACAAGTCAACAAATACTCGCATAGCATATTCTCTTCATCTTTGGTGAAGACTGTTGGAAAAGCATACCCAATAGATGGTGGTTTTTTTCGTTTCTTTGGCCCCGTAAGTTTTTTTCTTCTTGATATATCTTTGGCATTATTTTTAAGATTGTTTCCACCTAATGTAACCTCCTCACAAACTAATTCATATATTTCAATACTAGACATAGTTCTATTAGTTTTCTTGCATATTTATTTGGCATTCTCAAACATTATATAAAAATTAAAGTAGGTGGGTAAAGCATGCAGACCCCCACCACAAAGCATGTTGCCCAAAATAGATTTGGTTCAAATTAGGAGAGTGGTGACAAGCTGTCACAACTCTCCTAGGAGCAAAAAAACATGCGTCGATCAGAATAATGGCTCATAACCTAACAAATATGAGGCAAACCAGAAAAACTATATCAAGGTATGAAACTAGAATAGACACTGCATATCAGTAAAAATATCACAGCAGCACTAGTAATACGTATATAAAATAATAGAACACTGAATTATTGACCAAAAACTTACTTTTGGCATTTTTTTTTTACAACGATGTCATATTGACACTACCACTTGCAGTGCCGGCCTGCGCGAAATAATATGTAATAACTCGTCAAAAAAGCAATAAATGCGCAGTGTTGCTAGCTCTCTAGCTGTCATAGGCTCCGAGAAATCGAGTATGTCACAACTCTCCTCTGTCACAACCCTCCTCGGTCTCCCCTACCGCATTGTAACTTGAAAACGAATAGTTGGCATTCAATATAATTTGATAAACTTAAGTGTAAATAACCAGACATATTCCTAGGCTTCGTTTCATTCTGCTCAGAAATACCAAAACTACTCTGCTCTTCTAGAAATTGAAAATATGTTAAAGATGCCTTTGACTTGTTTAGCAAGAAACGTTTCAGCTTTCCGGTTCGTGGTCAGTTCCTTTCCTTCATAACTTTCACTAAGACTTCCTTGTCACGTGAACTACTTTGATTCTGCAATAGTTGCTTGATCCCAATTCGGCAGCATTCTCGATCGTGAAGATTTTAACAATAATATCATTCTTATTAATAGTTTCCGGAACATGCTACCTTTCAACGCTGGGTCCTATTTCACAGCCACTTACGATTTAGATTTTAATCTTCATAAGTACATTACAAAACAGACACTCTTATTTTTCGAATCACAGTAGTGTTATGTAAATTGGAAAACGCTCCACTTTCCCGTCGCTGCTCATTTAAAAAATTGCGAACTTCATGAAAGGTATGCAAAAGGCCTGTATATTAATGCGTTCGTCTATTGCATTATACAGCATAAGTGTTGCCACTATTTGGTATCCAAGTTTTTACATTATTTTGAACTACTATTCATGATTACTGGTCAAAGTTGTGTGCGGGATAATTAAGCTCCACGCACTGTTGGATTTCAGTAAGATCAGCAGTATTCTAATTTATTATTGTTATATTTATGCTTATTAGTATAGCATAGATGTTGAAATGGATCTGACTAAGAAAATTCAATTTCTAACCTCTTTAAACCAATTAAATATTAAATTCATCCAAAGTGTACACTAACTTTGAAAGTGTTTGGTGATAGTTAAACTGTCAATTTTCAAATCCAAATCGTACATTCTTCAAATGGCCGGTAACTCTAATGAATTAAATTATCCGTCCTTTATACTGCAATTACCATTGTTTCTAGCTACAAACGTGTGTTATACTTCAATGTTCAGATTTCATCTCTGCAAGGTGTCATAATTCAACTAAACGAATATGCCTAAAACAAAGAGACTAACATGTACATAATATCACAGCGAATCGCATTGAATTAATTTTCATTTTCTTTCTGCCTGGTCTTGTGCGTTTTTTTCCACCGCATTATATCTGGTCTATGAAGTTAAAATGATAATTTCAAATGCATAATTAGACATTAAGATTTAATGATTGCATTACGGCAACGGAACTGACGGCAATAATTACGTACCAAAGATTTTGGTAATTGGGCATATTTCGCATAGTAGAGAAATAATAAAAATTTTATTTAACTAAATTATGACTATTATACTGCTGCTACGTATATATAAGTATATGTACGAGCAGAGTAGCTAATAAAGAGTGCATTCCTCTAAATCAGCTATAATTTTGTGCAAATATTAATAGGCTTCATGTTGTATGTCGGCAGTAGCGGAAATAATGATAATATATAAATAATGATTGCTAGCGGGTTTTAGTATAGAAAAGAATGAATGAATTATATTGAATATTAACAACATTTTCCCTACAACGAGATATGGTTGTGGCGGGCAATCTTCAATTCAATTTAATTGATTCCATCAATATTTTGTGCCATTAAATTTTTTATCCTTTTCTGGTTCCAACTGTCTTCTTGTTATATGTTTAATGTTTTTTTTTTGCAAAACCACAATAAAACTTATTCGAAGCTACTAACTTCAAACCTCCCTTGTTCTGCAACAGTTTCTTTTCTAACAACCGCACTTCTCGAAATGTGCATCCTTTCAAAATCAATCAAGCAGATGCTCTAGAAATCCTTTCGTCGTCGTCTCACACAAAAATAGATACAAAGGCGAAGGAGAAGCAACTGTTTGCTGGTCATAATCGGTAAAAAACGAAGACTAGCTGACACCCCTTATCCAACGGGTGAACACTTAAAAAATCTTACAAGACGTGGCGAAGCAGATGCAACTAATTCCAGCGGTGATCAGATACATACGCACGTTGCGTTCCAGTAATCCATTTTCGTTTCTTTTTAACTTTACGCTGACATGAACATCCTGAAACCCTTTTTATGTTTGGACAGAGGATGAAAGTCAGTTTGGTAATTTACTAAGATGAGAGAGAAATGTGTCTCTGTTGAATATGTGACAGAAAAAAAATTGATGAAGCAAAAGGTGAGTGAAAATAGAATAATTGTGAGGGATCAAACGTGACCTACATACATTGCATTCCCCGTTTGTACCTTAAAATTTGCTATTTTGTGCTATAGATTATATTATAGTTTGAAATAATTAAGAAAAAAGGTGAGGCAGAATGATATAAGCCAACTTTTCAAACAAAAATGGTGGGATGTAAAATACTTCAGTTGGTTTCTTACTGCATGCAAAAACTACCAAGCTTAGGTTGATAGTCAGCACATATTTCAAATCTTATCAGTAGCAAATTGTTTAGCAGCACCATGAGTCGAATAAAAATATTTTAAATTGTTTCGCAAGCCTCCATCCATTCTCAAAGGCCTACGCCGTAATTTTTGGTTAAACGGTCTCTGTAATCAATTCAAAGATTTTCGAAATTTTTTTCCCACACCGAAAAGGTAACCACAAAATATTGTCCTGCTACAGTTGAAGTATTGACCGGAATCTTAGGAATTACCAAAATACACCGACTTTGCTTTCATGCTGATATACTGAGAAAATGGTCCAAGAATTGTGAGTAACTTAGGCATGTCATAGTCTGATGTACGACCTTGCCCAAATGCTGGCAGCAGATAGAATTGGAAGACCGAGCATCAGCATTTGTCATAGTAGTGTGAGCTTGTGAAAACGGACAGTATAGTAAATAAATCAGTGATATTTGTTAGTCATCCATACATTTCGAGTGATTCTCGTTTTATTTTAAATATATGGGAATCAATCAATGAATTAGTATAGTATTTTCCAAACTGGCTATTTGATCCGGGCTACCTACTAACCTAATGTCTAGCTAATGTCATAAATAATAATAAATCACTTGGAATAAAGCCACTTATTTTATTTGTCATTTCAAGTAATTTCCTATTTGCTACATGATGCATCATGATCTATAAGAAGTATACACAAAGGTGTGTATTCACGATTTTGTAATTGGCTGGCGCTTTGCATGGAATGCAAAGTCCTGAATTTTTAATAATAATAATTTTATTCATTAAATAGTACATAGATTACTTAACTTAAGGGGAATTTAACAAGAAAGATCTTACATTTAACGGCTATTCTATTTTGGCCTGATGGCTTTTTTGGATTTTGATTATATATATATATATATATATATATATATATATATATATATATATATATATATATATATATATATATATATATATATAGTATATATATAGTATATATATATATATATATGTATATATATATATATACTATATATATATATATTGTTGCATGTACGCCAAACAAAGTTTACGACATTGTGTCGGCGCCATAAAAAGCTAGAAACGGCGAGGAAATACTCGACATACATCTCTCACATGTATTTCATACATTTATTCAACAACAAAAACAATCCATAGATAAAACGTAGAATAGCCCTCTAGAAAGTAAAAAGGGAACATTCCAGAACTCAAACCATGAATCAGATCTCACATGGTAACGGAAAATTCCCAAGAACCCCAGACACAGCCCCGTTACAACAGAACAGACCTTCACAACAGCCTTTTCAAAAACGCAATAGAGCCCTCTAGAAAGCAAAACCATGAGTCATATCTCACATGATGACGGAAATTCCCAATAGTCTTCCAGAAGCCTGATCAGGAGGCTTCGAAAACCCGAGACACATGCGAATACGACTATAAATACCGCCGCAAGAGGAGCTAACAGAGTTAGTTAGAAGCGAAAGTTTGTACACGCGAGTTAGTAGACAGCGTATACAGTGAAAAGGCTGTTACTGTGAAAAGCGAAACAGTGAATTAAGTATCCGGGCGCAACTAAGTAAAAGGGAAAAGTGTTAAATTGTAAGGCGAAATTATAATAGTGCGATCATAAAGTGTAAACGGAATTTAGTGGTTATAATTACTTGTGTAAATAAAAGTGTAATTAGTGTTGATAAAGAAAACTGTTTTATTTCACAAATGTGAGTAATATCGAATCCACGGAAGGTGTTTTAATGGCAAAACACAACAATATATATACTAGTATATATATATTTCATTGATTTATTATTCGTTTTACACTTATAATACATTACCCAGGTAGTACAATACCTGGGGTTGACTTAGCTATATAATACTTAAATAATAACTTAATTTACTAAACTAAACTAACTTATTTATTTTTTACTAGAGTTTACTAGAGCCGTACCCACTTTTTAGCATCAAAAGTTGCTTCTTTCTGTCAAAAGTTACTTTCGGAATTGAAATGCAGAGGGCATTGACACATGTCTTCAATCGAATTTTTGTCACCTAAATCTTGCAAATTTGCTCAGCAATCCGCACACGGGTCGTTGCCCATGCAATGCGTGAGAGATGCGTTTGACAATTGTCAAGCGTTCGCTTACGAGCCGTTAGGCTATCGTCAAGAAAGCGTCAACATTCTCTTAGGCAATCCGCACACGGGTTGTTGAGCTATCGCCGTGGATGCGATATTTCTACGCTTGGTCATCACAATCTAGGTAAATTAATGGGTGACCGCTAACAGAGCGTTACCCAATCGCGAAGAGTGAGGAGCGTAGTCGTTTCATTTTAAGTGCGTCTCAAGTGTTGGGCATTGCAGGCCTCAAGCCGGATGGCTAGTCGTTTTTCCAAGTGCGATGGATGACGGCAACGTACAATTCGTGGGGGAGGTAGTAAAATGCCCCGAATTGTATGATTTTACGAAGCATACTGACGTTTTTTTGACGACCCGTGTGCGGACATGAAACGAGGAAGATGACAACCGTTTTCTCGCAAGCTTCACATGTGTCAAACGCATCGTAGGGCTAACGACCCGTGTGCGGAGGGCCTTAAATTCAGTGGATCGGTTCGAAATGTCAAGTTATTCGTCAATAAAACGACCAGTCGTTCGACTTGATGTCTGCAATGCACAACGCTTGAAGCGCACTCAAAACGAAACGACTATGCTTCTCACTCTGGACGATTAACAGACGCGCCGTTAGTGGTCCACGATTGAAATACCTAGGCTGAGACGACCAAGCGTAGAAATATCGTCTCCACGACGATAGATCAACGACCCGTGTGCGGAGTGACTTAAGCCGGCGCCAAACGATGCCGTGAACGTTTGATTCAAACGCTGATTCAAACGTGAATATTTGATTCAAACGTTTGCCTCCAACATTTGAGTCAAATATCATAAGATCGGCAACAGACCGAACATGCTCCAGCGCCGACGTTGGACGCTGGATATTGGGCACGTGTAGCTGGCGCATCGGCCACACGATGCGTCCAAACATCAAGTGCCCAACGTTGGAGGGTGTTGGTAGCATCGTTTGACGCCGGATTCAGGCACTCCGCACGCGGGTCGTTGATCTATCGTCGTGGATGCGATATTTCTACGCTTGGTCGTCACAACGTAGGTAAATCAATGGGAGACCACTAACGGACCGTCAGCCAATCGTTAAAAATAACAAGCGTAGTCCTGTCATTTTGGGTGCGTCACAATTCGTGCGGGAGGGGGAAAAATACCCCGAATTGTTTGATTTTACGAAGCATTCTGACGTTTTCTTGACCTTCGGACATGAAACGACGATGACGACAATCGTTTTCTCACAAGCCTCACGCGTATCAAATGCATCTCGCACGCATCGCATGGCTAACAACCCGTGTGCGGAGTGCTTTCCTCGAATGAATCACATCCCTAATATCGTGAATGAATCTGACGTTTACATTATTATTAGTGAATGTAAATCGGTTAATTGTAGAAGGTGCGAATGGGAGAAAAAACTATAACTTCATAAATATTTTCTTAAGTAGCCGTTGCCCGGTGCAAATTTGCAGTGTTTGTAAACTTTAAGATCGAATCGGGTTTTCAATTATTACTAAAATATTATTTTTTATTAATATATTTTGAACTTTGTTGAAAGTTTGTTTACATTGATGCAGGGTGATTTCAGGTTAAAATAGTGGTGGTTCATTTCGAAAAGTAGAGCTTTTTTTTCCAAAGAAACCAATTCGTGAGGTTTATAATAATCTTGGGAATAATCTGAGCTAGCTGCTGCCAAAAGAGCCGTGTAAGCTATTTGAACAAAATATTTCCGATTTCACTTAATCAATTAACAAATTTGGTCGGGCATAGCTAAATAACATTACAGAGAGTTCAACAAATCGATGTTACTTTAAAAATTCGATTTATTGAACCGTCTACAACGTATTTTTCCTATGCCCGAGAAAAAGTTCAAAATTATGAGTTTCGTGGTGGCCAAGATGTGATTATAGTTCCTAATAGCTTCCTGAAGATAAATAAGAATTGACCAAATAGCTGGATATGAAATTTGCGTGGTATTTGAGCCGCAAGACCATGTGCCATATATAGTCCAGTTTTTTTAAACGAAGAACTTGAGTCTGGTAAGCAACTCGCCGAATGACAGACAGATCCGAACATTCTGCAAACTATTCCTGAGCTAATCGAAAAATACGACACTGACACTGTGACACTACCAGTAAGTATGCTTAGGTCCGAAATACCCCTCTCCACTCTTCGCCGATGAAAAACTTTGCTTAGTGCATTGATAGAAAAAAAGCCAAACAGGATTGGCACACCTCAACGTCGATAAAAACACAATAATCTCTCTCTACCATTGACGGTTTTGTGTAAAAAAGTGGCTTTCGTAATGTAAAAGCAAACACTTCTACACAATTGGTGCTTGCTGCAGTGAAATTACCTCAATCGATTTTTTCTAGCTTTCAAAGTAAAATATTTTATTTGAAACACCAATTTTTCCTTTAGAAGCTAGATAAGTTTCAATTTGACAGATATCGATATCCCTTCTTATTTTTTACTGATATTTTACAGTTAGGTACAAGATATTTTATGAACTGGTCTATCATTAAAAATGTTCATGCCCGGCCGCGTCCGTCTGGATGCTTCGTTACAAGTCTTCTTAATGTTTTAAATCAATATCTATACAATTTAGTTTTCAATCCAGAAAAAAATTGGTACACGAATCTGTTAAATGAAGTTAAGTGAAATACTTTATCGTGATTTTTGCGTAAGTATCACGCAAATATGCTGGTTAGAGAACCGAAACATACAAAAAGAAGAATCACCGTCAGTCCTAGGAGTGGCAATTACTCGATGTGTAATTCAATTCACGCGCAAAAGTGTTTTGGCCGAATAGAATTGATTTAAATTCGAGAAGAATGCTTCGCGACAGCTTAAGAAAAAGTTATAATATCGAAGAGATCATATCAAAATTAATTTCATATCTAAGTATAACTAACCACATAAATATTCACGAACTACGTAATATAATGGAATAGTATGAATCAGCCGAGTGTCTATTCTAGTATCTACATATTTGGTTTTTTATTTTTTCTTAGTAAGGATTTTAATAAACAAGTATAATCTTTTGCAGGTTAGGTTAATCTGAATTTCAGCTAGGTAATTACCAAAAAGAAGATAGATAAGCGAACCAATAAGCATATTTGAAAATATATCCAACTTGTTGACGGCGCAGCTCTTCTTGAAATGAATTTAGTAAAATGTCTTTATTGAAAAAGACGGAGAATTTGAATGATAATTGTCAACTGAAATTCGTTGAATGCTTTTGAAAACTCAGTAACCATTCAGTGGATTGCAAGCAAGCGTGAGCGTAAGCGAGTTAATTTTTGTTCAAGATACAAAAAAATAAACGTCCAAAAAAGCTGAAAAATAGACATGCATGTATTTTTTTCCAATAACACACAAGTCACGTTAGTGCTGAGATACAATTTATACAATCTAAATGAATTGTCAAACACGACAAGCTTAATTTACCGAAAACTATCACGAAGAAGGCACCCATTAATCATGTATATTTCCCTGGATTTGATAATTAGTGTGGGAAGTTGAGGGCCGAGTAATAGCAAAGACGTGAACTCATCTGCCTGGTAGTTTGTAAAGACTACATTATTTTGTTACAAAGTCATTTGTCACGCTCCAACATGAATATTTTTTTTTAACTCACTGTAAGGCATAGGTTGTACGTTTTAATTGAAAAAAATTGTATTGATGTTTAGTTTGCAGTGGTGGCAAGCTCGTTTCTCAACTTCTTTCAGTCCAAGAAAGTTTTAGCAGATATCCCGCTTTTACATGATGAAAGAACTATTTTTTATTATTTGAAACTCAATCACAGACTCAAGTAACGGGCACTTTAAGGTTTGTGAGACTTTTCGGGCCACAAATATTTACAATATCTGCAGAAAGGTTTCATATCCCTGTCACCTTAGATGCCACAAGAATGAAGCTTTCACGTTTTCATAGAAACTGACATTGATTCACTTAGGTACTTGATATGCATCAGCATTAATCTAGTTGATGATTTCGGATTCCAAACACAATTTTCGCTCATTTATTTCGAACGAATCCAGAATTGGACTTTAAAAGGGAACTCACGTTGCATTCGACACTCGATACACATTTTAGGGTGATACATTCGTTTATCGCTCCCGTCATGAGTTAATTTCGAAGTTCGGACCATACATTTCGTACTACTTTCCGTCCTGATCTGAATACCAAAAATGGTATCACTATGTTAATTGCTTCATTAGTAAAAGCTATTTCATGAAATTTGACGGGAGCATGCAACAGCAGTAAGTGATAATAGCATTGAACTTAGGAAAGTGTGTTTGTGAAAATTTATTCAACAGTATTTTTCGAGCATACTTTGGGGTGCAAACGGATACGTGAATGTGCTGCAGTATATGAATGAGAAGGTCATTGCACGAGTGCTCATTTCAGAATGTTATATAGACTCACTTAACTGCATGAAACAAACGGTTTGTCGACAATTTGCGCAAACTAATTTTTCCAAAACTTAAACTTAATTGTAACGTGGGCACATAATTGTGGAGCAAAAATTAGAAATACCAACTACAACGTCAGAATGAAGGTGTTTGTATCTTATACATATTTGATTATTTATTGGTGCAAAGCCGCCTGACACAGTAAATGTGTAAAGTTTGGAGTTTTAACTCCTACAGCGCATAATCATTTAAAATGCTATGAGCAACTTGATAGACCGCTTTGGCACCTACCTTTATAAATGGACGCGCAATTCATATGAGTATCAAATATGTCCAATAGTTTTATCTATCGCTTCAAAAAAGTAGTTTTTAGCGAGAACTAAATGATTATATTAACTAGCCCCAAAAAATAATGGGATTTGCCGATGTACTTCATTTTTGGATGTAGCAATCCGGTGGAGTAATCCGATCAAGCTAAAATTTTCAGGATATATTGGTGATATGAGTTGTACTAACACTTTGGTGTCAACAGGCATTTTAAAGAATTCACAGTACCCGTACAATTCTGTGAAAACCATAAACGTGGTCCTTTGATAATTCGGACAGTTACGTTCCATGGCTTGTCCGAATTACCAAATCGGCCGGATAACCGAGAACATAACAAAATCGTTTTATTTAAAGGTACAAAAATTTTATTTGCTCAGATTCATAATTATAAAGTAAGAATATAAATCAACAAACTCTACCAGGAATGAAATCAATCGAGCAGTAGTTATTTGAAAAAATTTGTAATCTTTGCTTGACGAACACGAACCCGTTTGAGATCTAGCATGGCTTTTTCTCTTAATTTTTGATGGCACAATATTTCATTTATATTGTACTCTTCTTCTTCTGCATATTCAATGCATTTGTTAAATGCAGACACAGCTTCAGCATGGAAAACCTTCGTGTTTTCGACAAGTGGTTTATCGATTTGATCTTCATCGTCTTCACCTTCACTACTCAGTTCTTGAATCGCATCATCTGTAATCCGTTCGTTAACTTCTGAAAATTCGTAGACGTCAGGAAAAATATCATTGAGCAAGTCAATAATTGCATTCTCTTCAGACCTAGCAGTTATATGTTCTCTCATTGTGGAAATAGGCAATTTATCTTCAGATTCCCATTCATCGACTCCTAACATTTTATTCCAAACATTTTCGCAAAGTACTTTTTGTGACAGAGTTCTATGCGTTGGCGACAATCATTGCAACATCTTTGAGATTGAATTGTTTGATGCACTTCATAAACAGAGTGACAGAGTTCTATGCGTTGGCGACAATCATTGCAACATCTTTGAGATTGAATTGTTTGATGCACTTCATAAAATCGTTATCTAGGGTAGCCAAAATATGGCAAAGAAAACTCTTGCGGTAACTTAGTTTTAGAATTCGAATGGCGTTTTGAGTGCAGTGCGATTGGTAGGGAAAAACATAACACAAATTTTGCCATCATCGCTTCTTATCTCGGATTTTGTTGAATGGCAAGTCGTATTATCCAATAACAGTAATGCTTTTTCTGGCAACCCTTCACTTTTTAAATAACGTCTAACTTGCTTGACAAATGATGTATGAAACCATTCTTTGAACAAAACTTCCGTCATCCAAGCATTTTTGCTACTGACGTACTACACGGGTAAAGACTGTCCCTTCAGCGACTTTGGGTTTTTGAATTTGCCTATCATCAAGAGTTTCAGTCGATGCTTTCCAGTGGCATTAGAACAAACTAAAAGAGTCACTCGTTCTTTTCCAATTTTTCTACCTGCAGCACATTTTTCCGTACGCAACGCTAGAGTCTTTTCCGGTTATTACCTCCAGAAGAGGGCGGTTTAATCTGCATTATAAATTTTACATAGCTGCAAATTCATCTCTTTTACTCTTTCCTTAAATTTAATTTAAAATGGTTGCACAACATTGCAGTCATTTCTTAATTTCTCCCCGGAAATTTTTAGAGATCTGACACCAAAGCGTTTTTTGAAATTATGAAGCCAACCTTAACTAGCAAAAAACGTACGTGTACTTCCATAAATTTCGTCGAAAAATTCTTTCGCCTTTGCACAAACAAGGATTTCGAAGATCGGAATGTGTTGCAACCGTTTTCTCTGAAACCAGGAAAAAAGTTTCTCCTCCATCAAATCGTACTCGGCGGATTTCATAGTTTTCCTGGAACATAGGCTACTCTCAGTTTTGACTGCATAACTGAAAAATATGTTTTATCACAAGAAAATATTTGCAGTTTTAATATTTATACCTTTCTATTTTTTCCTTATTCTTTTTAATATCCGAGACTGTCGATTTTCCTACTCCATACTCCTTAGCAATATGCCTTACACTTCCTCCAATTTTCAAGTATTTCAAGCTTCTTCCTTAAGGTAAGGAAATGATGCGTTGAATTCTTGTTTACTCGAACCATAATTCACTTTAATAATCACATGAAACCACTTCAATGTAAAAAGCAACTATGTACTCATATTCTACAACACAAAATGACAAAACACAAAATGACAACACAAAATGACAAAAAATTCAACACAAAATGACAAAAAATGACTGAACCCGGGAATTCACCGAATGCATTGAAGTATGAGTCGAAAAATGCATTCTAATTCGTTAGTTTGCTAGTCCGGATTACCGAAAATTTTACAAGATTTGAAAATGTCTGAATTACAGAGTCCGCAGTATAAAATGAAGAGGTGTCCGGATTGCTGCGGGGTCCGAATTAACGAGTGTCCGGATTATTAACGGACCATTGTATTTGCAAAAATGAGTAAATAAAATAAAATTGGCCATGTTTTTAGCTTGGTTATGATGCTATTTTAGAACTTTTTAGCCCCATGCTAGCAGGATGTTTCTTAAAGTAGGCAAATAACATTTGTCAAGTTTCAAATTGTGATAGCTTTCCTCGAAGTCATCAGATCGTTTATATATACAGAAATTCAATTGTTTAGTTTTTGCTTACTAGTCTAGAGAAGTTAGACGAGAAAAAGGCCTAAAGTTCGGAAAAATTAGGGGAAAACTGGATTTTGGAGTGAACCTTGACATTGTTGCTCTGAAAGAAAAACCCTTTATGCGGTTAAACTTTTTACAGGGGATCAAAGACCATCAAAAGCGATTTTTCGTAAATATCTTAATAACGGCTACTTTTACAGAAAAATGGTGTATGAAAATTCGTAGCTTAAATAATTTTCTACAAAAAAATTTCATGGCTCTTTCTTGTAACAATAACCGCTATTTTTAAAACCACAATTTTTGCTTTTCTATGATTGTGCGCTTCATGGTAAAATTAACTTTCAAGTTAAAAAAAACGTCAGATTTTAAGTAATATGTTAAGTGTCCTTATAATTCTATCAATAAATAATTTTCAAAAACAAATTTTAAATAAGAATAACGTTTTGGAAGTTTTTAGTTTTATGTGTGCGGAAGGTGCCTTGAAAAATCCGGATAACTTGCGAAAGTTTGATTTGCGATAACTTTTGATATTATGAAAATCACAAGACATGTTGATGTTAGTAAGTTATAGAGTTCTGTAGTTTTTTATGAACATGCTGAAAAACCTTCAAATCAGCCACCCTACTGAGAAATTTTCGCTATTGCGAAAAAATCAACTCATATATAAATTGCATGCTCTGTCTACAATTCCATATTGGACAATAATGGTAGCCCTTCCCCAATTTACTTGTATCTTTAGCATCAGAAAATTATGTTCACGGGAACTCACGACCCAATCATCAGATCCAATTGAAATTCACAGGATGTATTATTAGATAGAAACAGGTCTGATAGAAGCGACTTTGAAACACGGGCAACTTTGCCACAGTAGTGCTATCTTGAAAAATCACTAAGAAAAAAATTGTTTTTTCCCCTATAAATTCCGATCCTGTAACCAGATTTTCGACAAACATCACACAGTAGTTGCACTTCACTTTAAGCCACGATTGATGGAAATTTTTTTAAAAAACTAGGTTGAAGCTGCCACTTATAATAGGCAAGTTTTTTGCTCCTGTATCCAGCACAGAACAGAACAGACGCATTTGAAACAACAACAATCCTGTACCAGTCAATTCACTAGTACAGAAATTATATTCCTCATAGGTAGCTCACGTGCTGAAGTATAGAATGTGCTGATAGAAAAAAGAAAAGCTCATGGGAAGTGGGCTTTTTTGCCATGAGGTGGCTTTGGTTTTTCAAGGTTATGTTGACTGTTTTGGTAGCTAGGAAATCAAAAAAAGCCCTTATAATGTGTAGACAGTTAAAAGAGGTAATTTTCTGTTAGTTCTTTTTATATTTTCAATCGATTGTGGTAGTTTATACTCGTTTTTTTTTCTCCCTCTAATTTCAGCTGTTATGTTTGTGTCTTGAATTTTGAAAATAAAGCTTTCTGCCCTATAATTTCCAGTGCAGGCTTCAGAAAAAAGACGATCTCGTAGATCACTTATCACAGAGTCTAAAAGAGGAAATACGCCACAGCTAATTTAACAGTTTTGTGATTTGCTCTATGTATTCCTCTTCACAATATTCTAGAGAGTTTTCAATCAGCACCCAACCAGTCAGCCACTTCTTATCCTTTCTCAAAAAGATGTCAGAAAACTGTAATCACGTGTTTCTTTTATTGGTGCAGGATATTCATTGTGTCGGGTAGAGTATCTGTAGCTTTTTTATATCAATTGAGCTTATTTGTAATTCTTAACCATAACATTAGGTGCGTTTTTTTGCTCCGGTGCAGAGCAGGATAGAACTATGCCACAAAAACAACGATCTAGTATAAAACAACAGTGCTTTCGCTAAGACTGACATAGGTTGCTGCATTTGCTGTGGTACCACACAACTGCTGAAAATAAAGAAAGAAAATAACGAATATACACTACCACAATCGATAGAAAATAGAAAAAGAACGAACAGAAAATTATTTCTTTTAGCTTTCTATACATTATGAGTGCTTTTTATAATTTTCTAACTACCAAAACATTCAACATAACCATGAAAAACCCAAAGCCACCTCATAGAAAAAAACTAACTTCTCATGAGCTTTTCTTTTTCCCATCAGCACATTCTACACTTCAACACGTGAACTACAAATGAGGAATAGAATTTATGTACTAGTGAATTCACTGGGACAGGATTGTTGTTGTTTGCAATGCATATATCCTATTCTCTACTGGATAGAGGAGCAAAAAAACACGCCTATTGTAGCTGGAAAGTAAGATGTATATTTTGCGTGAGCACAAGACTAAGTTGTTACAAATAACAATAGGATAGGAATAAAGAACGATGTAACATTAGATGTAACATTATTCAAGTAGACTGATGATATTATAATGTCGTTTGCAATGTGTGCGCTTAACTAGATATAATTATGGAAATTTTTTCCATGGCGCTAGATTTCAACTTAGCTTACTCTTTTAAATTGCAGATGACAGTTATTTCTCTCGACCTTGTGAAAAGTTTCGAATTTCTTTGATGAAGAAGCCAACCAATTACTAATTGCCTATTCGCTTTTGGCAAGTACTGTATTTGTGAATACTCCTTCGCAGCACTGCGTCTCTAGACTACTTTTTAAGAGATCAGTTTCTTCATCATTAGCTTTAAGCTCTCATTATCTGTTCACGAATTACGAAAGTTTCTCATTGTGGCAGCATTTGGTCACATAAGATATATTTTGAGGCCCGCAACCGGAATTGTATTGACGATTAAGCCGCATTTCCAATGCTGGCTTCGAGTGAAATGTGTTTGCGTACACTTTTGCTCTCATGCACTTTCACATATCTTCCTCTTTCTGTAATCAATCTCTAAAATCTGTAGTTGAACTCTAGAGTAGGATCTATTTCAACTCCAGCGTGAAGCTTTTCGGACATTTTCGAATTTTTAAATTCACTTCTTTCCAATAGAAAGCGTTGCTGAAAGCTCTATTTATAATGAGGTGTAAAGTGTTGTTTTCCGCGTTTAAAAAAGATAATGCCATAGAAAATACGGTTGGATGAATGATTTGTGCATTGAAATCAATAATGAAACAAATTCATAACCCATCTGTGATAAAAATAGTTATTGAAAATTAAATTAAAATATATTTTACGACAGATGTCGTTGTACCTTCGAAATTCAAAATCGAACGATTTCATGTGTTGAAAGTTGTGAGGTTGGAGTAAGCATTGCCGGCAAATGGACAAACCAAAGGCGGATGCGATTTCAATTTGCCTTTTTTCTCCTGGGGGTCAAGAATAAAATGCGGTGTTTAGAAATGTTTAAATTTTGCCTCATCAAAATTTCGAGTGAAATGTTATAATTATTACGTTCGATTAACGTTACCATAGTTTTTGATATTTTAAGGTGAAGCAAATATAGCCCTTGATAAAGACAATGATACTGCTGAAAATTAAGAAACACACTATAAAAAACACAATCAATAATACATCGATTGAAAAAGAAAATTGTTATACATGATTATTCTATATTATAATTTTATATTACTTTTATATATCATAATAGTATATACCATAAACATATGTTTTTACGTGCCTTTCGAAAAAGTCAAATCTATCTGCTACAGACCTACTTAATGTTCAGCATCAATGATAATTTGAAAATCTGCTAAAGTATTCCTTGCAAGCTTCAGTACATTACACATATCTAAATGGTACATGATTTGACCTTTCTTGATCGAATTGTAATAAATTCCTTGGCCATGGTGTCATGTGCATCCCCACCAAGTAATTTGGGCATGGTTTAATTTTTTCATCCAAAGTAATTTGCATCAATTAAGCGCTATTGTCAGCTAGATGTTGGATTCAAAGTGACGAAGTGTGCTTTTTGCTCAGCAAAAGTACTTGAAATTAGTAAATGGCAAAGAGTAATTGATTAGTAAATTAGTAAATGGCAAAGAGTAATGGCATTAATACGCTCAGCTCTGTTACCTCCACCTGCTCATTCAACTCCAAACGTACTTTTACCTTCACCCAAACCTGTCCCAAAATCATTGCTTCGAAATAATTAAGAATGGCAGCACCGATTACTGTCCACTCATTTTATTCCTACAGAAATTCCTAATACGAAATCTCGCAGGATAAGTTCAGTCGATATCGAACGATCAACAAGTAAAGAAATCTAAAAAGGGTAAATTTAGTTCATGACAGCTAATACGTACGCAGATACATTACACTCCAAGCCAGCATTGGAAACGCGGCCTAGTTCGAAAAGTGAATTTATCGTATTTAAACTCCAAACCAACATTCAAATTATTAATTTGTTTAACATGTAAATTTATTTTCAACAATTTTCCTTAGTTGTTTTGTGTCAACTACGGGCTATAGTTAAAACAACCATAAAAAAAATAGTTGATTATTTTTATGCACCATGACGCGTGGTTGATAAACAAAAAAAAAAATTCATTCGGAGCATGAAAAAACGTCCAAATGTTGAAACCATTCTACTTTGCGTAGAATAATTCCAAAGACGTTGCTCACTGAATTACGTTTGTTGAAATCAACTATTGCAAAGTAGTTTATGTACCATAAAAAACTGTTGATAATTCGAAACGTTGGAACGCTTTCTATTTGTGCTTATTTGAGTGAATTGATGAATATTTTTCTATTGATCAACTAATTTTCTTGGTTATGAAACAATTAAAACAGTTGATTTCATGAACGTTGCGATATTTTTTGTATAACCAGAGCCAAATACTTTTATATCGTTAAATTAACTATATTAACATAGTAAAAATAGCTATTTTCCGTAGTTCGTTTAACGATTTTGAATGAATCGTTGCAATACTATTAAAAATAGTTGAACCAACCAAGAGTTTTTCTTTCAGTGCGTGTTGCAGTGCATGGCACCCGTTCTTCTTTTGCGTTTAGTGTGCCATTTGCGCGTACTTACACCTATTTTTATTCTCCGCTGTTGCGTTTACTGAGGCAACACAATGACCTACAGTTTGGTCATCTACCGCCGTTATTATATGCCTCCAAAACATTTCTTAAAAACAATGTTTTGTTTACTACCAACTTAATATATTTTTTGTTCTCTTATTTTTCTTAATTTTGAATTTGTACTTTTTCACCTTGATTTCGTTTATTATTTTTGTTCTTTTTTATTATTAATATTTTGTTCCTTCTATATTGTGCTTTCTATTTGTGCTTTCTATATAATGAAAGACATTAATAGATTTTATATATTTCTATATTCAGTAATTGGATTTTATCTGTTGAAGAAATAAATAAATAAATAAATAAATAAATAAATGAATTTTTGGCAAAGCCAAACACTGGCAACAACGTATTTGCTCAAGGGGGCAGGTACACTTAGAATTTTGATAAAATCAATTTTACTTTCATTGCATTTTCTAAAAGCAGCATATTTTAAATGCATTCTCTGCAAATTTCAGACAAATCGGACAATTGTTTATGGAGATAAACAACTTTGAATGAAGTCGTCTCTATGCATAAAGCGTTTTTTTGCATGCTTTAAAGCTATGTTTTCGAAGTCGCTGATCACTGTAACTTGAAAATGGCTTTATCGATCAGCATGAAACTTTCCTCACTTATTTTATATGTAATCATCCTCCAGATGCACGATCTTTCTTTTTCAATAGCCGAAAATCTGAGTGAAAAATTGGTCGAATATACAATTTTGAATTTCAACAACCGCAGTTTTCGAAAAATCTGCCAAAGTCCTTCCTTCATACGGAGCACTATATCATTAACTAATAATCACCGATTTTTTTTTATTTCGGATGATCCAGTGACAAGCTACAGTGATCACGGAAAAATAGTTCTTTTGGACCCCTCGAAAATTTATTCTATTTCGACTAATTTTCAACCTTCTGCCTTAAAAAAAATTACGATAGCTTCTACAAATATATTTCTTTCAAGTAAAAAAACATTTGTTATTAATTATTTTAATGTGTGTCTAAAAAAATCCCAAAGAAGAGCTTTTTTTGGACGTCCCAAGTGTACCTAATTCCTTAAAGATTCCTGTTTGAGGTTGAGGATTCTATCCTTTATTTCTTTTGAATTGTAGTGCATTTCAAACCTTTTTTGTTCAACTTCAATTGAATCGTACCTCGTACCAATTATCTGCTGCCATATTTACTTATGCATACCATGAATATAATCTCAGTACATATAATTAAAGTTGGCTAAATATCATTGTCTTTCCTATTCCTAGTCGCTAGTGTGTCGACACTGAAAGAAAAGAGTCACGGGTCGTATATGTAGATTTTAAATTTTTATCATTCTTGAAATGAAATAATAGGAATATTTTCATTTATCTCACAGATAGAAGTTTTAAAAATGTCAAATAGAATACTGGCTTATAACAAGGTTTAAATAAAGTGCCCATACTGTATCCTTATACAAAATATGACTCATAACATTTTGCAGAAGAATATTGCTGAGAAAATAATTAATTGGTGTTTAACATTGAAATATTAAGGTTGACAGAAATATATCATCAAATCTACACTTTATTGATTCTTCCCAAAGGATATCGAAAATCAGTTTAGCACTCGATAAAATTTAGCTTATATTACTAACTCTTTTGATTACGAAAAAAAGCAATAACTTTTTGATTTGATTCGTTATTATCGAGGCATCAAATAGAAGCACCAGCACTTCTTCAGCGTAGATCAAAGCAACACTTGCACTGCACAAATTTATAGCTCAGGTGAACTGGGGGCTCTGCGAAAATTCTATACAGTATGCCTCCGCCTTTTTCGTGTAAGGAACGTCTGTGCTAATAGTTATAAACAATCCATACGGGTCGCTCAAGGTGAATTTAGGTCCTATTAGAAACTTTGGAATTTTGCATACGAACGAATGCTTTTTCTGATTCTATTTCAAATAGAAACTGGTTTCTATTAAACCAAAAAACCCCGATCAAATCTCTTGTTTGCTGCTAAAATCTTAAAGTGTCGTCTCGTTTGCCTCCCTAGAAAAGAAATACCAAACTTCTTCTTTTTCATCTCTAGTCGGCAACTTCAACTTCAACTCCGCACAAACTAGAAGTGCTGCAGGTATCGTGCACAATGCGATCCATCATGGTCCCCATTCTGCTTAAAGCTAAAGAAAGCGCGCGGTGGTAACAGTTTTGCATGACTAGTGAATATCTGAAGATTTCACATTTCACGTTATGCTTGTTTTTAAATTTGAACGTAATATTGCTGTCGTTTCATTTTCGCATATTATTCGCATTTAACAACGAAACCCACGATCGCGACGGAAAGAAGGCAGGTATCTGACAAGAATATTTAATGAGTTGCAATCTGCCAGATATTCGATTCGTTTCAAGTCGTAAAAATATTTCTCACGTTTATCATATGCAAGAAAAAAAGATTTTTCAGTTGGTCATTTGTACATAATTTAATTAGCGGTTTGATTTGAAGAGGTGATTGAAAGATCAGGTGCTAGTTTAGAGTTCATTTGTTGTTTTTGGTGAAGCGAAGCTAATGACTAATGTTGTGATTATTTTTTTGGGAGATGTGGATGTCTTTTTTGATTGAACATTTATGAGTGGTAACTATTTTCGGAAGTCAATAGCTTGAAGGTTAATTTGAGATTAATTTAGAAGTCAGACTTCACTTTCTAGCAATGCGGCTAGCAATAGGAGAAATATAAACGGTTCTCGTTTAAAGATGCGCATAATCTGTGTTTGTAATTATTACAGTTTATTACTGTTTTACACGTACTGAAAGCTTGTTTAAGCGAATGGGTTGAGCAACGGATACCGCCGTGTGTGGTCTCTGAATCAAATCCGGCTATGGTACCGCGCAGACCGTTGAGCTATCTTAACTGTGATCAGGCACCTGAATCAAATCAGGTGTAAAGTGAGACGTGGAATTCATCATTGATTTCGGATTGAGATTGAAATAGTGGTAAATAAACAGGCCATTCCACTGTTTCAATTTCAATCCCGCTTAAGTACGGTATTGCATACTAAGATGTATACATTGAATACAGTATCTACAAACTTTAATTCTGAGCCTCAACAAGGGATTTAGTGAGATTGTTATAGTTTACTTTACAAACCACAATAACATCAGCTCTGTCGCCAATATACGATTATGGTATATTCTAGACGGAAATGCTTTGATGAAGGAGGAGGAATCGCCACTCAGATTCAGCCGACATGTAACGCTTCCGTGCCACGACGTTATCTTCTTAAGACGATTGAGGCAAATTATCGGTGAAATTCAGAAAATCAGGAGCTCCGGAAAAAAGTCACAAAGAAAAGAGATGTATCATGGGTCGTAATAATCAATCAGAATACAAAAACCCCCGAAAGTAGCTTCAGCTTACGATTGCTAATAGTGATTGGGAATACTTGAAAAACCTATGTAACTTAGTTGACTCTTCAAGCAATAATGCCCCTAAATTAGGTATTCAAAGACACTCCAAGAAAGAGTCATATTGCTATTTGCATTGACACAAGATGAAAGCCTACCGTCAATAAAGGTTTATGCTGAAAATGTGCCTGCTGTAAGCATGGAATTGTTGGGGGTTATACGAAAAATCGGTGAAAATACAGTGATACGATATCGAAAAAAGTCGTTAATTCCAAGCTTAATGCAGAAACCTTTGCCGATATGTTTATAAGCAGTAAAACAACTGAAATCAGATATCCTTCCCCAAACAGAATAAACCGAATAGGAGCCATAATCCTGCAGATCAATATGTCTGTTTAATAGGATGGGAAAAGTTGACAATTGGGTCATATACACATAAAAGATTACTGTCCAAAATCGAAAACAAATGGAAACTATCGAACGAATACAAATCATAAGAGAGGCTACCGCACTCTGGAACCGCAAGTCAATAGGAATGCCTTCAGCTGATGTATACCTTGGAGACGCTTGAATCGATAGCAAAGTGGCTTATTTTTTTTCTACTTCAGACAAAGACTTTTATGCTGTAAAACAACAATGGACCAAAACTTCACCTGGTAGTGATCAAATTCATTCTCGGATTGTCCAGAGATCCGTTATAAGATAATCTACGATGGGATACTAAGGCTATGTGTACCCATAAATGTGATCGGAGTAGGATTCGTCAACGACTTTGGTATCATGATTGCAGCTCGTCATCCCAAGAAAGTCCAAATATACGCAAATGAAGGAATTTCGGCCATTAGGTTGTGACTTGAAAGTGACAGCATTGAACTTACAAAAAGAAACTATCGAACCGGTAACTGATATTTCGAAAAGGACAATTAGCTGTGGATGCTTTAAGGATGGTGACGCACTAAGCAATGTATACCAATCATAAGAGAGACTACCGCGCTTTGAAACCACAAGGCAATAGGAATGCCTTCGACTGATGTATGTCTTGGAAATGCTTGGCTTGATAGCAAAGTAGCTTACTTTTCAGCACATATAATCGTCGAATACTTCAGACAAAGATTTGTATGTTGTAAAACGAACAATGGACCAAAACTTTACCTGGTAGTGGTGAAATCCGTTTTCGGATCGTCCAGGGATCCGTTCTCGTTCCTACGCTAAGAAACATTATCTACGATGGGATATTAAGGCTATGTATACCCGAAATTGTGATCGTAGTAGGGTTCGCCAACGACTTTGGTATCAGATTGCAACTTGCCATGGCAAGAAAGTCAGAATATACGCAAATGAAGGAGTTTTGGTCATCAGCTTGTGACTTGAAAGTGACAGCCTTAAACTCGCTAACCATGAAACGGAAATCGTACTGCTGACGAAGCGAAGGTGGAATCAGTAGTCTTTCACAAAGTATCTGGACGTAATTATCACCAAGTAGCTGAGCTTCAAACTTCATCGAGAGAAAGAAACCAAAGAAGCATCCGTTGTTGATTCAAACTCGCTAGAATGGTATCCAATATTGTCGGCTCACATAACACGGTAGCCATTTTGGCCCACTTCTTTTGAAGTGATCTGACGTCCTTCACTGAAAAAAATACTGTTCATAATAATAATGAATGCAGATCATCAACTTCAAATTCATTAATACTATGAACATTTCATAATGCTGATGAACATTTTCTTCAGAAAATTTTGGAAGGCGATGAACAGTTCATTAATGCTATAAATCCACTTTCATCAAACTATCAATATGCTGTTCCAGCTTGTATAAATGCACAAACATATATTCAAAATATCATTACCACCACAAGCCATAGACATCTTCATGATCCCGATGAACACGTTCATTACAATAATGAACCTCATTCGTTACTACAAAGAATCTTTTTTTGGAATCGTCTTTGACGAGCATTTTCTTACTATCAAAGCAAATGTTCATTAAATCTAAGAATGAATTCGTCAAAGCTATGAACACTCACTCTATTGGCAGGTTTATGGTATTGATAAATAATTTGCATGTATTGATACGGCACTGATGCAGAATTTTATCAAGTGAAAACCGTGTAATATTACTGTAGTCTTCTGGGCGAAAAATAGCATTTTGATCCGAAGTGAGTATTTGCTGTAAGTATTCCAAGAGTGCCTTTTTAATTAATGTTGGATGCTTAAAAACAGGAAGTAATAGTGATTGGAATATAATAGTGATCAGTGGCAAAAGAAAATTGGAATCCTCCTCCATGCGAATGGACAGGTGAAATTTCAGTCGATATTATCATGAAGTGCAGAAAATTTCCCAGAGCGAAGGTTACAGGCTGGATCCCCCAAAATGAAACCAGGAAATGAGAAAATCTCGAAAAGGAAAATAAGTTTCAGTGAGTAGTGTTCAAAAAATCTTGGCGAATTTACATTAATTATTTAAATTTTCAGATCCAAAAATAGATTCTGAGCGCTCTATTTGCAGCTGAAAGTTTTATCGAATATGGATTTTTTTTGTATGTATTCTATTTTTGGAAATAATAGTTACCAAAATTAGTTAATCATAATATTAAAACAGTTATTTCGGTATAAAAAACTGTGTTTCATATATAATCAATTTGTCCATTATGAAGGGTGTGACTGACGATTTCAATAAAATGAACCCATTGATGAAAGTTATGGATTCGTTCATAATATTAACACACGCATTCATCAGTATTATGAACTTCTTTATAATATTAAGAACAAGTTCATCGAAATTATGAACTTTTTCGTAAACGTAATAATACGTCCATCAATATTATGAGCCTTTTCATATACTATATTATGAATCATTCATAGCAGTAATGAATATTTTCATCGATGCTATGAAAGTAAGTAATGAACGTATTCTTCCCGGCAATGATTATATTTCTTCAATTGTTTCAAAATGTGAGTGATAGGTTTACATCATAAAATTGATGAACGGCTTTTCTTTATGCCGATGAACTTCCCCATCGGTTGGAAAATGATGAAATTTTCATTGTAACGATGAAAATTTTCATCAATTATTTGTACCTTTTTCGTTCAGTGTAGCAAACATACCTCATCTACTTTATGCCGACGATCTCAAAGTCTATCATATCATCAAATCTAAATTCACAGGCTCATTGGTGCAATGAAAACAAGCTCATACTTTCAAAACCACTTAGCAAAAAAAGTTTTCAATAACAAATTTTTTAATTTTAATCATCCCACAAAAACAATTCCACTTTGATTCTGCTTTCGGAGGCTTATTCCGCAAATTGATCAAGTTTCCCGTATCAATTATTCTCTATTTTGATAAGCTTTAGAGACGAAATACTTTCAAAATCATCAAAGCTGGCAATTCTATCCTAGTTTTTCAACATTATTTTTACCGAATGTGCCTAGAATAAGGGGGTTGGGTACAAAATCTCGTATTACAATATCCCGTTTACAAAATCCCGATTACAAAATCCCGTATTACAAAATCCTGTAACATAAATTTCGTGAGACAAAATCCCGTGTTACAAAACACCGTAATACAAAATCCAGCATTACAAAATCCCGTAATACAAAATCCCAATCTAAAAATCCCGTAGTTTTGCATAATATAGAATCAGGCGGTTCAGGCAATTATTGTGCAAAACTACGGGATTTTTCATTCAGCTATTTTTTTTTATTGTAGCTAAAACGACAATAAAGAAAATTAATGAAAAAGAATCAGTACCCACGAAGAAGAAAAATTTGCCAAGGTACCAAAAAACTAAAAAAAAAACTATTAGAAAAAGGTCTGAAACTGAAAAAAATCGATTATTTGAGAAGAATCGTCTACAATATGTCTTTATGTTGAAATTTATTCCTAAATAAAAACTTAAATCACTTAATATTGTTATTTCATTATATGAATAGGTTTCATACGGGATTTCGTTCCACGAGATTTTGAGTTTCGGGATTTTGAGTTTGGGGATTTTTAAGCAGAGAATTTTGTATTTCGGGATTTTCGAATACGGGAATTTTGAAACATACGGGATTTTGTTAATTCGGGATTTTGTGATTAGGGATTTTGATACGATCCCAGAATAAGGTTAAAATACTGTGTGAATTTTGTTGAAATCTGATGGCTGACTCGAAACTTATATGCCAAAAAGCAGACTTTTCCTTAATGATTTTTTAAGCTGGCACTACTGCCACAGGGTTGTCTGCTTTTGAAAGTCACTCCTATCAGATCTGGTCCTAGTTACCGCCAATATGTCCTGAAAATTTCATAATGATTGGATAATCCGGTCGTCAAATCTCGTGAACAGAAGTTTGGAGTGCTGAAAATAGAGAATTTGGTGATGAGCTGCCGTTCTTGTGCAACTTGGAATTTTGAAAATTTTAAATTAACGTGGTGGACACAGATTAAAATTTACCAATAATTTGAATATTCTACCAAAAAGCAAACATTTTTCAGGAGGGTCGATAATTTGGAGGAGTTTTTTTCAGGAACCTGCCGGAGTTACAGGGTTGCCCACACAGTCATGCTTGTATAGCCTTGGTTAACATCAATACGCTCCGTAAATTTCACGATGGTCAAATGTTTTTGTCATAAATTGTGACAAATCGAATTTGAAAAAAATCCTTGGCTATTTTTAGGCGTTCAGCGCCCACACAGGGCTCAAAATTTGCAAATTTTTTATCATAGACAAGCATGAAACCTTATAAGTTTTCTTTTCCAATAATTACTTTTGGCGAAAATTTACTCCGCATAGAAATACAGAGGCACCTGAAAATTCACTTAAATACCCGCTATCGTCGAAGAGTTAAAGATATCTTAATTTTAACAAATCATGGACCATTATAGATCTATGTTAATCTTTTGGTGATATATATAAATATATATATATATATATATATATATATATATATATATATATATATATATATATATATATATATATATATACATATATATATATATATATATATATATATATATATATATATATATATATATATGTATATATATTTAAATATATATATGTATATATATATATATATATATATATATATATATATATATATATATATATATATATATATATATATGTATATATGTATACATATATATATATATATATATATATATATATATATATATATATATATATATATATATATATATATGTATATATATATATCATCCAAAAATTTCAGTGAGATAATCTCGGGAACGCGCCATCCGATTAAGCTGAAACTTTCAGGATACATTGACGTGTATGCAGAATAGGTCCAGGTCTTACTAAATGTCAATTATCTTTAATTCTTTGGCGCCGGCGGCTATTTTAGTGATATTTTTAATATACCTATTATTCCGTACACAAATAATTTTTGCAAAAATAAAGTGGACGAAATAAATTTCGAATGTGTTTTACATGTGAATCGGATAATGTTTTTGAATTTTTTAACCCCATGTGTGCGCTGGGTGCCTAAAAAGAGAACCAGAAAATTTGAAAATTTTTAAATTGCGATAGCTTTTGACAAAGCTATTTAATCATTACGAAATTTTCAGGACATATTGGTATTATTTAGTTGTAGATCTGTGTAGCATTTAATAGCTGTAGTTAAGGCAGGCACTGAAAGTGAAAACCTCCAAATTATCGTCTCTCTTGAAAAAATGCCGCTTTTTGAAAACGAAGCCACTCATATGTAAATCTTGTGCTTTGTTTACATAGACAAAAAAAAATTTGATATGGTATAACGGGCACGCCTGGTAACCCTTGCCTAATTTACCTATATTTTTAGCATCAAAAACTTCTGTTCACGGAAACTCACGATTCGATAAACAGAATAAATTGATATTTGCAGAATGTATTGGTCTTAAATAGGACCAGGTCTGATAGAAGTGATTTTGAAATGCGGGCGATTCTGTGCCAGTGGTGCCATATTGAAAAATCACTAAAAAAGATAACTGCTTTTAGCCCTTTAAATTCTGATTCAATCGTTCGATTTTGACGAAATTCACACAGTAGGTGGACCTTACTTCAAACCACGTTTGGTAGAATTTTGGTTGAAAAATTCGGTTGGAGCTTTTAGCTATTATAATTTTGGTGTCTTAAATTTGAAAAAATCAAAATTTGGAAGTGAAAACATTCAAACCATCGACTATCCTAAAAAATGTCCGTTTCTTACAATTAAACCAATCTGTATACAAATTTTATGCTTTATCTATTCGTTCAAAGTAAAACTTCATGTCGGACAAGAACGGTAGCCCTTTCCCAGTTAACCTATATTTTTAGCATCAAAAACTTCTGATCACGGGAACTCACGAACCAATAATCAGATACAACTGAAATTTACAGAATGCTTTGGACTTAAGTCGGACCAGATCTGATAGAAGCGATTTTGAATTGTGGGCAACTCTGTGCCAGTGGTGCCATCTTGAAAAATTACACAGAAAAAAAACTGCCTTTTGCCCTATGAAATGTGAATCAGTAACCAGATTTTCATGAAATAGACACAGTAGCTGAACCTGACTCTAACCTCTGTTTGGCGGAAATTTGGTTGAAAAATTTGATTGGTGCTGCTAGCTATGGTAATTTTTGTGTCTTTGGTTTTGAAAATTCGCTCAGGAAAATAAAACTTTTTGCCCTATAACTTCCAGTGCAATACATTGCTTTTAAAATTGTATACAATTGATTTTAAAATTGATCCTTGTTAATAGTAATGTCAATGCAGACAATTATTTTGCCATGTAACTGACCCAGCAGATGAGTTGAAATATATTTTGAAATCATCCCTTGTGTTTTTGCTCTCACACCTTTGTTACCTCTAATAGCCCGTCCAGACCACAGCTACTTAAGTATCCGGATACATAAGTATTGTCCACACTGGAGCGACATCTGCAGATACATTTTACCCTTGCCATGAAAATCAATGAAAAGTGTCGCTGCAGTGTGGACAATACTTATGTATCCGGATACTTAAGTAGCTGTAGTCTGGACGGGCTATAATAGCCCGTCCAGACTACAGATACTTAAGTATCCGCATACATAAGTATTGTCCACACTGCAACGACATCTGCAGATACTTGCCATGAAAATCAATGAAAAGTATGCGCTAATTGTACATATGTCGCTGCAGTGTGGACAATACTTATGTATGCGGATACTTAAGTATCTGTAGTCTGGACGGGCTATAACGGTTCTTTGAAGTTGCAAAGTAGGTTGAATAAAAAATATGTCAGTGTGAATGGGTGTAGTTGCGATTACTAAAAAAATGAATATTTTTCTCAAAGCACGAACAGCACATTTCACTAGACTATGACTTCACATTAGATTAATTTAGAGTTTGCATGTGAACAAGTAACTAAACGTAAATAAGTTTTAGTTACCTCTGAACTAACAGTTTGTGCTTTTTCTAGTTAGCATTTTCTCGTAGTACCACGATTTTGGTTTGGGGATATCATCAGCTGATGCTACAGACCGTTTCGCTTTTACAATGGACCTGAAGCCCTTATTAAAGTTCGTCCGCATTGTGTTGATCTTCTTCCGCAGTTTTTCTATTGTGAAGTTCAGTTTTAGCTCCAAAAGTTATCAGCAGTTCTTCGCAAAGCTTTCTGCTTTTTAGTTTGATTGAAGCTATCCTTTGATTTCACTTGCCATAGTTCTGGCGAATCACAATAAAAAGTTATCAAAAGAGATACAAAATCACGTTTGCACTGTGACATTTCACTTGTGTCGGCCTTCACGTAGGTGGTTACACTTCGATATCGCAGACAAAAATGATGCCAATATTGATCAATATGAATCATAAAGGTCAATATGAGCATCAATATAGCTTCCGTCAATAAACTTCAATATAAATTGCTATCAATATGCTTCAATATGTTATCAGTATGTTTGGAGCTCTCCTAAATAATCGATATAGCCCTTCAATACGTATTGGCCAATGCATATTGATCAATAATATTGACCATCTAGGAGGTGCTTTATACTTTACAAAATCGAAGCGTGAACAACAAACACCCGAAATATCGCGAGACAAATACACATGGCGGCACTTGAGTGAAATAAAATTAATCTGTAATGCGTTGCGATGGACTTCAAGAATCAATGGAGAAACGAGCTATTACGTATGCCAATTTTTTGCCGTTATGATAACGATTGCTCACCGGACTGTCCAGTATTTGCACCAGAACTCCACTCGACCTACTCAAATTCAAAAGTGCGATTACGAGTCCAAACGATTTTGGGTTGATATGAGGGCTAGATGTGCTACCAGGTGGCTGTATTATTACATAAACTTTAAGGATGAAGAACAGAAAAAGCTGTAGTCGTTTAAAAAATGTTCTGAGAAATAACTCAAACATAATCTCTTTTGGTAAGTCTACATTAAGAGTAATTTGAGATTCATTCAAAATGAATTTTGCTGATTTGCAATTGAGAAAAACAATCAGCAGCTATAAACAAATTAATTTCCTTAAATTCTATAGCTGAAATACCTACAATAAAACTAGTTCCCAAGTATCTATCCCATCATTGCTGTAATCGAAACAAATTACCATAAAATATTCTAGCCTTTATGGACAATAATTCATCTTCTCGCAATCCATTCGAAATTTGAAAGTTCCCATTGCCTAACAGCATGATTCACTTGTCACGTATGTAATTGAAATCACTTAATTTCAGTAAATACTCAATTAATTCGTCTCTTTTGTACTCCATGATATTCATTTTCAGCCTAGGCAAAACCTAGTTGCGGCAGACTCATCTAGATGAATACAATCAGATAAAATTCGAAGATTTCATCACGTCTTCGTGGTGGAGCTACCTGTGAAATTGCGTATATGTGTTGAAAGCCGAAAAGTCTAAGTAGCTCAGGTGCCCAGTTACGAGTACATGACTTTAATTCCAGTCCGAGCAGTCATTATATTTTCCCGTCATGATCTCAAGGCGATGTCAGATCTGTGCACCTGATCTGTTAAAATGGTCATTAACCCATTGTGCGCCACAAAATACAGGAAAAAACTCTAGGGTGAAACAGATACCATGGCGATTACTGTGCGTTTTGTTTAATTTCTTCTAATGACGACCTGCCCACGGTTTAACTGTTGCTTTCGCTGACCTGCCAGCGCTCATTCTTCTGTTTCAACATTTTACCGAAATTATGATTTCAGAATTTCCTTCTGTTGTTTCAGCAGACATTTACATTCGCAGTGAACTTTTGTGTTGAATTTTATTTCGGATTAATCAGTTCGCATTGTGGATGGTGGCGCACGCCACCCGGCCTAGCTTATGTTTCAGTCCGAGATCAGATCTCGTTCGAGTGAAAATATGATATTACAGGCCTGTGAGAATTGGGGTATGCAAAGTATAATTTAATGAATAGTGAATTTAATATGTGGCGATCTGTTCTATATAATTTGACTAAGACGAAAGTTTCCAGTCGAAACGACTAGTAATTAAGACTTTAGTTAACATGAAAGGTTGCATGGGATTTGACTTTGGGATTGATCCGTACATGATAGCGTATGCGAAAAGATTACTTTTTGCTCACGATGCACCCAGCTACACTCTGATCTGCTGAAACATTTCAAGCTCGAGTTCTTTAATATATCTGTAGACTTTTTCCAGCATACCATGTTGCTTTCAAATGGCAAGTGACATAGTTCGTATTCCCATCAATTTCACACATCCCGTCGAAGCGTAATTGATTTCCTTGCTTCTTTGCTTGTCGTATCAAATACGTTTTTACCATCTTCACGAAAGAATGTCTGCATCTCATCGTACACTGTCACATATCAATGCAAAAATCAAAATAAATTCAAGTTTTCCACTCGAAATGGAAAACGTGTCACGTTCAGAAGAAGAAATCTTCGAGTTGAACGGGGGACTGCAATGATGCTAGTAGAGATGGTGACAATGACAACGAAGGCGATGATGACTTTTCTTGTATTGACAAAGGTAACCATAAAATTCAGAAGTTTGTCGGCATTTATGCTTCTGTATGTGACACTAAGTGGCAGCTTGTAACATTAATTGCAGATGACACGCTTATGGAAATTCCTTGAGGATGTTGTTTTCTTTTTTGGATATGTTTCAATCGTATGTTTTTTTAGGCAAGCATTGAGAGATTTACAATTTTTAGATGTTGTTTTTGGAATCGAAAAAATAATTATTTTTAGAGAATTTTTCTGTTTTCATATAGAATTTAAAATATTTGATGAACTGTTTCTTGAGTTAGAGACTTTGAAGATGCGTGTGAATATCTTTTGCGATCAGATTGGCTAGAGTCGGTTAGTATGTATTATTTAGACGAGTTTTTTCGTTGAGATATGAAATTGTCATAACTTTGGATGCTGAATAAATTTCAAATACACTCACCCAAAAAATGTTTACGAAGGAAATGCATCCTTTTTAAAACGAATAAAAACTCATGGAATGTAGTTCAGTCAACTGTTGGTTGTGGGTAATATCGTTGATATAGGAATGGCAGATAGGCCCATGATTGAACTTATATTTCCATTTTGTTTTTAAATTTTTTTTGGCTCACGTCAAATAAATAAAGACACTTCGAAATCAATGTTTCAAAAGAATTTGAATTTGAATTTATAAACAAAATTTTTACTGTAGATTAAAGTACAATGAATGCCATTACGTATGAATTACAACACAATTCCAATGATAACCTCGGAAGCTCTTGCAACTGTGGATCCGCTGAACTCAAATTTCCATAACTTTTCCGCAAAGCGTGGAGGATATTCCAGTGATTTCACGTTCTCAGTATGATTTTGCAGTAAAAATCAGGACCGGCATCGAACATGATTAGTGCCCATTCACTAAAGTCAGGTCACTGTTGGTGATTTTGGGGCATTAGCTCTTGTTTCAGTGCGATCTTGTAGGCACGTGATCCCAAATCCTTACGTAAAAATTGCCACAAACTGGTTTGAGCAATGCCTTATTGCTTTGTCTGACTATTACAACAGCACTATGAAGTGCAAATGTTGATTCAAATTTCTGCACTATCGTAAATTTTACGTAATGTGCGCGTAAAGCTAAGCTAACAGAACGCGAATTCCGATAATAAACTCGCACAGCCTTTGAACTTTGCTGAAGCATGTATCTATACATGGTTAAAAATGGCAAACCTTCAACTACTCAAAAGTTAAAATAATTGAGGAAATGTCATCGCATAGCAAGAAAATTTTAGCTAAGATTGGGGTGGTGCTAATGGAAAACTCTATATCAAATCAAAACCATTTCAAGGTTTGTAAGCGAGTTCGCATTTTGAATTAAAAGCACTTAATTCACAAACTCACGATGGTTGATATATAAAGCCAGGTTAAATAAAAACGCTGTCAAGAGGTCCTCCCAAGTGATGCATATGAGCACAGTAGAGAGCCGTTTTAACATCATGCATGTTACTTTCTTTTTATGCTCTGGAAACCAGTTGGTTCTTTAAATAATGTAAATAATTTCGTTTAAGCCCACGAGAGTTAGTTCAAACAGACCCGAGAAGGATGGTGTTATTCATCATATTATTTTGAAATTAGGGATATGTAACTTGTGATTTTTAATAGTGGAATTACTCTAGCAAAAATGCACTTTCATTTCACACAGAAGTCACCACTCTCCAAAAGCACTACACTCAGCACACATACAAAAAAAACGTACCGACTTAAGAATTAAAACAAAATAGAGATATCAATAATATTCAAGTCTGAGTGATTAGCTAGTGAGAAGCAGACGTGCGCAATTTTACTACGAAAACAAATTGCAGATGATTTGTAAGAGAGACTTATTCAACGAACGTGAGCTAAAGAAACACTGAGTGATTGTAAAATAAAAACTGATTTTAAAAATAAAAATACATTGTATTTATAAAACTATTATTGATAGTAATGCAACAATTCACTTAAAATTATCGAATGAACTTCGAAAAATGGTTCTTTCTACTATGCTAAAATAGTTCATTTGACCACACAAAAGTAGTTGACTTTGCTGATACAAAAAATATCGAAAACTTCGAAGGCTCAACAGTGTTACTTGGTTCATAAGTACGATAAATAATTGATCTACAGCAAAATAAGCATCAATTCATTTGATACAACAAAATATTGAATTATTAAAAATGTTCATGGTAAACATAATTCAGGATGCACTTGTTATTGTTGGGGCACCACCGACTATAGTCATTTACTATTTCGTACTATGGACATTTTTGGAAGACCATAGTTTGTGGCTGTAATCAACAATTTTCTTATGGTGGTTTTAACTATAGCCCGTGGTTGACACAAAAACAACTAAGGAAGATTGTTGATTTTACCAAGATTTTTCTCTCAGTGAGAGAAAAGAAATTATTTAACAGAATATGAAAGAAAAATCCTGTGAAATCACTTTAAATTAGAGCAACGTTTTGACAGAAAAAAACGGACGAAGACGCATTCTTAGAGATAATCTCTGAGGAGGACTTGGAGGTGATGTTAGAGGGCAATTAGATTGCGGAGGGGACCTGGAGATACAATATGCTCTCTCCTCACCCTGAACAAGAGTACTCTCCACACTCACCTCTCAAACCAAGAGCTCCAATTAAACCGCGGACAAAACATGCTACTGCTCCAGTCCTACAAACTACAATGCGGGTTGAAACAGATAACAAATGACAGAATGATTTGGACGAGACTAAACAAAAGAAGACAACGGTGCCAGTGATTTCCAGAGAGCCATATAAATGGACTCAAATATTCAGGTCTCTTAAGAACCTGCGAATTAACAACTAGTCAGCCAAAAGTGTCTGTCTTATCTTACAGCTGATTCTCGCTTCTAAGACTAAGTTCTTCACTCGCGATAAAATTTAGTAACACGCATACTCTCTCCAGGAGGCATAGAATTTGAATATGGCGATTTGAAGTCTCTATGGACTTACACCAGAGGAAATAAAGGAGGATCTCCAGGCTCCGGGTATCAATCTGCTAGAAGTATTTTTCCGCATACAAAGGAATTGGACTCCAAAACTGTCTAAAGCTCTTATTTGAACAAACGAGACAGAAATCTATAACATCAAAGCAGTCTGCCGTCTCATCTGCAAATTCGAAACCAAGTCATCACGAGGAAGGCAATTGTAGTGCCATATCTGTCCAACTGTTTATCGATGCAGCCAATAATTGACATGCTCTGATAAAGTGCCTAAAGTGCAAAGGGGAGCAACACTTCTCAAAGTGTAAAAAACTGCGCGAAAAGAATGCCAAATGTGCCAAAAATAAAATTTTGAGGAAAGCGCTTGTCATAACTCAACTGCTCTGCAAAATGCAAAAGCAGTTCCAGAGCGTGATGAAGGACTTGATGAAAAAAATGGTGCAGGAGATTTTCGTACCATTCCTTGGTCCAAATAATAAAATGAACAAACATTAATGCCCATTCAATATTATTGCCATAAAAATAAAGTTGCTGTGCGCCCGATTTATGGACCACATGGACTGAATTTTACTATTGCTGACAAGGCGGATGATTTTTTTTTCGAGAATTCGCTGGCCATACATAGAAAACTAAGAATATACCCTTTTGATACCTATGCGACAAAATAGCAAAGCTATTCGCGAAACTGGACGGACATCCTAACAGTACCATGGAAGAACTGAGTAATACTGTCAACCAACGCAATGATCGATATCCTGGCCTTCGACAGCTAACAGGATAGTGCGAAACAACTGCACTATGAGGCAATATAAAGTTTAAGTGAAGGTTCAGATTAATTGAAATAAACGCTCAAAGGAGGAAAGTCAGAGTACTGATACCAGTAGCTCCAGCAGAACCCAATTCTATGGCAAGAATTTTCATGTTGTAAAGTGAAAAATAATATTTAGTTGTCAAGGATAGAATTTGCATTGTTCAAAAGGTTGAATTAATATTATTTAAAATAAAAATTTAAAAACACATATCTGCAATTAGGTCAATGCATGGCTGCTCGGGTTTCTGTGAATGGTGCGGTGTTTTTATTGTTTATTGCATTCGACTTGTGTTCGTTTGTTTCTATGGCACAGTTTTTATGGTTGCTTTGTAAGGATGGCATTTAAATAAATAACTTTGCTTACAGTTTTACAGTGAGTATGAACATATAGGTATGTGTCTGTTTATTTACTTTGCAGCTCTAAGCCCTTTGAGAGCCCTCTGCCTTTTGTTTTTGTTGAACAATGCAAAGCTTTATTGTATGCAAAGCTATATTATGATTAAGGAAACCATTTTTCAAGTATTCTTGGAAATGGAACTCTTCTTGCCGAATAAATATTTTGCTAGGTGGTCCCTGGTGTTGTAATCGTAATATGGGAATAGGCGGCCCGGATGCACAAGCGTAATTTTTTACTTTGGTTTTCGGTGTTGCTGTATGCGATATACAACATTATCTATCTGGCCGACGATTTTGTGCGGTCCTTTTCAATTACGTTGTAGCTTCGGGGATCGGGCTTTTTAGCGTCGAAAGCTATGCAGCCTGACCAGGTTTTTCTATTACAATCTTGCTTAATCGGCCTTTAAGCGGCATGTGGTAGCATTGAACCGTTTTCTCATGATTATGAGCATATGGTCAAACTGTTGCTTTAGTTCGCCTGCAAACTCCAAAACGGTCAGAGGTGGCTCAGGTGGTGTTCCGTTCTTCATGACTGCTGGTTGCCGTATTGTGTTTCCAAAGATGACTCTTATTAGAGTTCGACGCTACCCCAAAAGCCATCAAAAGCAGAGAAATGTGTCGAGCTCAGTAACTTTGGTTTTCTTCAACCACCTTGATCAAATATATGGTTCTTTACATAGAGGTATAGAACTTTGAAATGAAATAAAATACGGATAAGTTATTTTGATTGCCATGAAGTTAGTTTTACTGAAAAGATAATTCTCTGCCATTTTTATTTGAACATGGTTTTGGGCATGTGAGCGCCACGACTGGCGTGGAGGAAGTCCAAAATGAGAGTTCCGATTTTCGACTACTCTAACCAATAATTGGGGCCGTATCCCGCCTATAACGCGGCGAATGTTGTCTTCCAAATGGTCAAGCGTCCCGAGTTTGTCGACGATTATTTGACGCATCCCCACAATAAATAGTCCAGCAGTGTTAAATCACAAGGTCTTGCAGCCTAGTTCACAGGTCCAAAACGAGAAATTACGCACTCATCAAATGCTTCTTTCAATAAGTCGGTGGTTGAACGAACTGCATAGCATGTTGTGCCATCATGTTAAAACCAGAGGTTTCTTGCATTATAGCAAGTCGATTCCAGTACGAGAAAGTCATTGATCATGGCTCTATAGCGGTCACCATTGACTGTAATGTTATTCCCAGCAGCATTTTTGAAGACATATAGACCAATTATTCCACCGGCCCATAAAGTACACCAAACAGTGACTTTCTCTGGTTGTAACGGTGTTCAGACAACCGCCTGTGGCTGCTCATCACTCCAAATGCAGCAGTTTTGTTTATTGACGTAGCCATTCAACCAGAAATGAGCCTCAACGCTAAACAATAAACAAAATAATGGATTTCTCGAAAAGAACCGTTTTTTTTTAGAAATAAATCTGCACAATTGGCAGACGTTGCTCAGGCGTCAACCAATTCATGGTAAAAGGGCAAACCAAACTAACCATAAAACGCATGACAGCTGTCACACGACAGGTAGCATTAAAAAGTGTTGCCAAATTAAAGTGCTATACCTCTTAAAAAAACACACTGTACCTATTTGGCGTTCGTTTTGGCCGTTCGACCATTCCATCAAGAGAAAGGGTGCCTTTCGTGTGTTTCGTACTTCTAGTAGTTTGCGGACTTCACCCACGACTTGTTTCTCGAAATTTTGACCCTGGTGCTAGTGCAGTTCACGGAGTACGCTTACCTCCTAGCTCAATACAAAACGATCTCTAATGTTATTGTGAAAACGTCCTGGTTTGTGATGGGGTTCACTTCTGGTCATTTACTAAACTAATCTGAAATCACTAGCGTATATCAATTTGTCACTCGTATTCTGAAAAGAGTCCGACAATGTCCACACCTCTTCTCTTATACGGTATTTCCACAATAAACGCAGCTGACCTCTTGTTTTCCACTTTGGACCTTTGGATCAGCACAGATTGAACAATTTCAGCATCTATTTACTATGTCTTCTCGAGTTTTTAGCCAATAAAATTGTTCGCGCAAAACGAATAGGTTTTTGTTTACTCTAAAGAGGCCTGCTGATGTTCCTTCATGCTTTCTTTCAGTAAATCTTCAACTGGGCTCTTAAAAAGAACAATTTGCATCTTTCATGATATACTGTTCGCCGTTTTCCATCTTCGGCCTGCAAACAGTTCCATTGGGCCGGATAGCTTTTTAGGACTGCGCCATGCTCCAATATATCCTCCCATTCAAGGCACTACACAGACTCCTTCCATACCAGCAGTGTTCGAATTCCATTGTTTGCTAGCTGAGCATCTTGATTTGCCTCCTGTGACCATCGTTTGGCGGATTCAGTCGAAAAAAATCAAAAAAATCTTTAGACTCGTTGGTCTGAGGGATTTCTGTTTACGTACCTGCCGTAGCTACAGGGTTTGCTCGTTCATAGATCAAAAATAACACAAGCGTGTTTCTAGTGACCATCACAGTGTCCTTTGAATTAAGTAAAAATATGATGACTTCATAGTAAGTTTTATGTATTTGGACATTTACAAATTTTCTTTGCGTCCTTTTCCATAAAGTTCCATAAAATCTGGCAGGAACTAGGGACCAAAAGGTTCAAGACATGCGATGATTTGGTCTTCCGTAAGGTACACGTACTGTTCATACAACTTATATAATTTACTAATACATTATATATTTGTTAATTTATTCTTTGTTATTTGCTTATGCATAATGCATTATCAAATAAACTTCATTGTTTGTGAATACGTATGAGCATATAATGTGAACGGTAGGTATCACCTGCACACGAATTATCTATGACTGCTAAGAAATGAACGCTTGTACGAATTATACGGGAATAGAATGGAAATAGTTAGAAATATAAGACTATTTTTTCGTTTAGAAGCTAAATATATTTCAACTTATACTTGAAAAAGAGGATGGCTAAGTTTCAAAATATCTTTGAAGAAATTGGAATATATTAAGCTAAGAAGGAAGAAATTGACCTCTTGCTTCAACTTTTGCTTACTAGGAAACCTAGAAAAACCATAAATAATTTGGCAAGAGGGAAGAGTGCTGTAACTTACTCTTTTCAAGCCATTTAGTTTGCAGGAATATCTTCGTAGCCCTAACTACGTGTGCAAGGCTAGATGAAACAGCAAAACCTTTGAAACTAGTGCGTTTTGCTGTTTTCCGTTTTCGCGATCCTCTGGGAAATGTGAGATCCAGACAGTTCTTCTCTGCGAATAATTTCATTTTTTCCCAAACTACATACAAGCCTTCTCGCTCACTTAGTATGTTTTAACTGTTCAATTCATAAGATTTATCCCATCCCTAAGAGTTGCATTTTTAGTTTGAAAATATGTGCTTAACATGTTTGCTATAAAAAGAACATAGTGAAAGGTGAAAAGATTTACTACAAACTTAGGATTACTGTTTGAATGAAAGATCCCCAATGAATAAACTGAGTCGTTGTATTTTCCTTCATTCATTTCTTTTTTTAAAGCCTCTTTCATAGTCCTATAGCTATCGATCACATATTTTCAATTTTAAAATCTCATTGACTAACGAGTCGAGCTTAAACTTCTCATTCCACGCCTTGAATTTAGACCAACTGCCTCTTCAAGCTGCTTCAACAATTCGTGTTGTGATTGCTTCGAAAAGTGTAGGTAAAGCGATTCGATGGCATAGAAAAAGGATGTACACGTTTCGATTGTGAAAAATGTGTCCATCACAACAAGGATAGTTTTATGAGCTAGACAGTGTACAAATGTCGCTGCAGGGTGTTTCATCTTACTTTAGATTTGTACACCATTTTTTTGTCCTGACATGACACTAGCACCATCATAAGACTGTCCAACAACAGGGAATTTGCCAAGTCCGTAGCTGAAAATTTTATCTGCTAAATACGAGGAATTTCTAGCTCCTGAACAGTCTACAAAGCTTAAGAACCTTTCTTCGACTGCTACCTCTTTAGTAAATCTGCCAACCACGGAGAGTTGTTCCTTTTTGTGGACCCTTGCTTCGTCTACCATAATGGATTTCAGTCCGCACTCTTTTATTTCAGCTATATTGTCCTCGCGAACGATTTCAGCAATTGTTTTTATTAATTGATTTTGTGTTTTGCCACTACAGTAGTTCGCAACCCTGTTTTTAAAATTATTTTCAAAAGTTGAATCATTCTTCGCGAATAATGCACAAAATTCCAAAAAAAAAATCACGGTTATCACTGGCACCACTTTCATCATGTCCTCTGAAACCACGTCTTTGGCGACTGAGACACGTCGTAAGGTCGATAGCCTTTTCCAAATAATTTCAAGCACCATATCACTTACTGTCTTCCAAGCACTATTAGAGTTTTCACATTGTGCATGAATTTTAACACCCGGATAATTTATCCGGATCGCGAAGTTTGGTCGAGCTGAAATTTTGGAGTATTTTTGGCGATTATGGAAATTCTATGGAAAATTTCGCATTGCGATAGCTTCACACCGAGTCATCAGACCATCACAAAATTTACAATACTCATCAATGGGCATAAAAAATAAGTTACTCTAGTTTTTAAATAATGTGTAGGCAACCTTGTAGCTACCATAAGTACGTAAACGCAAATCTTTCACACGGCTTTTAGAATAAAATGCAAATGATTGATGAATTTGATACTATACCATATTTATACAGTCAAATCCCAATCGGTATGTATTGGTCTTGAGTAGATACAGGTCTGAAAAAAGTTTAATGAATATGATAAGAACCATGTGGTGGTTGTGTCACTATGACGAAAAACCTCGGTGAAATTGAAGTGCTATGCCTTTTAACTTCTGATGCAGTTATCAAATTATAATGAAATTCACACACATTTAACCTGAGTGTGAACCAAGTAGGTCATAGATAGTGTGGGAACACATAGCACAACCCACAATCACATATCCACCACAGAGCACTATACAATACACCAAAATTCATTTACATAGTAGGCTAAGAAAAATGTAAATTAAAATATTGAAAAATAAGAATCAATAATATATTTAGTAAAAAGCTGTCAAGACGTGTTTCTCTTGATAACATTTAAATAAAATTTTCAGTGGAAGTATTTACTTCCAAATAAGAATTTACTTCTAAAATAGCATAAAAGTGGCAGGGATACCATTTTTATTCTCCAAAAGACTTCGAAAATTGTATTCTACGTTAATACCATTTTAATACTCAGACTATGTTTTGTGAAAAACATAATTGCATAAAACACCAGTTTGTAAAAGTGTTCTCATCTGAGTACCTGTACATTGCCTAGTGAGAATGAACAGATAATCTTAATAAAAAAAGGATGATTGGCGAAGCGCTTTTCGTCTTTTTCTTGACGAATAACTTGTCGAAATTAAATATTGCCGTCCATATCTCGAAATAAGTCCCCTAACATCGTAATTAATACCGCAAATAACACAGTCTCTTTGCTATAAGTAGTGTTTTATGCTTTGGTACAGGCTTACACTACTGCACTACACAACTCTTGCTGTAACCACAAAAACCCAAGAGGCGAAAACTTAAGTGTCTGCTGTTAGAAATATTTATTTTTCTGGGAGGGGCCAACCTAGGGTCTGGGGGGTCCCGGCCTTCTCTGCTCCCCCCCCCCCCCTACGGCGCGCCTATGCCCACATGAGGTTAAAAAATTTCGAAATATTATTAGAGCCAAGCTAAATTATTATTCACTTGCTTTTTCTATACTTATTTTTTCAAAAGGAAAGAGATATATTATTAATAAATACAGAGATGTCTTTGAAATAATGAATGAAACTAATACACCTACTGTCTCCAAATGATTAAATATAATTTATTGTAATTAAAAAATACATTATGAAAATTACCGCTAGACGGTAGCATGTCTTGGTAAAACTTCACGAAAATTGTCGTAGCTGGCAACCCTATCCCAATTTCGCATTCGAAAGTGTACCAAATATCATTCATGTCATGATCAATCTAAGTCCGAATGGACAAACAAAACGGATTGTAGGGTATCCACCAGATTTAAGCAAGAGCAAAAACTGCTCAAGCTCAGCAGAAATTACTTGAGAGCAACGGTTGATCTGCTCTCGAAGCATCGCCTTACCGCATTTCATTCGAATCATTCATTCGAATCCAACAACTTATGTAGGAGATATGAGATGGAAGAGGCTACCATCGAGCATACTCTTTGTGAGTGTGCAGCCTTTATAACAAACGTTTCAAGATTCTAGTATCATACAGCTTCCAAGAGTTAGCAGAAGCTGCTATTACCGCTTCTCTCAGCCAGCTGATTCAGTGCAGCGGAGTGGACGCTTGGCAGCTCTAACTAGCCAGCGGAGGGTAGTAAATGGACCCAAAGTGGTTGCAAGCACTCTTGGCGGCAGCCTTCTTATGTAAGCTAATCTAAGATGCATTTAATCACCGCATTTCGGGTTGGATCTATTTCCGCATCGGAAGTTGAAGAAGAAACCTTTTATTCAGCTGACCGTTTTTCAAGATGGTACCGTAGCCAGAGAGCTGCCAGCATATTCATTAAATTTCTATCAGTTGCAGCGTCGAAATAGGGCCAAAAATGTCCAAAGCGTTGTCATCGATAGTAATTACTAAAGCACTCATTTTACCCAAAATTAGTTTTTCCATAGAAACATACATAAATTTGCTTCGAAAATACAAGTAAGTAAAAATTGTTTTTTATCAGTAAGCTTTAATGCTGCGGATTGAGTTTAAGTATTAAAGAAATGATTCAACCGAATGTTTAACATCATTCCCCATTTTATTTCCAATGATCTTTCAGTTTGGCTGTCATAGGCATGTTTATATTTGCAATGGTTTTATAATTTTTATAAATAATTATTTATTACAAATCCCAAGTTTAAAGCACAGATTTTTCATTGACGCTCTTCTCTATTGGCTAACAGTAGCTTTCACTGCACTCTTTCAACATTCGATCAAGCACTTAATGTCGCTATTGCAATCACAAAATTTTGATTGTCAATTCAAGATATTCGACTATCTCAATTTCATTTAGTACACGCTTGTGATTTACAAAGTTTTGCAATGTATCAAAAATATCTTACAATACGTGATTTCAGACTTTATCGAATATAAACGCAGTTTCTTTGCAGAGGCAACAAGTGGCGAATTAAGCTAAAAATAAACATTACAAAAATTCTCACGACTATACAGCTCCTTTTGATATGCATTCGAAGTCGGATTATTGTCGCAAATAAATAGTGACACTCACGAATTCAATGACATGACTTTAGTCTGCTATAAATATTTATATCTAGTCCAAACCTATTCAGATTTAGACTGTCTTGGTATTATATTTCTGCTCGGCAAAGGGTATGTATAGCTTCAACAATAACATGTCACTTATCTTTATTCTCACTATCCAACTTACTTTGTCAAACAGTTGACATTTAACCTCTGTTACCCAAAACGCTACTCAAATAGTTTTTCACACTTCAAGACTTTCTCTGGACCAACGTTAAGGGGCAGTCGAATATGTGAATGAATAATTGATCACCCGAGCAAAGCATCTACACAGATTCATTAATGGCGTTTGTAATCTAACCGGCTTTTCATTCTGAGCGATGAACGCAGTGGATGTCTGATTGGATCGTAAACTAATTGTTATCTGTTTCGATCAATTGATACAGTCATAATACATTGGGAGAACTGTTGCTCCATGAATATTCCGACGTGCTATGAGATTAGTTAATAGATAGATGAATTAATTGGAATGAAAGAAGATGCAAGAAAATGTGGTCGAAATTGAGCCAAATATTTCAAAGGAACCTGTTCCAATAAATTAAGCGCTTGTACAAAGTAAATGTTAAAGACACGTTATTTATAAATAAACGTTTAAATATGGATAAGTTGAAAATATAGGTATTTTTCTCTTATACTGTTAAATTTTAATATCTCAAAATTAAGCGCTTATTATAGTACTTATACGTAGAACTTCATTTTCGGTAGAAAATTGTCTTGGTCAAATTTTGGAAACTTTCACTGTTTTTACACGACCGTGGCAGCATTTATAAGCAGATATATCGTTCTTTATTTACCGGCTAAATTTTTCGATATCATTCAAATAACTACAATGAGCTTTGTAGTTTTTGGGTCAAACAATGGCACGCACACATATCATACATTGTTAGAACTGTGCCACAGTTCAAGATTAATTTACAAATTTCAATAGACATATTTTATTCAATATTTTTAGACATACATATATCAATAGACACCCACATACAAATTTCACCTTCCGTCATCCAAAACGTTTGTATGTCAATGTTATAAGCATTTGTGTGGTTTAGTTTTTGTGAAATTTCACCATTTTATTATGTGTATTGTAAATTATGCACAATTCTGAAAAGTTGTTTTGTATATTATAGGGCTTTGAAATTGATAGCTGTCGGTTAAAAATTATTGATGATTTATAATCCTTCGATGAATACTCAATACGAGTACAATGCGATATTTGATATCTGTGCGATATTAAACATAAATGTAAAATGCTTTGCTTGACCACGAAGATATGCATTGGCTAAGTTTTTCGGATGATTTTGAAAAATCTTTAAAATCTTGTTCGGAGTTTTTTTTTACGATAAAGGTAAGTAGCTTCGTCAAAAGGCTAGTCAGCAGTATTCAACAAAAATGTATAACCCTGTTTTGTGATGATCTTAATAAATTTTTTTTTACAACTAGCACACAAAAAATTATATTCAGCACACTCTAACTATTTGCCTAAAAGTAATATTTTGCTTACTACTATATTTACAGATCAATTCTTTGCGAAAAATCTGTCGACTTAGATCAACATAAGAAAAATATATTTCTTTAAATAAAACCTAGATTCAAGCTAATAGATATTATTTGAAGATTATACTAAAGAATATATATAGCATATTTAAAAAATATGTATCTTTTTGTTGAAGCCAAATAATTTATTTTTTCTTTATTCATTTGGAAAAAAATACAATTTCCTCAAGTTTTCAAAATAATTGAATTTGAATGGGCGCCTCGCTTTCGATCCATTCAAAAAGTTATTCATTACTGCTTCGAGGGATGCAACGGGAATTGTCACTCTCCAATGACCGTAGCCTTAAGAACGTTTTCTTCGAAAAGTAAGGCGCGACGATGGAGCTTGATGAATCTGCACACCACACTATATATCTTCACAAAATGGGGAAGGTCAGAACGAAGTTTTGTAAGTATTGTGCTAAGAAAAGTGATGATGCTCTGCATCCCTTTTTCCATGGTGCCCGCTTCAGAAGGGAGTGACACATGACTTTGTCTGCAATTGGCCCTGTGACGCCAGAGACAATCGTGGAGATGATGCTATGGTCAAATGAGGAGTGATTAGCTGGGTGCGCATATAAGCAGTTGCTATTGCGCTTGGACAAGGAAGAAGGATGCCTCATATATTCGCGAAAGCCTGACAGAACAGATGTAAGTCAGTGGGACACCTGGTAGGTGGGCCGAGTTGAAGTAATACGAAAACGGTTTTAATTTCGATTTTAGTGTTTGACGGGTGATGCTTTTTATTGAGTACGAATCTCACATAATCCTGTTTCGTTCGCATGATATCTGTTGAAGGTTTCCCGACACCTGCTCAAAAAATCGAAATTACCAAATTGTGATTTGAAGTGTACGTTAGAGTCACTCCATATTCGACAAATTTCGTTTGTTAACAATGCCGTTTAGATCAAAATGGGCTTTGTCAGACATAAAATAGCATTTCTTGTTCTACCATTTGAATGATATTCTGTCAAAATTCAAAGAATATTGCCAAGCCTGCTGCCTTCAGTTAGCTTGTTAGTTGAATTTCATAATGAAATAGGAGTCTATATGCAAAATTGTCTGCAAGGGTTATTTTTTACGCAAAGCCTTAGGATTGGCTCATATGGCAGCAGCCACAGCAGCGATAGTTTTCTTCATTCAAACTGAAGGATCTCGATGATAAGCTCAGCAAAATGGTTTACGGGCTCAATTATAGTCCATCCGTGCAAAGCAGTCCCACCAAACGTGCGCTTTAATTATTTTTGAACGGAAATTACAAACTTGAATGAGTTATAGCAGCGCAGAATCCAAATTCTTGATTAATTATCCCAATTACCCACTTTTCTTCAATTTAAAGACCAATCTGCAAATAAAAAAATGGAACCGATTAATTGCAAAAAAAAGAAGTTCTTATGCTTTTTTGTAGCGTCTTTCATCAGCCATCTTGTATATACAAGAGTGGGTAATTAAGATCGCGGACTGAGTAGGTCAACTTCAATTTAAATTTTTTGATTTTATTTCACAAAAACTCTTACATTAAAGAGCTTAGAACTCTATGAGTTTATGATTGTTATTATGATTGTTTAATAACCTCCTTATAAGTTAAGCTTGTGGTAGGAGACTTACACTTTTTCGACTATACTAATATAAATCTATCATTAACTTAATTCATTTGATTGATTTGCATAAGAGAACGATCGCTAACGTTATACCTTTAGATTTATTCTATTATTTTTATATATAGCTGAATTTAGCATAAAATTTTTCATTTGATATAGACTGGAGCTATTTTTTTACGCTATATTTAAAACGTGACAATGAATTTATATTTCTGAAAACTGTAAAGAGGTCGTTATAGCATTTAGGACCGATGTATGCAACGTATTTTTGGATTTGTGTTTTATTACAATAAGGAACAACAAGTCTGTTCTAGCTATGTCTAGTATCCGGATCATATCGAATCAGATTCTGCCTTTCGTATTTATACGTGAAGTATAACACAGATTTCACATACAGCTTTTTGACGTCGAATACCTTAGTTAATGTAAAGAGTTCCAATGAGGAAAATTGACGAGGTAATTAATGGATAACTTTTAGTACGTGTTTCTGAGTCGTCTTTATATTTGCTAGGTGTGAAATATAGGTTCCACCCAAACAGCTATGCAGGGTTAGCAAAGTATATAATTTTCAATTGGTCCTGGGTTAGAATATCACACAACCAATAGAAAAGATATATACTACGTCTTAGCTTCGCGTTTATCATTTCCGTGTGTTTATTCCATTTAAGATATTTGTCCATAGCTACGCCAAGATAATTAATTTAATCTACAACATGTATTTCTCGACATATATCACTGCATGGTGCATCTTCTTGGCGCCTGCATTTATGGTGATGTAATGTAAGTGTATTAAAATCCGACTGACCGGTTATTTTCATTGAAAATACTATGTCTTTAGTTTTCTGTGCATTCAAACTAAGCTGATGACCACAAAGCCATCTTTGCACTGTGGTCATATTAGATTGTCCTAACAACCATGTATCACTCCAACTAGGGGTAGATATTAACATTACCGTGTCATCTGCAAACGCTATCATCTTAGAATTCTCACTTTGAAGGCAATTGAGTAGGTCCCCAGCAAACCAAATGCATCGTAATTAATTCATAAAAGAGTCATATTTTACGAATGTTTTTGTCGTTAACGAGCTCGCATATGAATCGAAAACAATTCATTGGTCCTACTAAAATGGTCATCCGAGAAGAATCATTTTTAACGATTCCTAAATGAGTTAGAAAAATGTGGTTTTAGCGAGTATATATCACCTATATACTCGTTGAAAGTGATACTTTTATGAATTAAAAGTGATACTTTTCACGATTTCAAATATATTTGCTTTTACGAATTGAAAATGAGTTATTATAAGCTATTTACTCATAGTAGAGTAAATTTTAAAGACTAGAAATGAAGCAATATAGACTGTTAAAGACGAACATAAAACATCGATACATAAGAACAGTGTTCAGCACAGACGAATTCACAGCACAGTCGAATTAATCTGAACTTTTGTTTGGGATACCGCGACCAGGAATCTAGGGGGAAAATCTATGTAAAATCTGCATCTGAGCGCCGTAGGCCATAGAGCACATACACATGGCTTGCATTATTTATTGCGTCGGTCATCCTAAGCAAAATTATTGCTGCGTATCGTTTTATGAACAGGCTCGGTTTCGTATGAAGGATATATGTGCTGATTGTCGAGAAGCTATCGTTTTTAGTGAACGCTCACTAAATTGTTTGCTGGGTCATTCACATGAATTGTGTATAGGATAGGTGAAAGTACTGTTCCTTGTAGTAGACCAATATCTTAGTTACTATGCCAATCTCCCATCGTGTCATTAACTTTTACCCGCTATTGGCGTAAGCTTAAGTAAGACCGGAAAAGATTTAGAGGTTTGCCTACAATACTGATTCTTTCCAATTTGGTTGATAGCAAATCATTGAGTACTGTGTCAAATGGTTTCCTTACATCCATAATTATTGCTAAGGGTTTACTGTTCTTATTAATTTCTTGATACAAGAAGTTTGACATATTTATTACAGCATCTTTTGTATTTAGTCCTTCGCAAAATTCGTATTGTTGTTTCGATATTATGTTATTTTCTGTGAGGTATTTGGTCAGATTATTTTTAATACAGCACTCAAATATCTTGGCAAAAGTCGACAAGAGTGATATTGGTCGATAATTATCAAGATCATAGTTGCTACCACCTTTAAATATTGGAATAACAAGCTTTTTTGAAAACCAACGGGAAAGTTTCTTCATCTAAACACTTATTAAGTAACTTAGCCAAGGGTGAGACAATGTCACATTAAATGTAAATAGGTCATTATTGAGGGTCGTTTAATGGAGATTTAGGAGTTTGGATGGCTATTATAGGTATAAATAGCAACCTTTATTTCAGTCAAGCCGTTAATTTTTACTAATGTTCGAAGAACATTAGTATTAAAATCGATTCGGCCAAAAATTCATATTTCTATATATATATATATATATATATATGTACAAAAAATTTCAGTGAGATAATCTCGGGAACGCGCCATTCGATTGAGCTGAAACTTTCAGGATACATTGGTGTATATGCAGAATAGGTCCAGGTCTCTTTAAATGTCAGTTATTGTAAACCTTTTCGCGCCGGCGGGCATTTAAGTGATATTTTTAATATACCTATTATTTCGTGCACAAATGATTTTCGCAAAAATAAAGTTAATAAAATAAATTTCTAACGTGTTTTACATATGAATCGGATAATACTTTGGAATTTTTTAACCCTATGTGTGCGCTGGGTGCCTAAAAAGAGGACGGGAAAATTTGAAAATTTTTAAATTTCGATAACTTTTGACAGAGCTATTCAATCATTACCAAATTTTCAGGACATATTGATATTATTTAGTTGTAGATTTGTGTGGCTTTTAATGAGCGTGCTGGCAACCCTGTAGCTAGGGTAGGTACTGAAAGTGAAAACCTCCAAATCATCGTCTCTCTTGAAAAAATGCCGTTTCTTCAAAAATAAGCCTTTCATATGTAAATCTTGTGCTTTGTTTACATAACCAAAAAAAAAAAAAAAGATATGGTATTACGGGCACGCCTGGCAACCCTTGCCCAATTTACCTATATTTTTAGCATCAAAAACTTCTGTTCACGGAAACTCACGATCCGATGGGCAGAATTATTTGAAATTCACAGCATGTATTGACCTTAAATAGGACCAGGTCTGATAGAAGTGATTTTGAAATGCGGGCGATTCTGTGCCAGTGGTGCCATCTTGAAAAACCACTAAAAAAGATAACTGTTTTTAGCCCTATAAATTCTGATTGAATCGTTCGATTTTGACGAAACTTACACAATTGCTGGACCTTACTTTAAGCCACGTTTGGTACAAATTTGGTCGAAAAATTCGGTTGGAGCTGCCAGCTATGATAATTTTGGTGTCTTCATTTTGAAAAAAAAAATTTGGAAGTGAAAACATTCAAACCATCGAATATTCAAAAAAATGTCCGTTTCTTACAATAAAACCAATCTGTATATAAATCTTATGTTTTATCTACATGTTCAAAATAAAACTTTGGAAATTTCATGTCGGACAAGAACGGTAACCCTCTCCCAGTTAACCTATATTTTTAGCATCAAAAACTTCTGTTCACGGAAACTCACGAACCAATAATCAGATACAGCTAAAATTTACAGAATGCATTGGACTTAAGTAAGACCAGATTTAATAGAAGCGATTTTGAATTGTGGGCAACTCTGTGCCAGTGGTGCCATCTTGAAAAATTACAAAGAAAAAAAATTGCTTCTTGCCCTATGAAATGTGAATAAGTTACCAGATTTTCATGAAATTGACACAGAAGCTAAACCTAACTCTAATCTCTGTTTGATAGAAATTTGGTTGAAAAATTCGATTGGTGCTACCAGCTATGGTAATTTTTGAATCTTTGGTTTTGAAAATTCGCTCAGGAAAATAAAACTTTTTGCACTATAACTTCCAGTGCAGTCATGAAATCAATACGAATTTCATACAATTAATGAAACCTGTCATAAGCATTATTCAGGCCAAATTTGGTTGAAAAGACACGATAGGGTTGCCAGCTATTGTTGGTTTTGTGTTTAATTGCAATATCTTTATTAAGCGGTTTTATCGTAGAATTTTCAAATGGTAATGATATTGTAGTGACAATAAACAGCAAATATTAAGCTTTCGATCATTTGAAAAAACTCGCTGCAGGTAACCCTAAATTTCTTTATACTCCTATAACTTCGAATGTAATTAAACAACGTGAAGCAGATTTGATATATTCTTGGCTTTGATACTGGCGAAAGGTTGCCAGCACGAGTCGGTTGTGCTACTTTTGTATCAATAAATGCTTACAGTTAGTATACATACCGGAAACATTTACAATGAAAATAAATAACCGATGTTACAATTCGCAAAGTTCTGCAAATTTTTCGGATCGCAGCCCCAAACACCAACTTCAGTTACAGTGCTGCAGGCACTGAGCATTTTCTTCATTGATGTTATATGAGATGCTGCTTTCAAAATTATGTGAAATAAGCAACTGATAACGAATATAATTAACCCGTGTTTTGCTCTCATAAACGTTGAAATTCATGCCAGTGGTAATATCTGAAACCTTGCACCATATGAGTTATAATGCATTCTTAAGACGAAAGTAAAACGTGGCATTTGAAACAGTTTGGCCGTAATAAGCAGCACATGTGGTGGAATATGCACTCAAAACCTGCACGATTCTTCTACTGTTCTTCGAACATTAGTGTTTCTAGCGGTTCAGGTGCGCTAGAGTTTTTTAATTATCGTCGACCAAGCAACTCAATCTGGAAGAGTGTATAAAATATGGAGAAAATCGAGTACTGCGGTTTTAAAAATTTCCTTACCAAACAAGGGAAATCGGAACAAACCATAATGAAAGAGATGAAATCCGTTTACAGAGACACTTGTTTCGGAAAAAAACCATGATTCACAGATGGCACAATATTTTCAAACAAAGAAGGAACAAACTTGAAGACGGTTCATAGCATGGATGACCAATCGAAGTGACAACTCAGGAAATTGTTCAAAAAGGCATGGTTCAAAAGATATTGGATGATGCTGGACTAAAGTAGAATCAGCTCGTGAAAATAATTGGAGTATCAGATATGTACAACCATTTTAAATATTCTTCACGATTATCTTGGAAGGAGGAACATGAGATTTGGATTCATCATTTTGAACCTGAGTTCAAAAAAGACTTTTGGCAGTGGTATAAAATAAACCTTCTGAACACTTAAGTTTCAGCAGTCACAGTTAGCTGGAAAAGTCATGGCGACCATTTTTTTGGGCTAAGAAACAATCTTGCTGATTAATTTTCAAAACAAATCTGTTTTCATCTTCGGGAAATACCACTAATTGCTTCTAGAGTAGTTGGAAGAATCCATTCATAAAAAAATAGGAAAATTAATAATAGTCATAATAGTCGTTTTACGTTGGCTGCTCTTCATAAGTTGAGCTTCGATATTTTGGATCACCCACTCCTCAGCCCTGGACTGGCTTCCAGCGATTATTACTTTTTCTGAAATTTGAAAAATAAAGTTTGTGGGACCTTTTTTTTTTGCAAACTATGACAAATTGAAGGACGCAGTTTCGGCTTATTTTTTCGACTAAGACAAAGCAGTTTTTTAAGAAGGTATACATTAATCAACTGCAAGATTCGTAAATGTATTAGAGTTCTAGGCAAATATATTAAAAGGAAAAATATATTTGTATTTTATTTGTACTTTTTACTTACCATTCCGCGAACTTAATGACCCACCATCGTAGTTCCGGTACTCTTCCATCATCATCATCCTCACTACGATTGGAGTCTGGTCTTGCTCTTCTTCAACAAACTTTTCCTCCAGTCTCAATTGCTAACCGATGTCATCCAATTAGACATTCCTTAGTTCCAAGCTTGCTGCTCAATGCATCTCTCCAGTAAAAACAAGGCCCCCCTTGCAATCACCTAGCGTAAAACTTGCTGCAAAATTTCGCTTATATGAGCAAAGGGCCTTTCTCACCGGAGTATACCGAGCTTTGTGTTTGTAATTATATCAGTTTCTGGATATATTCTTAGCATAAAACTCATGATTGTAGCGTCTCCAGAATCACCCTTCCTGACATATGGAACCTACGATTGTTCGAAAGACTTTTCTTTTGAAAGTAGCTAAGAGGCCGGAATGCTTTTTGCTGAGCACGCAAGTTTTAGATCGCTTCTAGCAAGACCATCATCTTGTACAGTAGAAGCTTTGATGTTCAGGTGAGATTCCGGGATTTGAAGAGCATTGAAAGGCAAATTTAGGCTTTGTTGGATTGGATCAGTCAACTGCGTGTTCTGTCGGCTGCTATTATGGTAATTGAAGGATTTTTCGTTTTCCTCATGGTTTGACCAGCAACAGATGCTGTTTTCATTCATGTGCAACCCAGTTTTTATTTCGTCTGCTTGAACTGGATGAAGGATTGTTATACACTAGCTCAGATCTTCCAATGATGTCAATATAATCTGCATAAGCCTGTTTCTTACTAGACACGTCTCCTTGACGTGCCAGAGTTTCAAATTGCTTTTTTCAACGCCAGATTGGAAAGGACGCAGGCTAGAGCATGCCATTGTCGGAGTTCATTGAAGATGTTTAATAGACTGGATAGAGTCCGGATGCTTTTACTTGGCTTGTTACGTTGTTCATGGTCAACCTTCACAACCGCGTCAGTTTGTTAAAGACGCCGAATTTTTTCATAGTTTTATACATTTCTTCTCTCACTTTACTGTTATGTGTAGCCTTAAAGTCAACGAATAGGTGATATAATGAAATATTGAGTCCCAGATATTTTTATAACGCCTGCCTAAGAGTAAAAATCAGATCAATCATTGATTTGCCTCGGATGATACCACATTGATATTTTCCGATGATGACTTCACCGTATGGATGATTGAAACACAATGCAGACACAAAATGACTCGTTTAAGAGAGAGAGGAGGATTGAAAGATACCTATTGTGTTCTAAGGCATGCAGCGTTTGGCAAAACGCTATAGCGTAAGTCAGGAAATATAAAACGTATTCTTTAACTCAAATCATTATGACAACATATACACTTACTGACAAGTAAGTAAGATGAAGCAGCATGCACCTCACTGCTCAGAATCAGGGTTCCTACTTTTGATACATTCGTATCATTTTGATACATTTTTATGTGAAACTTATTTTTTTGATACAATGATACAGCAACTCATTGGATTATGGCAAAATGATATATTTTGTCATACAGTAAATAGCTTCAATTTTTTAATTTGTGCTGCCATCTCCCAACCAAATCTCCTCTCTATAGCAGTAATAACAGCCAACTTCAATCTTTTTTACACTGTGAACTACGAAAGATATCTAATATGTGATGGCTCTGAAGATTTGAAGTTTTTAAGCTATTTAAATACTAACGAGAAAATGAATGTTGAAGCGATTTGAGATAAATGGGGTTTGGTTGAAAACAATTTAGGTGAATCAATGTCATCTGCCGCCTCTCATGTTGACTATAATAACTGTACCTTATAGTTTACCTGAGAACGAGGTTTTTCTATATAAACTTAGATGGTAATGCAAAAAAGAACTGATTAGAGTTGAAAAAAGATTAGAAAAATTTTGGGAAGTAAGGAACCAAGCAATGTTTGGGTGCCACTATTTGACTTGCTTGCCGAAAACTTATCATTCGATTCATCATATTCATCAAATCACTAGTATTCCGATAGCTATATGGTTCGTTTTTAAGTCGAAAACTTTTTTTTTTAACTTAAAACAGCGACTTATCCTAAAAATAATCTTCGCTCCGTAAAAATGTTCAGTGTATTCGCAAAGAAACAACATTTTTTAATAACTTTATTTTGTGTTGCTTCAATATCAATGGTAATATATAGATAAAAACAAAGAGCGGAAGATTTTTGTGATATTTTTTAGGCGCTATATTATTTAATAAATATAATAGCTCCGAACTAAGTTTTTTTTATATTAAGGGGACATAGCACCTTCAAATTGAAAAAAAATGTTTTTTTCAAAGGTTAGTTTTTAATTGAATAAAAAGACATATCTTAATGAAACTTTGTACACATAATTTACTTGCTTTATAATACATAAAAAATTTGTTAAACATTTTTTGTGGCCCCCTGTCGTCTGCTACAATTTTTTTGAAAAAAAAAACACCAAAAAAACCTGGCGTGCACGGTAACTGCCCTCAGAAGAGGTTGAGATAATAAACAAAAACGGGTTTTTCATCAACATCAAAGCAGCCTTAAAAAGAAACAAAAAAAAAATGTGATTGAAAAATAACAAAATGGCGGCGTTTTTTTCCTCCAAAAATTGGTTATAACTAAAAAAATTTAGTGCCAATTTTTTCATCCGTAGTTCATTTTGAGCATTAACATGTGCAAATTAACGTGTTGAAATTTCAGAACGGTTGGATAAAAATATTTTTCTTAATCGTGCACGCCAACTTAAAAAAGGTTGTTTCGAGAAAATCGCGTTTAAAGTTAAAATTCAATATTTTTTGCAATAAATATTACCTGAATTTTATCTGCGTTGCCTGGGCCATACAATATACCTTTCTCTTGTAATAAAAGTTTAAATATTATATTATTATATTATATAAATATTTATATAGTTTAAATATTATATTATTATATTATATTAAATATTATATTATTATATTATATATTAAAAGTAAAATATTATTGAAATCATGTTGTTAAAGTTTCATTCTAACATATTCAATCAAAAAACAAAAATCGATTTATGAAAAATTTGAAGGTGCTATGTCCCCTTAAGTTAAGGTAAGCTTAGGTAAGTACATTCAATACAACAACAATCACTGCCGCTGTAACTTCACTGCGGCAGAAATTTTTGTTGTATTCAATGCACTTATCTTAGCTTAATCTGCCCAAGAGTGCAAAAAAACGTACCTATTATTATTTATAGTTTCAGTACTTCGACCCAAATACACTTTTGGGAACTTTTTGATACATTTTTACCAATATTGATACACTTCTTAAAGAAGTTTGATATGGCGGAAAATTTGGGAGTGGGAACAATGTTCAGAATGCAAGGACAAGGAAAAATATTTTAGGTCAAGCCAGTTGAGAATGCTCAGATTAGAGGCTTTGATGCTGAATAACGAACAAGACAATTCAACAGTTACATATCATTTTAACCGATGCTCGAGGAAAACGGCCATCAAAAATCATCCAAGAAAACATGCATGCGATTTAACGGCTCAAAAGTAATAAGTCATAAAGTAAACGGATTCTTTAAAAATTTTCATTTCACTGTTTCAATCTCAACCGCGTTTAAATACGATATTATTTACTAAGCTTGTGGTTACAGTGCTGATTACAAAAATAAAACACAGAGCGATGGAGAGCAAAATGCGAAAAAAACGCGTATGAAATGATCGGAGAAATCAGCTTTGAAGAGGTTAGATTAATCTTCTATTTATTCCCGTCGAAACCAGCCAAAATAGGCTTCAGTTAAGCAAGTATTTTCCACCCAAACAGAACTGTTCTAGTCAAGTCCCTTCAAGAGGTTTTAGTGTGTGCTGTACAAAAAAAATTGTATTAGCAGTCCTGGTATGTTCATCGAAGCAAAAAAAAAACTGATCTCTTTTCCGCGTTTAAAAAGGGGTACTTTCCGATAATCGTACGCAATAACGAAATTTATGAGCGAAATAGCAACTGTTAGATTATTGTTGAAACCAAGTCAAAAATGTTGTCGAAAACTTGACAATTAGATTGTCAAATTGAAAACGAATCATTGCAAAAAGTCAGCATAGTTGCAAAGAGATGATAAAGCAGTTTTTGCCTTCATTGTAGCAATGTTTTATGCCAAGAAGTCAAAGAAATGCTAAGAATATTAAATAAGACGATGCTCTGAAGTTGTGTGAAAGAACTTCCTGATGAGGACACCCTTGTTAGTGGTAAAGTAAACTAAAGTTGTTCCGCTATCTATTTTTGAAATTGAAACTTTACGAATGTGAAAGAAATAGACGTGAAAACCTTCGCTCCTAGTTTGCGTCAGATACCTACTCAGAGTTTGGTCGACTCAAAGCTCTGTGTGCAGTTCTCGGTCTGTCTTTTGATAGGATCTTCAGCATCAATTGATCACCAATGCTTCCAGTAAATGCTGATTGGAAGAATTTAACGAATATTACCATATTTCTAATACAAAGCGAACTTCTGTAGTCAGCATGTATTGTGAACATTGAGACGCCAAACATATGCGCTCAATCTCTCTTGACTACACGGATTCAGCAAATACAGTAGTAATAGAGTTGTCTAATATTGTTGAAAAAATAATTGATTTTACTACATGTGCTAAATTCTGAAAGTTCACGATCATTCCTCGATAGTATTAAGTCATATAACTTGTTTCTAGTAAATGATTTGTCTCCTACACACTTTAGCAGATCTAGTAGCACTCTGCTTGATATTTTTCTTGTCAGTTGCATGCAAAATATTCTTCGTTATAGTCAGCTGTCAGCTCCTGCATTTTCAAAGCACGACTTAATTTTCATAACGGTCTATAATGCAGCTGAATGCGGTAACACCTCATATACATATCGAGACTTTACCAACATCAATTTCAGGGCTCTTGAAGAGGATGTGCTAAAAATACAATGGCATCAAACCTATCACCTCCCATGTATAGAGGATCAGGTAGAGTTCCTGCAGAGCAATATCCTGCACTTGTACAATGCACACGTTCCCTTGAAAACTCGAACATTAAAAAACACGCGTAATCCTTGGTTCACTTCCCAGCTACAACATCTTATTGACCAGCGTGATAAAAACTATTTGAGATGGAAACGTTTCAAACTTCTTTCATTGTATGAAATTTTTCGTCAGTCTCGTAATAAAGTCACCACTGAAATAAGAAGGGCGAAGCAAAGGTATTTCACCAGAAGGCTTGGAAATAATTTGCCCTCTCAGACACTCTGGAGAAACTTAAAAGAATTAGGTATCGGTAGAAAGAGGATACCCAATACAGCTGTGCCCGATTTGAATGCGCTTAATTTAGCATTTCTGCAATCTCAGTCACTCCCCTCTTGCTTGAACACTTTGCCAAAAGTCTCTCTGACTAATGAGGCTTCAAGCGACGCCGCTTTTTATTTTACTGGAATTACGGGCAATGATGTGTGCGAAGCTATTGCTGGCATTAAATCAAAAGCGACCGGGCTGGATGAACTCCATCCTCTATTCATGAAAATACTCCTTCCGCATGTATTACCTTTCGTCACACACATTTTCAATACCATTATCATGACTTCAACCTTTCCTTCGCTATGGAAAGTGAGTAAAGTAATTCCAGTGGAGAAGGCAGCCTCCGGTGGTTTGTCAACAGCATATAGACCAATAACGATACTGTCTTATCTTTCAAAAGTACTTGAGAAAATTTTGCATAAGCAACTAACCAAATACCTGAGGAACCGCAATCTCTTGAGCTACAATCAATCAGGCTTTAGACCAAAGCACAGCTGTACATCTGCTTTACTTAAAGTAACTGATGATATACGTGTGTCATTGACGAATGATCTCGTAACCTATCTCGTATTGCTCGATTTCTCAAAAGCCTTTGACTCAGTGAATCATTCATTGCTTATATCTAAATTGCAACGCAATTTTAATTTTTCATCAAGTGCAGCTAGGCTTATCAACTCTTATCTATCTGGTAGAAAGCAAGCTGTCTTTGTCGGCAATAGCTCTTCTAGCTTAGAATGTGTTCTGACAGGAGTTCCACAAGGCTCTATTTTAGGCCCTTTACTTTTCTGCATGTTCATAAATGACCTTCCACAAGTCGTTGATAATGCTAATGTCCACATGTATGCAGACGATGTACAATTATACTTAAGCTGTCAGTTGGGGTTAATTGAGGATGGGGCCTGCAAGCTAAATAGTGATCTGCAGCGTATCTTCCAATGGTCTCAAAACAATTTGCTGAAGCTTAATCCGCAGAAGTCCAATTGCATTGTAATTTATAAAAGCGAGCTTGATCTAAGCTACTTTCCTAAAATTTATCTAAATAATGCGTGCATTGATTTTGTCAGAAAAGCCAAAAATCTCGGAATTTGGTTTAACAGTACATTAACCTGGGACGATCATATAAATACAGTTGTTGGAAAAGTCTACGGATGCCTTAGAAACTTGTCCATGTCTCAACACTTTGTTCCACAGCATGTAAAATTAAAACTGGTGAAAAGCTTAGTGATTCCAATTATTGCTTATGGATGCGAAATTTCCTGTAAACATAGTGCTGAATCTAAACGTAAATTAACTGTCGCATTTAATGGTCTCATTCGTTATGTTTTTAACCTGGGTCGTTACAGTCATGTGTCACCCTTTTGTAAAAATATTCTAGGTAGTGATCTCTACACATTTTTCGATCTTCGCTGCTTAAACTTCTTGCGAAATCTAGTTTTAAGGAACGAACCTTCTTATTTAGTAGATAAACTTAAATTCACTAGATCGTCACGTTCAATTGCTTTAATCACTCCTCGGTATAATAGCGTTGTAACGGAAAGGCAATATTTCGTTCATGCCACAAGACTTTGGAATTCCTTACCTATCGGTATAAGGCGGCTTTTATTTGGCAACAATTTCTCTAAAATTTTAACTGATTATTTAAGTGCTGACTAAACTACTAAATTCTAGGTTACATGCGCGTGCTCGAATGTGGTATTTCTTTATCTATTGCTTTTCTTAGATTATTTTTCGTTAATTTTCATAATTTTTCTTCCTTTTTTTTTTTCATTTTCTGTCTAGAAGCTTGGAAGTTTTATTTAAATTGCGTAAAAGTAAAATTATTTTAATTCCTGAATACCTTATTATATACGCTTTATTATTATTTTTAGTATTGTTAATAATGATTCTTTGCATCGAAAAACTGTAAGTTTATTGTAGAGAACATGTGAATTCAATAAATACAAATACAAATACAGACATTGGTTTACGCTAACAAGCCAACATTATATTAGAGGAGCTCATGGACAATAGCAAACACGAACTTCTTAGATAATACGCCTGTTCCGCCCAACATATGTATATGCAAAAGAGGTGGACAATTGACTCCAAAGAATCCATCTCTGCAAACCTGCTCACCGAAATCACATAAACGAAATCGAATTAATTTCGCCCGAATTGTGAATTATTCTGTTTTACAAAATTAGAAAAATTAAAAATTGCAATGTCTTTATTGAAAAAGCCTTCATTAGTTTTATATGGTATGTTTAATAAACATTAGACATTAATTATTATTCGTCCTGCTGAGACCTTTAGCAGAGCTCGACATAGCTGCGAAGGCTAAATAGCTTTCAAAAATCCCCAGAAACATTATATTATAGGCAACCGAAATTCATTTGTTCTTTGTAGTCAGCTAAATACATTCATCTTTGACGAATTATCTAAAAAATATCGCGAGGTTAGCCTTCCAGTTATATTACAAGTTCGAGAATCTATGAAGAAAGTTATAAAGGTTTTGATTTGACAACAAGAGGTGAATATTTTTCTGAAAGGAAGCTTTGTTTCACGGTTCATCGAGTTGGTAAGATTGAGTCCTCACTCGGAGACCGGTGAATTGATATTTAATTGAATAGCACTTACGTATCTTGCTTTGAAATGTCTGTCGAAATATTAAATTCTCAGAACTTACTTACTAATTCAATGCATAGTTAAATAGTGCGACGAAATATTCCGTTCGCCAACGTCAGTATCTTCTTCGCTGCGAATCTAACAACGCCTGATTCTTTTCTGCCCTATGACTTTGATGCCTTTCGATCAACGAATTCAGCCGACCCTGGAGCATTTCTCAATCTTAGCCAAATCAAGATTCCTGCATACCACTTTCACTTCAATATTTCTTGAAGTAACTAGATATTGGCTGCTATAAAATATCTAACAAGTAATGCCGAGAATTTTTTATTCATAGACATCACGATTGGCATCAAATCAACCATTAATCAAAAATACCGAATGGCTTATATGCATATTTTTAGTATCACATAACGTATATAATTGGAAAAACTTTCCGTGAAAATTTATGAATATCCATTCACATTCATAACCTACCATTCATTAGCAACATTTCATGAATTTTCGCGGAACTACTCAGTGCGTCATTTATATAGATAAGATTGTAAAAAAGTATCTTACGAGAAAAAGTAAAAACACGTCAAGGCACATGCGCAGCTCACTAAAGCGTGAATATTATCGTAAGAAGTCTTCTGCGCATCGAAGACAATATGCCGGCTGGTGCAATGCTATGGGGGCAGTTCTTGCAAGATTTACAAATACAAAGGCAGTAGGCTTGGCATTTGTTTCGGGCCACGATGTAACATTCAGCAGGTCATGGATGAATCTGAGGGTACATCCGGTCGAATAGAGAGCCACACCAGTAATTTACTGTCGTCTTACTAACATAATTTAAGAGCTGGGGCCAATAAGTCAGAGAATCAGTCATGTAGAGCAGTATAGCAAATCAAGGTACTCCCCGTATCCGGAACTGATTGGTGTCAATTAATTGGTTTGGAATTAGTAAGAAAAATCAAAAGTTTCTTAGTATGTGTTTTAACTCATGTCTGGAAATCACTTTTTAAAAAAGTGAGTTTCAGAATATATAGTTTTCTGGCGTATGTGACAATTTAGTTAGCTATGATTTCACTCTTATGATCACACAATCTGGATGGTATTATACCCGCATTCATTAGATGTTAGTCTTCGCGCCCCGTGGATGAGTTTTATTCTTCACTTAAATTCGATAATTAGCTACGTTTTCTTGTTGATTCAATTAAATTTAATTTCTGATGTACATACGATACTGGCCCCACGCAACGGGGAGCTCTCAGACAATATGCCGATAGTCTGGACAACCAGACGGTCAAGTCATGCCCCAGAACCAAACCATCTAGCAAATGAGGCGGAAAATTGGTCCAGCACTGTGAAGAATTCCTTTGTCGGGTAACTGGCGTCGAACGTCCAGCACGTGAAATGTCGAAGTTTTTGCATCTTAAAATCGACACCAAAGTGAGATCCGTTGGCGCAACATCTATTGGCCTATGCACATCCCCAACACTTCGTCGCAGCAGGTTACCTTTGATTGGTATTTTCGGTGATTTGTCGAACTCCAATCAACCTTAGTATCCATTGAAAAAATCATCGTGCCATGCAGAAAAAAACCAAATCCAAGAAGATGGCGTGGGAAGAATGAAACTTAATGAAACTGTTTTCATTTAAAAATATTATCTAGCATGTATTTCAATAGAAACTTGCGGTTTCTAATGTCCGGCATATATTAGGTTCTTCGCTGAGCCATAGAAAAGTTTGAGCCGTGATTCATGTAATAGACCTAGTGATGGTTCAAAGCATCAGCAAATAGGTTTAAGGTCACAGTGAGCTATCATGTTTTTTTTTTCAAATATAATATCTTATATCAATAGCACGTTATTTATAATTTGTTTGGGAAAGCAGAGAAAATATACATAAGTTTCATAGTCACAATTTCTTTTTCGCACTTCGTTTCAAACCTTCCACCATAAATTTGACGATATAGAAGAAAATATGGTTCTGCAGGAGCTTGCAAAAGCTGCTTTAAATAATGTCAAATATTTGAAACAGCATGTGCGGTGTAAAGTTATAAAACTATAATAACTATCTTTGTTAAATAAACGGATCCGTTTTATATCATTTAAATCAAATTCCGTGTCGTAATAGTGACGCCCACAAGCTGTTTCATAGTATTCTATTTATTTATTTTATTAATTTTGATTTCAATTTCCGTAAGTTTGTGCTTCTACATATCGAAAATTGTAGATTGTTTAAAAAAGTAATGCCAATACAACTATAGTGACGTTGCCAGATTAAGGTTTCCCGGTGAGGTACTAATAGAAATGCATACAAACCTCCGAGAGTAGGGTTGCTAATAATCGATAAAGTGTGATTCCTGCTCTTTAAAAATTTGTATAGTCACTTTTTTTAAAGAAAAAATTAAAACTGAAAGTAGTTAAATCTAAATAGAAGTAATCTGTAGGATAAGCTTGTGGTTTTTTAAACGAAATTTAATTAATAGTTTATGCATGATAGTTAATGGTTTTACTTCACTTTTTGTAGCCGATTCCGACGCAATTGTCCCAAATTGTAGTGTAGATCATTGTTTGAAAAGTTTCTGGAAACCAAATTATTAGCAAATAACCTTATTGCTTCGGTCACTTTTTTGCTAAGTAGCACTACGGTTTGATATGAATCCGAATTGATTATTTTACAGTAAATTGTTTTCTTCCCAAAAAAGCTTGTAGTTTCTGCTTTGCTAGTCTATCTTTAGTTTTATATATGTTAGATTTAGGTGATATATAAGTAATCCCACGACAACCCTCGCACGGGTCTAGGGGTTGAAGCTGGTAGAGAGCTTCATTACAATTTTTTTAATCATTGTGAATACGAGTGTGGAGTGATTAGTTCCACGATTCTCTTTACCCCTGATTTAAATCAGGTACCTAATCAGAGCTAGGTGAACTCAAAGCTTGGTGCGCGGACCCTCGTCCGAACCTGGATTCGAACCAGGGACCCCACACGCAAGAAGCCAGTGCTCTACCCACTAGGCTACTCAAGTTCTATAATTTGCTCTATAATATATAGGTCTATAATTTGAAGCTTTGGTCCAAATTCCACTTTTACAAATAGGTATAATTATTGCAAACTTGTAAATGTCTCAAAATTTACCCAAAGCGAAACTTATATTAGCTATATGAGCCAATGATTTGGTGATATAATCAGCAACCAGCTTCAGGTGCTTTGATTTAACTCCGTTGAAACCAGCGCTCGTATTGTCCTTCATTTCCTTAACAATGACTTCTGGCCCACTGCTATTCTAATCAAGGCCTTTGAACATCGTCGGCGTTCTGTAAATTTAGGGAAAGCCGGATTCGAGCTCCATTCAACCATGCAACTTAAATTGCGCTGACAAGACTTCACATACAAACTATAATATACAGTCCGTTCAGCAAGAGCGAAGGATATTTATCATTACCTTACTTACACAATATGCAATCAAAGAGCTACGGCGGACTCTTTTAATACCCTGTTCAATCTTCATGGTTTTTTCGCTTTCCTGGTAGTACAGAGTCGGCTCCAGTGTTTCGGTTCGTTGTCTTCTTGAAGTATCCAGTTTCGATTTTCAACTACAAAAATCTTGTTTGCGGACTTCAGTATATGGGTTGTATATTTCGGCAATTTTTTCCGCATTTAAATTCACGGTAAAGAGCTCCAAGCAGCGGAACCCGTGGTCGGCTAAGCATCCTTACACATAAATTTTTACCGGGTGTTTAACGGTTTTCTGAATGAAACAAGCACCACCGACAGACCAGGCACGGTTTCTATGAAGCCACGCCCAAAAAGATGATTCGTCAGAAACTATCACATTTGACAAATCCCAATCGATGTTTTTGGCAGCCCACGTCATGCGTTGTTTTATGTGAGACTCGGAGAGCAAGGGTTTCGATATGACGGAGAGATATTGCACTTTTGCTTCATGTAAACGCTGTCTTATAGTATTGATAGTAACGTTTATTCCTTTTTGAGCAAGTTTTGCCTTTGCTTTTCGTATTGTCAAAGAAGGAGTACCCCGAAAAAGCTGCACGGTTACTGTATCTTCCCTTTTTTGTCGTGGTACGCTTTTTGCCCCAGTCGGGTAGGTCATCGACGCTTTTTGTCTCTTTATAATGCTGGACCCACTTCTCTACGAATGCCTTGGTTTTTTAATAAATGACACCACGAGAATACCGCTTCAAACCGCTTCTCGTATGCAGCACTCATTTTGAATTCGTCCGTTCTCTAAGAAAGTTCGAGAGAAACTGAAATGAATCAACGTTTTCAACGTAGCTTTTGGATGGTGTATTCATGACTAAAAGAAGTTGAACGGATAGAATAATAGTTTCCGAGAAAACGCGCACACGCTCTTGTTGAACAGACTGTATATTCTCAAAATTTTTGCGGTTTTTGAACCAAACTGAGTTCTTTTAAGCTTTCTACTTGGCTCTCTGCTGAAATTTTCAGCGATGAATTTCTTCCTTTGCTCTACGTCTTTGGAAATGACTGGGATCAAAAGGCGGATAGCGGCGGCGTTCTGATAGTCTTTCATAAATTCCATCAATGTGCACTCTGTGAATTCGTTGCACCCTTTCCTGTTGAACGTGTAACATTCCGAGTTTCTCTATCACAAGCCACTTCCCTATTACTTGTTACTTCCTTGTAAAACTTCCGTATCCCCATATGAGTGTTCTTATAGTGAAATGTCCAATTATATTTTTACCAACTTTCCCCATTCTCCTGTGGTTATCTGTAATGACTTTAGCCTTCTGTCCATACAATGGGATATCACATCTTTGACAATCGTGTCTAGAAATGCATATTTCTCTCTCCTCGTTCCTCTCTTAATGTTCTATGTCTCAATTCAATTCCATTTCAAATACTAACAATCGTCTTTTGGAGCTTGCCCTCTCCAACATTTCCTCCAATGATATCTCTCTCCTCCTCTGTCTCTCCTTACGTTGACCCTGTTTCACATTATCCTCCACTCACAATAAATATCAAACTTGCTCAATTACTTCGAAAAAATAGCTCTTCTTTTCCGCGTTCCAACTTTTTGAAAGCTGATTATTTGCGACTTGCTTCAGAACTTGATGCCAGTAATTAGTTCTTTGATGGGCTGGGCATAGATGCTGGACTTTCATATTTTTTCGCTTTAATTTCTAACTTAATATCTACCTACACTCCTACGACACCTTCTCTCAAATCATCTAGTCCACCTTGGTTCCCTGTTGATGTATCTGTAGCCCTTCGCAACAAAGAGCAGGCACGCTTGGTACACTTGCGTAGTCCCTCTCATGATTCACTTCAACATTTCCACATATATCGAATAAAAACGAAAAAAGCTACTGAAACAGCGGAAATACTTTGCGCACATAAAGGCATCTTTCCTTTCTAATAATCCAAAACCCTTTGGCCATACATCAATCTCTGAAAACTTCAAAACACTCACCAGATAGCTTTTCGTTTAACGGTGATATTGCATCTTTCCCGAAGACATTTGTGAGTTATTTGCTACTTTCTTTTCCTCAACCTTTGGATCATCAAACCCATTCAACCTTCGCAGCAGCTACACCCAATTTCAGTTTTTCGTTTTGATTTCATGACGACCGTCCCCTCTGAAATAGAAGCTTTAATATCCCCTTTACACCCTACAGCCAGCAAAGGTCCTGATGGAATTCCGTGTGTATTTGTTGAATCTTACTATGTATGCTTACATTGGCAACAGATTGAACAATTTCTCACTCTGAAGAAGTATTCACTTAACGTCTTCATACGGTTTTGGAAGCACTCGTAGGACTGGATGTTGATATACGGCTGACAGCTTTTATTGAATAGTATCCCCTTCGCTAAGGAATGCTTACTTGCAACTGTTTCGGCTTCAAAATGAACTGGTGGTTCAAAAAGCTACTTTTATTTCCAAGAAAGTAAAAAGTTCTTGAAATCGGCTTACCACACTTAAAAAGAGTCTTTATTGATCTGAGTTTAAGGCCAAAATATTTGGGACTAATGATTGAAATTCCTTGTAGCTCCTATGGGTTTTTTGACATGGTTCGCTCGGTCACCCTCTTTTGTAATAGTACTCAAGTCATTTCATTCTTTGCTGTTAATTTTTTTATTTGATATCAGTAGGTTTTATTTTATAAAGAATTCGCCATTTTTCTAACCACGTCTATGATCAATGGACATCGTCGTTTTTTTTCTTAAGTTTATCATAGTATAGTATAAATCTGTATGTATCTGTAGTATAAATCTGTATGTGTTAGCAGTCGTGTTAAATGTTTCGTCAGTTTTGATTTATTTTAAAGATAACACTTCTTTAGTATCTTTCGAGTTTTCAATGCTTGAGTTTACCTACTTGAAATATGAAATCAAAATATGAAATTTTCGTCGGAGATAAAATGTGTGAAAGCAGCAAAATTTGTTGTTGTGGCTATTGCATCACATTTGAGCTGATGATTTTTACTCAGTTTTCAATTTTCAATGTTTACTACTTGTGCTACTAGACGGATATTTTCGATTAAATGAAATGAAGGTACCCGTTTGAAGTTCATGAATCAATACTAACACAATTAAATTAAATGTTAAAAAACTTCCAGCAACTCGTTAATTTTAAAACATTGCTAACATTCCTATCACTTATTACTGCACCTCAATCGATGCAATTCATGCATAGATTTTTTTAAATAAGTTCAAGCAGTTTAATATGATGCATGTATTCATTTCAAATCACAGAATTAAATTTAGCAGAAACTATAGACATTAACTGTACATGCTTTCAGCTTGTTTCTTACTTCTCTCGCATGATAATAGCTCACCAGGGTACTTACTTTAAAGCAGATGATTTCCCGGATAGAAAAATATTTACCTTTATCCGCAGTCATTATCCTGGTGCAGTCGCTGCATGCTGGTTTATTTCGTTGTTGCGGGCAATTCATTAAATCCTTCTAATAGATATTATCATAAAGAATTATGTGAAAACTATACCTCACTCAATTCCAAAAGAACTATTGTTATCAGGAAAATTCTGTTTTTCAGAGTATGAAAGAACGTGATCGCATCGAATGAAGATCCTTTTCTGTGTGGGTTCAGCGTTTTTTTTCTTCACAGTCATATGAGTATTCGTCGTTCCACTGTTCCATGCAGGCCTATATGCTATGTATCATGTGAATCTTTGACAGCTGCATTCTTTTTCTAGTTTTTTAAATAGGTCTTTGCTGAGTAAAAACCATTCAAGTACATACTATTCTTTATGTTCCAGTTTTTGAAAATGCATCAAGATTTTTTTGTGTGGATGTAAAATCACCCTCGGATTTTTCTACCGACTAGCTAGTTTCATTTGAGTGAGGTGATTAAAAGTAAGGCTTAAATGTAGACTTCAATTTACGAAATAAGTATCTGACACTAACCGTCTGCTACAGTGTCTTAATTAGAGGGAAAATAATGCGTGCTTATTACAGTATGACGTAAAAGATTATGTTTCATTAGGTAAGATCGGAAGCATTGTCGGAAATCAGTGGTTAGATGGCATACCTCGTCTGGTCCAGGAAAATAATTTATTAGTTTCGGTTTAAATTCTGAGTTAATTTATGTACATGAAAAAAATATGAATGCTGAAAACGTGTCTGCGTTTCGGATGCTGAATATAGATCTGCAACTGATGCATAGATTTCAATCAATCTCATCAAGTCTTGATACTTTTATTGCAAATTAAATTAGTGAACACTTTCGAAATAATGGATTGCTTGCATTGATGATATAAGCTGTGTTTAATAATTCTGATAAAGGAGTAGAGCATCTCAAGGCAAGTTAAAATAGAGCAGCTGTCAAAAAAGTCGAGCAAGTTAGAGCAATTAAGAGACAAAAAAGTCAAGCAAAATAGAGCAATTGAGAGGCAATTCTCAAAGTTGATCGCTTGTCAGAAGCTCAACCTGTCAATTCACTAATAAAAACTATACTTCAACGTCAAGGTGCAAAGCCTGCCATCCTTGCAACTCCTCCGCATTTAGATGTCGTATCGCCACCTAATCGTGTCTTTATATCGCGGATATTAATGACAACTGTTGACACTTTCGTATGCTACATCAAAATTAGGACACGTGCCAAAACTGTTGTTATGGAAAAAAGTTACGCCTGATAACTTGGATTACCAGTAAAAATATTAGCTTTCCGTCTTACCATTTCATCAAATGCAGAGGACATACTTCAAGGAGACTTCTGGCCACCGGATAACTTAGTCAAAGAATTTTTCAATGCACCCAGACAAAATTTTCAGTCCAGAGCTTCAAGAAACATTCAAGCCTAAACCGTATTCTTAGTATCTACTACCAAAATGGACCCGGCTTAAGGACTAAAGTCAATGAATTTGACTTATCTTCTACCACAGCTCGCGATGTTATTATTTGCCGCACGGAAACGTGGTTAATGAAGTTTTGGTGGCAATGAAGTTTTAACCTTACATTTGCTCTTCCGTAAAGACCGTGATCGTTTACTTACTGAAAAATCGAATGGTAGAGGAGTTTTGCTTGCTGTAGAAAGGTCACTCAAAAGAACTCTCTTCAGTGATTTTTTGTTTTTGCCTCTTGCATTGTATTGCACTGTAGCTCAGTTATCTTTAACACTTTCTAACTTCCTAATCATTGTTCTGTTTATATTCCTTGCCCCTTGTGTTACCTAAACTGTCGCTTTCTAACTGCCACTCTGTTGATATGTAGAGGACTGTCGAATGTAGAATGAACCTTTTTTTGTTGATTTCATCAAGGAACAGCATGCCTCTAGTAATCTTGTCTTTTCTATATTTATATCTCTCAGTTACCCACTATCTTCAATATGGATACAACAATTTTAGAACTTGTTCTTTCGAACCTCCCTTCTTCGGCTATACAAAGGCTCTGTACCTTCATCATATAAGACTCTGTATTCTCATTAACCTCCACTATCAATTGAAATTTTGCTTGTTCAATGGGAAAAAACTCTGTCAACGTCGTTTCAACTTCCTTAAGTTGCGATTCCCGGATATGAATTCTAAAATAAATTCAGTCAATTGGTTTTTTCTCTTCTGGGGCTGAACAGAGCTATTAATGCCTCTTGATGCAATTCTGATGTTGCACATGCATTCAAGTTGAAATACATATTGGATTTAATCAAATAGAAGATATTGCGACCTGAGGCGGAACGCACTGTGAAGCTTGCAATGCGTGATTATTTTAACGACAACGAGCTGTCGATCCAATCAAGTTATCAAAATAGCTTCTGGTGATACATCCACCTTCCTTATATTTCTCATAATATGATCCTTGATAAACCCACGTCTTCAGATGCGCAAGAACTATGTCAGCTTTTTCCTATTTCTCAACCTAATGCCTCCAGTTTACAGCACCTACCTTATGTGCGTGTGTGTAGGGTTGAAAAGGAATGCTTGCCACCTCTAAGTACTCAGGCCGAAAGACTCATTGTACTCATACCACCGGTCTACCATAGTTACTTAGATTTTTTAACGGAATCTAGGATCAATGATAGCAGCAAATAGGCTAAAGACAAAGTATTGATATCTGGAACGTGCAAACGCTGGGCATTCAATGAGGAAATGCTCAACAGAGTAAGACTTCTCTAGGCAGGATAGACAGAGGTAATCCGATGCAACACCTATTCGGTACATATGTCCTTTTATTCAGTTTTGTCCAGCAAGTATGCCTGTTATGGCTCGGCAAACTTTTTTGCGCTTATTGCGTAGGAACCCCGCAGTCACATGATTGGGCTCTGAGAGGAGGGGTACTTCCGAAAAATGACATTTGCAGTTGCGGTCGGCACAATCAATGTGGTTACAGGGCCCTGTAGTAGAAACGTTGAATTTGGTTTTACAATGGCGTCAGCAATTGTATTTCCCATAACATCACAGTGCCACGGTACCCAGAGCAGATGCACTTTATTGAACCTGGTGACAAAGTTAACTCGTGCTCTGTAGTCAGGAGTCTACGTAACGCCAGCAGTGTAGCTTGACTGTCACTGCAAAAAGCGATACGTTTTGCCCTCCACTTTTCTTCACTTGCCCAGTAAGCAGCTCTCGAAGTAGCAAATATTTCTGCTTGAAAAACAGAAACATGCTCTCCAAGAAAAGAGGCCCGTCCGTCATTCAATGAATGCAGATAGACACCAGCTCCAGATCCAACATCTATCTTCAAGTCGTTTATGAAGAAGATATCGGAGTATTTCTTCGTAAAGCTATCTGGATACACCTTCCTGTTATAACGTTCTATTTTCTTTCCATTGTATTTTAATCTTACTCTATACCAAACCATTGAAAGTTGAATTCTTAATGTTTTGCCTCTATATCTCTAACTTTTTTCTATAAGCATGGTTTTGTTTTGCTTTAAGGGGTTATTCTACTGTTAAACGGGTAAAAAGCAGTATCATTTTAAAAGTGTTGTAAAAAAAAACTATTAAAGATATCAATTTGAAATTTTGCATGCATCTTTATTAACAAAAAGAGTATAAATTCGCATAGTTGAATTTTTCAAAAAAACAAAATGGCGGCTTCTGTATGCAATTGATGGAGCGTGCGCTGACGGCCAGAGTCGATTGCGCGGCACATTGCACAGGTCGTCCAGGTGATCTACAATCAATTTAACGATGAAATTCTATTAGTTTAGCTAAAAACACATAAAGTGAACCTAAATGCATCTACTAGTGCTAAGGATCTGGTTTTATTATTATTCTGACTCCCAGCATTAGAGAGGCAATAAAAACGTCACCAGAGAAAAGTATTAGCCTTGATACTATCGAGCCATGTACAGGGCTAAGAAATCTTGAAAATAGCGAGACCATCTCTCCCTAATCTGACTGCCTTTGGTGATGATTCTGCTTAAATATTTCAACACTTTGTAACCTTTTCTAGTTTTATTACTCACTAAGTTGGTGCCAATACTCGTCGTCTACTCGTTTGAGGTATTTATAATGGTATCTTCTCGTTCTGATTTTGCTTTCGAGGAACTGTCTGTACGTGTGATTTTTCTTTTCGAGTGCATCCTGGCATTCCACGTCAAACCTGTCATTTCTTTTACGCCGGGTTTCATACCAAACCAATTGTTCTGCAACGGTTTGGATTGGTGTTCTCATCTCAATCCAGACCACGTCGACCAATCTTCCTACATTATTTTATTGGATGGGTGTCAATTTCGTCTCAAAGATTTTCACGAAGTTTTCTAATACTGAAGCCGTTTGGAGCTTTTCGGTATCGATCTTCTGAAGAGGACTAGTCTTTCATATGCTTTTGATGTACGAAACTGATATTTAGATTTTACCAAGTAGTAGCAAGAATCACAATTGGCTCCTCGACATGTACGCACGTCAAGCATGCTAGAAGCCTATCTTCGCTAAATAAGGACATGGCTGATTTCGTTCAAAGCATTGTCATTCCTATGTTCTTTTGTGGATAAGCCATTGTGGAAAAATCATGTCGAACTTATAGCTATATCTCTACAATTTGCAAAGTCTGACAGTCATTGCTCACTGTTTTGAGTTTCATGGTGGAGATTGTGCCCTCTAGTTGTTCCTTATTTATTTTTTCACTCCCAAACTTAGCGTTGAATTCATCGAGAATTATTCAAATATCAGTTAGGGACAATGAATCAAATAATCTTTGCACGTGATTATAAAATGCACCTTTTGATCCCTAGTATTTTTGTTTTGTCAGAGTTTTTACGTTAATCCATATTTCAAAGATTTCGGCGTTAAAACTGTTCGCACGCAACCATTTATATACTACTTTCAGATCCGTTACGTGCGGTTTGAACTCTTTATACACAATGAATGCCTGTCCAAAGTCATATATTCCTCCAGGCTTCCCATTTATGAATACTGTGTGCGATCCTATGTCGAATGCCTCAATAAAAATCTAGTTTTTTTCCACTTGAAAAATACCGCTTGATTAAAGATTCACAAAGATTATAAAAAAAAAGATTGAGACTGGAAGGGACAGATTGCTCTGACTTCAATGCTAATAGGTTAGTAATAAAATTTAAAACTAAAGGGGGGTATGAATGAGATCTGATTGTATCATTTTTTTGATAGACTCAGGAGAAATATTTCACAAACAATTCAGCAATTTTTTATGGAACAGTGCTACGAAAATCATTTAGCTGGAGAATAATTTTCAGTTTTTATTGAACTCGGTACATCCGAAAATACTTGAAATATGGTAAAATTCCATTTTCAGTATATTTTATATGTTTGATATACCATCTAGTCTTCTAGTAGATAGGTTTTCTAAATTTCTGTTGTCAGCTGCAAAACTTTTAGTAAATCATTGGAGAAATTACGTCTTTGTTTTCGTAAAGCTACTTCACTTTGATAAAAAGTATTGAAGACACTCGGTAAAATGTCCACTCATTATCAGTTGAAATATTTATTAACTCCAAATAATCTGAGAGGGTAAAATTAGATTCTAAGTTTCGACCTTTAATCTTCAGATATGTCCAGCTTACATTACAAGGATTCTTCTGGCAAAGCTATTTCCCTACTAGAAGTTTCAGATATGCCTTAGAAAACTTTTATCAAACATTTGTTACTCGACTTCTTTTCTTAAATGAATATTTCAAATGGATCTTTTGTGAATCATATCACATAAAATAAATTCAATTAATTCAAACCAAATACATACTTGAAAGTTACAGTAAATAAGTATGTGGTAATAAGTCTGCATATGATATATTTAAGCTTACAAAATTAGCTATATTTGCTGCAGGATTTTTCATACGATTGTTTTAGGTATTATAAGCTAAGATGAGTTAGTTTTTTTTTTAACTCGTATTGTCTAGTGAGTAAAATGAAGGTCCTAACGGAGACTGGGCACCGAGCTTTAAAGTATTATTATTCGGAGTTGGAACCTGAACCAAACTAGGAGAAGCCAAACCAAACCGTGATATTTATCAATTCACACTCGTAAAAATTTTGGTTAACCAAACCACAAGTATACTGCTGTTTTATGAGTTGATTTTATTATGGTAGTCTTTTATAAATGTTTTTTTTTCTTTCTAATTGTGTCTTTATTCTTGACTGAATCCACAAAACTAATCAAAGAAAAGCTTAAATTCTATCTCGGAACATTTTGTAGCCCTTGAAACCTTCTCTCATGTATGATACTCTACACTATAAGTAATTCTCTGCTTATTTTGAGTTTTCATAGCTTGAATATCATTTTTTAGATCGTGAGGTTGGTCAAATTAGCTGCTTTTGATTGTAAGCAATGACTAACTAGACATATATATTTCTTCAAATGAAAATATTATGTAATGGACTTTATTTATCCTAAGATTTATTATATACTTTAATTTATGGTGCGGTGCGTTGTGAAAACATGTAACAAAATGATTCAGAAAAAATTTTACATCCCTCACCACTATTTAAAGGAGGAAATAAATCATCAATCCTTTAAGTACCTACTACATCATGCAGCCACTACCAAAATTTATTTGATTAATAGGTAGCCATGTTTCACCTAAGACCATTAAATCGAACTCCAAAGATATTCTTTGAAAAATCCCTGCTTCATAAGCCGAGGTCGTATTCGACTCCACTCTCCCAACTTCAACTCTTTCGATCGTCACAACCACCAAAAAGGCACACAAGCATGAAGTCCTAAAATTAAACTCCGACAATGTTTAAGAAAAAATGGGACACTCAATCGAATGCCAAGCCTAAAATTAGAAATCACTCAGCATTCGTCCGATGAAACACAATCGTTAGTATTTACAGCTCATATTTGGCGCAAATCAGTGCAACATGCTCGATCCATGGATTTGCGAAATTCCTTGCTATAACTCTAGGTCACCTGCGTAATTCGAATGGAGATGCAGAAAAGGGTTAAAATTGCGACAATTGTTTGCTGATAAGGTTAAATTCAGATGTTGTTGAAATGTAACGTAAATATGGTTAACATTCGGCAATGGTTGCGGATTATCAAGCAATCTCCATAGTGTATCTTCCAACAGCTGAAATAATATTAATATAGACATAGTGAATTGATCGGGGTAAGAAAGCCGAAAAAGTATTAGCTGTGATGTCAATCAACGTTTGCCGGTGTGACTTCACCCTATGGTAAATTGATTTATTTCTCAGTTCTGGACAATGCTTTAACGGTTTCTATAGTTTTGCATAATCTATTGAGTCACACCTGCGCTTTGTATGTACTTTGTACTTATGATATGAATGTGTGCAATATTTATTTAGAACCAAAACAATTAAAAAGAATGTTTTCAATATAGTAAGCAGGCTTAAATTTTTTATTTAATGGCAAATTATAAGAAAATTCATCTTGTGGTCACATTTTCAGAGCTAAAAATAAAACTCTTTATGATTGTATTCTTATGAAAATAGTTCCATATACTATCTTCAAATAGTATAAAAACTGTACGAACTAAGTTTTGTGATTAATAACCATGACATGGTTTGGCTTTAAATCAACACATTTAGTAAATCATCAAAAGCAGTCAATGCGAAATTGTCCGTTTCGTTCAAGAACTTCCCATTTTAAGAGCAATTTCATGCTTAGGTGATTTCTCATTTTTTGCAAATGCCAAACATATTTAGTCAATTTCAATAGGTCTTGCTGCAGCCGGTGTCTGCCACAAGGCTAGCAATTGTTTTAAGGGGGAGGTTATTCTCAAGAATGCTGAAACTTGAGGTTTGCGTTTGAATGTATTTAGAAAAAAGCTATTTTTAGAACAAGTTTAAATGTTAAATGCCATGATAGTATTCAAGACAAACACGGTGAGCTATTAAAACACAAAAGTCTCAGCGCTATCATCATAAATCTAACAGAAGATCTATAATATCATATTGTAGACTAATGTTGAATCTCACTGATACATTTAAAATTTTATTCGAGCCATGACCATAACAGTTCCGTGCTAAAAGCATACAAACCCATTCGGAGATGTTTTAAGTTACAACAATTTCCTATAATCAGCACAAAGTATGCATTGTTAGTTTGTCAGATTGTTTCCTAAATGGAATGGCGTTTATTCTGTTCAAGTGGTTTCATACCATTACTTTCAGTTTTCATTCACTGAGCCTCTTGTTCTAATTACAACCGGACCATTCATTAGAGTGGTCACAAGGTCGCCGAATGAAAACGGCAAGCTTCGAATGAATGAAATTCCGTTACTAGTGATGAAAAGATGAATCGATGCCATCTGAATTCATGGAGTCGACAGACGAGGAAATTGCTATCACACTTTGCATATCCGGCAGTAGAATGATGCGATTCAAAGTGCATTTGTGTCATCGGTTTGAATACAAGCAGTTGCGCATACATTGGATTACCGTTTCCGATGAACTTGAAGTTAATGTTGGGGATAATTGATTCGCAGCGGGATAATAAATATTTATCCAAGAGTAGAGAGATATCATACTTTATATACTTCCATATCAACGAAATATATATGTACGTTTTTCAATCATTGGACATACCGCAACAACTAAAAATGCATGTTTAATAATCATTCATAGCAGGCAGTATGGTTCTAATGTCATGAAAATGTTACTAAAAATGTTCATTTTGTCAAAAAGTCGAATTCTTCAAAAACTCCAATGCAATTTGTTAAAAATATTCGGCATGCTGATTAAATTAATAATTACTCAACAATGCCTTATGACTATTTCGACTTTAGTCTTATTCACGAAATGTTCCCCCCTATAGTCAAACAATAGGTGCATGTTTTTGCTATGGTGCAGAATAGAACAGAATAATGGCGCGAAAAAACGATCCAGAACAGAACATTTGGCGCATTTGCTAAGGTTGCTGAATACGCTGCAGTTGCACGAAGATTGGTGCACCTGAATGAATTTTAATTGTCAATGTCGTCAAATCACCGAATTTGAAAAGGATTTATAAGTTGGCTTAACGAAATCAAAATGGCCGATAGAAAAGAGCAGAATCAATTCAAATTAATTGGAATGAAACTGTTGCACCAGCCGCTACGAGCACTTTCGCAAATGTCAGCCCACTCTATGCGTAAGCTCTTGAACTACTTATGCCGAGCATAATTCTGCCCCAGCGAATTCACTGGGGCAGGAGCTGATGTTATTTGCAATGCTACTACACAGTTCTGCTCTGGATAGGGGAGCAAAAAAACACGCCTAAAATCTCACTTGAATCAACAAGACATGATGAAGAATAGTGAACGTTATTTCTTGTGTTAAACGTTTTCAGTTTCTGCATCAGAGATTTCATAGTTCGTTGGATTTTGTCCCCTTTTCCCGCTGAGTGTTAAGTATCGCTATTGATGAAAACCTTCCTCGAAAAACATAATGGCTAAAAAGTCTTATCACTGGACAAGTTATATTATATATCTCAGACCTTCTATATGTGACGAAAATGCATTGATTGAGAATTCATGAAAAAAACACCAGAAACTTTCGACAGCCTGTAAATATCGTTTCTTGAACTAAACATTTTGATTAGTTTTTTTTTTGAATATAATATTTAATGCTGCAACAACCGGTATTCTAGTCTAGGCTTACTGCAGTCAAAAGTACGAGGGTTTCAAGCTTTGCACCACCGTTGTATAGTTCAATATCTACCTACGTCCCAGCAGTCACCAAAAGTAGGGTTTACCTTGGAGTCTAATTAGTAATTACGCCACTAGAATTTCTGCGCCAAATCTTCTTCACTTATATGTATGAGCCCTCACGGTCACGATAGCGCTTATGTATTCAATTTTTTATAGGGTGGAGAATCGTCCATCTTCATGTTGGAGGCCAAATATCCATCGGAAGATCCTCAATTCGAAAGTGGAGTAGAGCTCGTATTTTTTCTTGCGAAGAATACTAGTAATTGTTATCTGCCGTGATTTCCACAGCCTATAACAGTCATTACAACACCATACCGCAGTAAATAAATATTCAAGTCTGCATACTCCGCACCCTTTGAACGTATCCGACGCTCAACCTAAGGCTTATTGATCACCTATTTCACTCGAAACTTCCGATTAAGCTGAAACTCCGATTAAGCTGAAACTTTCAGGATACATTTATGTATGTGCAGAATAGGCCCAGGTTTCACTAAATGTTAATTACCTTTAACCCTTTGGCGCCGGCTGCTATTTTGGTGATAATTTAGATATGTGATAAATTCACACAGTAGCTGAGGCACGTGTGATAGAACCTTACTATAGGTTGGAGCTGCCAGCTATAGTAATTTCGGTGTCTTAAATTTGGAAGATTTGCTCAGGGAAATAAAGCTTTTTGACCTATTGCTTCCAGTAGCCATGGGATCAGAACGAAATTTATATGGCAAATTAAACTTATTGTAGACAATACTCAGCAGAAATCTAATTGAAAAAACAATGATAAGGTTGCCAGCTATGGTTGGTGTGTTTTTTTTTTTGCATTTCCTTAGCAAGTGATTTTATTATAAAAATTTAAAATCATAGCGATTTTGTAGTGAAAATAAACCACAAACATTACGATCTAGAAAGTTTGAAAACTTTTAAGTGTGGTAGCCCTAAAAACCCTTGGTTTTCCTATAACTTTAAATGCTGTCATCGAATCAATACGAAATTCGCTGAGTAGGTTGACTTCAACGTGAGCCAGATGTGATATATTTTTCATTTCGGTGTTAGCAAAGTGCTGCTAGCACGACGCGTTTTTGTCTTTTTCGTGCCAATAAATGCTTACATTAAGTATTCACATCGCAAACATTTGCAATGAAAATAAGCAAGCGATGTTTGACTGTTCTAAAGTGTGGACATTTTTCGGATGGAAGCCCCAAACACCTTCCTATCGCTGTAACTTTCGATGAAATCATCGAAATTAAATTGGCTTAGGGTCTATTATTACTTAGAGTCTACTTAATGGTAGAATAAACACTCAAAATCTGGACATTATTGTTTCTAGCGGTTCTGATGCGCTAGGGTTTTTTTTGTACTGAAACAAGAAGTAGTTTTTGGTATCTTTTCGGAATATTTTCCAACAATCGTTTCACTCGATGAGTTCAAAATGTTTGCAGAACGAAATGTCAGTGAAACTATCACAGCAAGAGGTTCAATTCCGTGCTATCAATCAAAGCATTATTTCAAATTTGGTGGATCTTATATTTGTTAGGTTATATTATACCATACGGCCAAAGCCATCAGTCGAGTATATATAACAATATACGCGTAAGATACGTCACGGAGTGACGTCTACTTCTTGGAGTGCTTTGGGCAACAATCTATCCCGAAAAAAAGGTTGGCTAGTATAATTAGGCTAGTCTCTTTCAAATAGGGTTGATAAGAGAACAGTAGACTCTCTCGTAATACATCTCCAAAGCGTGCATCACTTACCCAACAGCAAATTTCGAAACCAGACTGATACCACAATAACGGCCACGCAAACGAAAATAGCTAATCATTAGACCGTAAGATAAAACGTAAGATCGTTCTACTGAGCTCGAACTACTCAGCAGATAAGGCTAATATAAGAGCAATATCACAAATCAAATAGACAGGGGATGGTGTTTTTAAATAGAAAGAATATGACGTTTGCTGCAACTATCATTTAAAGCAACATGGACCTAGTTTATGCGAGATCCCAATTTAATCCCGATTTGGGATTATACCAGTCAGAACGTTGTATAAACCGTCAAATTCGGATTTCAGCTTAAACCCGAACAGTTGGGTTTACGCCCGATGGCTATGTGCGAGTGCGCATATGAAATGTGTAAATGAACGTGATTTTCAACATAGCGACTTTTGGTAAACGCTAAAACTTGGTCTGTTACCCATAATCCTCTTTGTGGAATTCATTCGCGATTTGGAACGAAGCTTCAGAAAAAACAAAAACGAATTAATAAAATGTTCAGCTATCGCTAAATGTTTCTCCATATTCATTCCTGTCTTCTTCGTACGTTAACTGAAATGTTTAACGTAACTTAAACTTCCTATCTTGCCACATTTATACAGTACAGTTTCCATTTGCGCGTAAACTATTCCTCAAAACAAGTTTCTATGGATATACGCAATTCGAATTTCGGAAAATCCAAATTCCAATTTTGCCCATTTATACGACGCGATATTTGGGATAATCCCGAATCGGGATTAAATTGGGATCTCGCATAAACTAAGTCATTGTCACCCAAAAAATTAAGCCTACCATCATCAGGAATAATACTATCAATGAAGAGCTATGCAGTATTCTCGTTCAAGGAAAATTTGTGAGCATCACCCTCACAAACATTCAAGGGCCTGTCAAAAAATCTTGTGACGAAGAAAAGGCATATTACGAACAGGTCTTGGATACTTTAACGTCAATATAAGTCAGTTGTCATTATTCAGGCATTACACAGATACATCACATCACTATTAATAATCAGCTAAGTGTCATAGAACTGGCAGCAGAGAGGAACTTGGCCGTGACTCGTGCCAGGTTCTTGCGTGAAGATACCCAGCAAACTAGCTGGGTATAACCTGATTGGACCACTTGGAACCAAATACATCCTGTGTTGATAGATCACCGCCATTTCTCGAGCCTGAAGACAGTACGAATATTTCAATATGTCAATGTAAACTCGAACTACTATTTTGTCGGTATGATTTTCCGAGCACAATATAGACAAATTCAAGCATTCTGAAGTTGTGAAAAAAATTGCTAAATAGCTTTAATGAATCGCTAATTGGTCAAATACCTGAAGAATTGGAATTTCCTCCCATCCAAGAAGATGAGCTTATGCTACCACCACCAAGCATAAAAGAGGTACTAAGAGATGCCAGAAGACTGTTGGAATGGCATAATATGTCATACGCATAACAAAAGAAATAGAATATACGCACAGCGTAGCATTTCTGAGTCCCTCATATAATATACTCTCTTCTATCCTACAAGACTATTTAATCTCATACGCTATGGTCATCATTGTACAATATCAATTTCGCTTCATCGCAGGCAAATAACCAATTGATAACATTTTCAAACTTGTGTAGGGATTAATATATATAATGAGTTTGAGGGTTGATTAGACCATTAAGAGTAGTTGGGCAAGAATATGCATGATTATGAAGTTGTGCAATTATTCACTACGTTGGGTCAATAGTAGCAGCCAATAACAATATAGAAAAAAAAATATGGCTACTCAAATGGAGTAAAACTTGATACTGTCTGCCAGGGCTCTTCAAATCCCGCAATCTCACTCAAAGCTCAAAGCTGGAGCTCTAAAAGATGTTGATCTTGCCAGTACTCACGTATGAATTGGAGTCTTCGGTACTCTGGTAAAGATACTCTGACCTTTTAGCTTTTAACTAATATTTTAATTTAAATCAATTTTTTCCTTTTTGAAGCTAGATTTATTTATTTTAGATGAAGCTAGATTTATTTATCTAGATTTATTTATTATTAGGTAGTTTATTTAAGGTGCTTACTTTTAAAGTATTGACTAATACTAATTACCTGCTAATTACCGGCTAATTGACTATTAATTATATACGTAAGTACTTTTTACTATCTATATTAATTACATTATCATCATAAAATATCTGTTTAAATTAACCTGAACAATGGTGATACACAGTTTCCTTGGTCTGTATTTAGTCGCTTATCCATCGGGGTTTTCCATATGTTCAGGCTTTCGTATGCATCCAGTTTTCGTACCTGCTGTACTTCCTTAATCACCTCCACGTTGTCCGACGTTATGGCATATATATATATATATATATATATATATATATATATATATATATATATATATATATATATATATATATATATATATATATATATATATATATGTATATATATATATATATATGTCAAATATATATATATATATATATAATAGGGTTCTAATCTATATATATATATATATATATATATATATATATATATATATATATATATATATATATATATATATATATATATATATATATATGTCATCATCAAAAAAATTCAGTGACTATTTCTCAGGAACCGCCATCCGATTAAGCTTAAACTTTCAGCATACATTGATGTATTTCAGAATAGGTCCAGGTCTCACTAAATGTCAATTATCTTTAACCCTTTGGCGCCGGCGGCCATTTTAGCGATATTTTTAATGTACCTATTATTCTGTACACAAATAATTTTTGCAAAAACTTAGGTAGCTGTTTTAAATGTGAATCGGATAGTGTTTTTTAACCCCATGTGTGCGCTAGGTGCCTAAAAAGAGAACGGGAAAATTCGAAAATTTTTAAATTGCGATAACTTTTGACGGGGCTATTAAATCATGATGAAACTTGCAGAGCAAAGTGGTATTATTAAGTTGTAATTTTTTCTAACATTTAATGAGCCTGTTGGGAACCCTGTAGCTAGGGCAGGCGCTGAAAGTGAAAACCTTCCAATCATCGACTCTCCGGAAAAAATGGCGTTTCTTGAAAAAAAAGCCACTCATATATAAATCTGATGCTTTTTCTACACAGCCAAAGTAAAAAATTTGAAATTTTATAACGGGCACGGCTATTAACCCTCTCCCAATTAACCTATATTTTTAGCATGAAAAACTTCTGTTCACGGAAACTCACGATCCAATAATCAGAATTGATTGAAATTTAGAGAATGTATTGTAGGACATAGGAAATAGAAAATAGGACCAGGTCTGCTAGAAGTGATTTTGACATGAGGGCAATTTTGTGCCAGTGGTGCCATTTTGAAAAATCACTAAGAAAAATAACTGCTTTTGGCCCTATAAATTCTGATTCAGTCATTCGATTTTGACAAAATTCACACAGTAGCTGAACCGTACTTTAAACCACCTTTGGTAGAAATTTGGTTGAAAAATTCGGTTGGAGCTGCCAGCTAAGTTTGTCTTGAATTTCAAAAATTCCTGAGAGAAAATAAAGCTCTTTGCCCTATAGCTTCCAGTACAGTAATTGAATCATAACGAAATTCAAATGGCAAACTGAACTTATTGTAGGCAAAATTCAGTAAAAATTTTAGCTAAAATAATGATAGGGTTGCCAGCTATGGTCGTTTTTGTATTTTTTTGGCATACCTTTAGTAAGCGATTTTAGCATAGAATTTTCAAATCGTAGTGATATTATAGTGAAAATGAACACCAAATATTAATATCTAGAAAACTCGAAAACTTTTACGAATGGTAACCCTAAATTTCTTTGCATCCCTATAACTTCCAATGCAGTCATGGGATCAATACAAAATTCGCAGAGCAGGGTGACTTCAACGTAAGGCATATGCTACATATTTTTGGCTTCGGTGCTAGTTAAGGGCTGCTAGCACTAGGCCTTTTTGTTATTTTCGTTCCAATAAATGCTTTCATCAAGTATTTTCATCGCAAACGTCTGCAATGAAAATAAGTAAACAATGTTTAAATTTTCTGAGATCTGCACATTTTTCGGAAAGCAACCACAAACACCTTTCTATCGCTGTAAATTTCGATGAAGTCACCGAAATTAAAATAAGCTCAGATTCTATTATTACTTAGGGTGTATTAATTTTAAGTAGGAAAAGTAAGTAGTGGTAGAATGCACACTCAAAATCTGTACAAATCCTGTACTGTTCTTCGAACATTAGTGTTTCTAGCGGTTCTGCTGCGCTAGGGTTTTTTTTTCAATCTTTCAACTTGATCCTTATCGAGGTCCTGCATTTTTAACCACATTTTATGGCACCCTATGTCGCATTCGATTCAAGCTGACAGTTGAAAAAGGGATATCGTACTTAAATACTATCCTCATTAGCGATAAAATAAAACTTCAAAAAACGGATGAAAATATATTTGAAGAAATATTTTATCTTTTTGTAGTCGAAAATCACATCTCAGAGCAATTATTAAAACACGTTTTTTGGTTTATCAAAGTTTTTACGCTCAAGTTTTTTCGAAAACTCCACGCTCCTACTATACAAGAATGTTGCACCGAGTCCTTAATGCAGTATCAGTTGTATATATCAGGCATACTTATCTTTGATATGAGAATAGAGAGGCTAAGAACAGCCAAAATATCAAATTTGATGCAACATAAAATATTTCTTTCATTTTGTATCTACATAAATAGGTATGAACGAATGGCCTAAAGCCCAAATAGAAAAACAGTATGAGCTATAGAGTAAACTGGACATTATGACCACCCGGTTCAAGCGAGAGCAGGAAAATGCTCAAACTATTTCATTCCGACTAATTTAAGACTGACATCTAGCAATTTATGCAGGATATGCGAAGTGGAAAAGAACACAATCGAATATAGGTCCTAAACAATAAATCCCTCAACATATTCAAGGCTTAGCAAAGGAGACTAGTACCGTTAGCATGAGTCGGTTGGTTTAATTTAGTAGAGTGGTAATTTGACAGCTCTAACTAGCCAGTTCTAACTTGCCAATGGATATTGGCAAATAAGTCTAAATTGGTGGCCTAATGCAAGCCTAGGCGACAGCTTACGTTCTAAACTACGTCTTGTTGATGATATAGATGTAAAACATAATCCTATTATGTAAAACATAATCCTAAAATATAATCTTGTTTGCTTTGTTCGTAAGTGTAGTAAGATTTTGAGATTGATAATCAATCAATTTTCGATTTCATAAATTTCAGTATTACAATAGTATTAAATAGTAATTTGCAAGAAAGCATTTAATTGCCTACCATTTATGAACTCGACACCATTTAACATTTCAATTTGCATGCGCTCAACGTTTTAGCGATCATCTGTTCCATAACATCACAACAGCTAAGTAATTTATCGCTTCTTTGATTGACTCCTTTAACTGTCCGCCTCTGGCGTTATTTTGCAGCGAATGTTTCCGAAAATTCTACTTACGATTTTTTCATACAAATCCACGCTCAGCGGATAGCATATGTTCAATCCGAATACAACGCTGGTTGGCGGCGGAGCTATTAAACTCTTTCTCAAACAACTGCCCCGATGATAATAAATCAGTCATCCCAAATACCAGGTGTGTCTCGTGTGCAAGCCGTAAAATGAAAATCAACGAAATCCTCTTTAAAAAACGTAATGAATACTCATATCTGAAGAAGTTACCTTCTTTCTTCCGTCAAGATGGAAAACGAACAGCGCCGCTGTCGACATACTGAGTAGCAGCCTGAAATGCACCGACTGCGCCTGGAGAAAATCATTAGCGGCTAGAATATAGCATATGCACGTGATTTTTTGTTCATGCGAAGAAAAACTTTTGGCTTTGTAGTACCCTTTCGTTTCTTTGTTGAGCCCTTTTGAGTTGTTTGCTTCGTAAATTCGACGGAGTTCTCTCTTCAAATCGAATAAAAGAAACAGAATGATGATTTTTTTCATTGTGCATCATACGTGTTGTTATTCCGAGTATTCACAAAAAAATCAAAGATAGTTCGATTTTCATGTTATTTTCTGAAAATGTAATATCCCAGGTTGAGAAGCAGGCTTTTCATAATTAACCTGAAACTTTCTTGACTTAAATCGTAGAATTTAAATTCAAGTACTCAATGAAACAAATCATCCCACTGGCAGCCCCATACAATCCTGTCACAGGTAAAAATGTGAACTGTTGCTGCCTTTCATGCACCTTTCATGAATATTTCGAATGATTTCGACGATGTAGCATCCGTGGTATTGCAACAGATATCCTTTTGAGAAAAAAACAGATTGAATACGTTATTGAATTCATCTGTTGCTCTGATGCGAGAAAAAAGTGGATTCGGTTTTGAAAATACAAATGTGCAACAGTTCAGCATCACGAAATCTCATTTTTTGCATTGGGTAATGAAAAAAGGTAAATATATTAAAACCACAAAGGGTTGAACAGATTGTCATCACTGCGGTGTATGAATAGAAATCACAAGAATACGATTTTAAATTATTTTTGCCAGATAAGTTGACAGCTTGTTGCTTTATGGCACATGCTATATTGTTTTTTATGGCTGCGTATCTAGGAAATGAGTAGCATGAAAAGGTGAAGCAACATACGGTGAAGCCTGATTTCATTCTAAGTTTACGAAGAGAATAATATGCTAAGTTCAATCTTTGATCAATACATGTTTGTAGTCATTCAAATATTTTAATTTTCGGTTGATTATCAATTGTTATTTTTCAGCGTTATACCAATGTTACTATTGCGCAAACTTATAAATTGAAATATTTAGCTTGTAAGTAAGCTGTTATAATTTTTATTTCATTGCTATAGTTTCATCATCGTCATCATTAGTCCTACAACCGGGGTCCAGTCTTCAACAAATTTTTCCATCGGTCCTGATCGCGAGTGATATCATCCAAGTAGGCATCTTTAAGCTCCGAGCGTCCTGGTCGTCGCCATTAATCTAGAGCAAGCAAGGTCTTCCACGGTGTCGTCTGTTTTAAAATCTTCCGCAAGGTTTCTCCGAGCAGGTGTCTTTCCACTCATACGAGCTAGTTGCCCTGCCCACCAAAATCTACTGAGCTTCATCTTTGTAATTATATCTGCTCCTAGGTGGATAGCGTACATCTCATGGTTGTAGCGTCTCCAGAATCGCCCTTATTCAAATATGGGGCCAACGATTCTTCATAAAACTTTTATACTAAATGTGGGTACGAGGTCAGAGTGCTTTTTGCTGAGTACCAAAGTCTCGGATCTATATGTGAGTACTGGCAAGACTATAGTTTGGAGTAGAAAAAGCTTTGATGTTCGGGCGAGATTTCGGAATTCGAAGAATTTTGAATGACTGTAGCAGGCTTTGTTAGATTTGAGTAGCCACCCGCGTATTTTGTCCGACATATTGTTGTTGGCTGCTACTACTGTAGTTAAATTTTAACTACACAATGCAGTTAATTTTATTGCAAAACTTTAAATTCAGGCTACACTACACTGATGATTTGACCAACTTTAGGTGTTCTTCCTGCAGACGCTAATACCGTGTACTTCTTCTTTCGTTTATATGCAACCATCTTTTTTATGCCGCCTGCTCGATCTGCATGAAGGATAGTCGTACTTCTAATTCAGATCTTCCAATGATGTCAATATAATCTGCATAAGTATATGGCTGGACTTGGTAGCCATACTCACTCTCGTTAGTATACCAGACTCTCAGATTGTTTTCTCCAACGCCGGGTTGAAGTGAAGACAGGCTAGACCATAACACTTGTCGGAGCCAATTGAAAATGTTAAACGGTCTGGATAGCAATCCAGCTATTTTTATTTGGATTGTGACATTAGCCACGGTGAACCTTTACAATGATGTCCGGTAAAAGAGCTGAATTTCTTCATTGGTTTGTACAGTTCTACCGTCGCTATGCTGTCATGTGTGGCCTTAACGTCTGTAAATAGAAGATACAGTGAAATCGTGAATTTCATATATTTTTTCATCGCCTGCCAAAGAGTATATACCTGATCACTGGTAGATTTGCCTGTGATGAAGCCACATCAATATTTTCCGATGATGGCGTAAGCGTATGGGGCTATCTGCTTCTATATAATAGTGGAGAGTGTCTTAAAGGAAGAACTCAACAATGTTACACCCCCATAGTTACTGCAGTTTTTTTTCTTGTCTTATGTATCGGAGATATTATTCCTTTCCACCAGTCTTCTGGCATCTTTTCACGCTTCAGTACGTGCACTATAATTTCATGAATCGCAAGATGTAATCCATATTTAATTAGTTCCGCTGGTATGCTGTTGGCTCTAGGGAATTTGTCAAACTTCTACTGATTCATGGCTCTTTGTAGCTCTTTCATGCTTGACGGCGGCAGCATAAAGTCTTCATTTTGTATTGGTGCATTCTTCGTGCAGCTGACCGTTTAGCAATTCACTAAAAAGCAAATCACCTCGCTCTAGAACGACTTCAGGATCGCTGAATAGATTATCCTCTTTACCCTTGTCTACAGCTTTAGTAAACTTCTCCATGCCGAAATAATTTTGGTTGATGTATAATGTTGTTCAATTTTCCAACCTTATGTTAACATGCCTTTTTACTAATGTTCGAAGAACAATAGTATTAAACTCGTTTCGCCGAAAATTCATATTTCTTTATATATATACATATATATATATATATATATATATATATATATATATATATATATATATATATATATATATATATATATATATATATATATATATATATATATATATATATATATATATATATATATATATATATATATATATATATATATATTATATATATATATATATATATATATATATATATATATATATATATATATATATATATATATATATATATATATCAGCAAAATGATTAAGGGAGATAATCTCTGGAGTGACCGATCCGATTGAGCTGAAATTTTCGGAGAACGTAGACGTATATAGTAGGTAGGTCCATAACTTTCTCAAATTCAGATATCCTAAACCTTTTGGCAGCGGCAAGCGTTTTAGTGAATTTTGAGGAACTGCTATATTTCCAAGCAGTGTAAGTTTTTGTTAAAGAAAAGTATTGGGAATGAAAATTAATTATGTTTTAAGCTTGTATATGATAAATAATTGGAAATTTTGAGCCATGTGTGGGTGCAGGGTGCCTAAAAGTAGGCAAGGATTTTTTTTTCAAATTTTGATTTGTCATTACTTGTAAGAAAAACAATGGATCATCGTGAAAATTACAGAGCGTATTGACGTTGACTAAAATTTGGCACATATAGATTTTCAGCATAAAGCGGGTAACCCTGTAGCTGTAGCAGGCTGCTGAAAATAAATCGTTCAATTCATTAACCTTCCTGAAAAATTTTTGATTTTTGACAAAAATTTCAAATCTTTGATCAATTTTATCCTTTGTCCTTCATCTCAAGATCAAATTTTCAAAATTCCGATTTGCATAAAAACGGCAAGCCATCACCAAATTACCTCTATTTTCAGCACTCGAAAGTTCTGTTCACGAGAACTGACGACCGGATAATCCGATCATTATGAAATTTACAGGACATGTTGGTATTAACTAGGACCAGGATAGAAGTGATTTTGAAATGCGGGCAACCCTGTGGCTGTGGTACCATCTTGAAAAATAACTGAGAAAAAAAATTGGTTGTTTGCCTATAACTTCCGATTCAGCCATCAGATTTTGACAAAATTTACACAGTACTTGGATATTACTCTAATTTGGTTGAAAAATTAGTATAGTGCTGGCAGCTGTGGTGATTTTTGTCTCATAAATCTTGCAAATTTGCTCAGCAAAATAAAGCTTTTTTCCCTATAACTTCCGGTCCAGTGTAGAAATCAAAACGAAGTTCATGCAGTAAATGGACCTTAATGTAGACCAAATGTCGTAGGAATTTCGTACAAAAAACATGAAAGGGCTGCCAGCTATGACCATTTTTGTAATTTTGTGGAATTTCTTTACTGAGCGATTATGTCATTAGATTTGCAATTGAGAATGATCCTGCAATGAAAATTAACAACAAATATTAACGTTTTAAAAATTTGAAAAGTTTTGAGGGTGGTAACCCTAAAATTCTTTTCACCCGTATACTTTCCAGCGCAGTGATTCAATCGAAACGAAATTTACTGGTTGGTTTTAACTAAACGTGAAGCAGATTTGGTATATTTTTTGTTTTGCTGTTAACACAGGGTAACCAGCATTAGCCATTTTCGTAAATTTTGCACCAACAGATGCTTCAAATTACGTACTCATATGCAAAGCATTTGCGATAAAAATAAGAAACCAATTTTTAAATTTTCCGAGTTTTGAACATTTTTCGGATGGCAGCCTAAAACAACGTTTAATCGCTGAAACTTTCGATGAAATCCTCCGATGAGAACGAAATTCAAAGGATAAGTTGATTTAAGTATGAGCTTGTTATGGTAAACTTATTGCTGCTTCATTGGAAAAGTATTGCCAGCACTGAACATTTTCATCATTTGTGTTATAGTTGAGTTTTGTTGCTTTGGATAAGGAATGGTTGTACAAAAAAGTGTATTACGTCTTTCCACATTTTTTTGTCACTCAAAGACAATATCTTCGAAAATTATTTTTCTAGCGGTTCTGATGCGCTAGACTTTTTTTCTCATTTACAGACCACAAAAAGTTCAAAAAACTCATAGCTGATATAACTTTTGCTGTGTGATAGTTGTACAAATAACCATGAATTTGAACTATAATTTGGCAAACTGTATTGCATTTGACATTGCATTCAAACATGTAATTTGCAAATCATTTTGCAAGAGAAAACTCCATTTAGCTTGTATGGACGCACCAAGAGATTGGTATCATACTTTCATACTTTCAGCACGTAGATCAAATGATGAAGTGCATGTACGAGAGCTTTATGAGTGTAATTGAGAAGCTTAACACCAAACAAGTAATTAAACTTTATGTTTGGATCTCTGCCAACCTTAATGGAGACAAAAAAATAGGAATGGATTTCTGTCAGCCGATGGAAGAATCAGTCAAATGAGTATAGTCGCAAAAATAACATTAGTAAAATCTACAAATCTGTACTACTTGCCTTTCTTTGCCTATCCTCACATTGGTAATGCACCCAAATTGAAATCCGAAACTCCTTACTCAAAGCTAAACGTTTCGACAACGTTCACTCAATTTGTAGATATTGATTTAAACACTCCATCTAACATTACACCAAACTCACTTCCATATTCCCTATACAAAAATATCATTAAAAAAATAAAGATGAAAGTTTCGTCAACAAGGTGTGTTTCTCTTAGAGCTTAATCAAATGCTTAATCAGCCGATTCTAACTTGAAGCTTGTCATGAAAGAAAGCCCTTTCTCCGTACGTAACCCAAAGTAGTGCAATCATCCCCGTAGCCAAATTTTATTCTTCGTGACGATCAAATGCCATCTGCATCCATCTACATCCTTCGAACTTAAATTCAAAACAGGAACGCAACACTAAACTACCACATCAATAATAAGATACCGAAAAATAATAGAGCAAGGAATAATAATAAGATAAATCTCGGTGTTATTATAAATGAAAAGCTGTGCTTAAATCTACAATGTGGTCAAATCTAAAGTAAGGCTAACAAGCAGCTCAGATTTATAAAGAGGCGTGTCAAAGAATTAAAGAACATGAGGGTATCAAAATCTCTGTACATTACCTAAGTTCACCCTTTAGTTGAGTATGCCTGCATTGTCTGCAAAATATTTGATAGTTTTTGCAAAGATTACTCCCCGTCTATTTTCAAGTCCAAATTTAAGTCTGGCCTTTCCAGAACACTGAAATTGTATACTAGCTCCTGCGAAATCATATCTCCAACAAACTACAAATCTCCTTTCTTGCATGACAAGCAGATAACAGTCTTGTGATATGTACAATTTAATTTAGTTTAAGTGGATAAGTGATTGATTTATTTTAGCTTTGCTTTGGCTTGAAATAAATGAATAAATCGATACCTATTTTAATTGCTTAGTGCTGTACAGCAATGTATTGCATATAAAAGAAATTTGTCATACGAATTCATAAAACTCCGGAAAATGTTTCATTTAAATTGTAGCCTAAATAATTTAAGTAGTTTTCTAAGATGCCATTATTGACGTAAATAAACCTAAACATTGAATCATCAACCATTTAATAAAGCTTTTTGTCCACAGTACATCTCTTTCTAAATAATTAAGCAAAATTTTGCGTCTTCTAGTGAATTATTTGTGTGAAATTTAACAGTGCTGAGAAATGTTCTTGATTTTAATACAATTGTCTATATTTCCCATATGAAAAGACCAATTTTTACTCTTTGATTAGATTCCTTTTTCATGAAAATTTTTTTCAAAATATCAATTAAAACTATAATGTAAAAACATTTAATTTAATATATTTCCAATATTTTGTTTATTTCCAGCATGATGCCACTTATACATCGATAAACGGTTATATGGACAGACATTTCAATTTTAAGGTTTATTTTCAATAATATCTACCGTATGTAATTACATTTCCTTCTGAAGACATCATTTCTTACAGCTGACTCTGCCGGCGTAAATGCAACTCCTTTTCATTTTCACACATGGTTTGATAAAAATAATCTTATGCCGTCCTTGCAACATGGATGAAAGGTCCTAAGCCTCTCCTATCTGTTTGAGGACTGAAGCCATTTACACATAATACGCCCCATTAATTCGATATCATTCAATTGAGTTTGATCTTGATTCTTTTATCTTCTTTTAACATCCTGCCTACTATACACTTAATCTTGAATAGCTATAACTTTTCATTGTATGGTTTCCAGCAGGGGTAGTATCATAATCTCCGAAAAATTGATATTTCTATTCACTTATGAATCTGCATGGATTGCGAAAAAAAATGAAAAAGTGATATCTTGGCTCAGTAAAATTGATATTTTGGTTCGGGGGAAAAAACTGGATAGATCCTGAAAAATGGTTTAAGCTACATAAAACGATGGAAAGGAAACTAGAACGGAAATGACCATAAAATGAAATCTTGATCGGTTAACGCTTCGCAAAATATTGACGAGAGAAAATTAGATGTGTATTAATTGTTGTGAAGATATTTATCACTCATCTTTAATCTAATTGCTAATAAATCTGTAAATTGTAAAAACTATGAACAAAATCCTTAAGGACATAGCATTTACTTTCTGGCTCCGGATACATCTGATGTAAGTCACGAGGACAATATATGGGTTAATTTCCCCACAAACCAGATGTAAATAAATCGATTCGCAACAATGTTGCACAACTGAACATACATTATCTTCTCAACCCCTTCGAAATAACATCCTTCTAATCGAAGCCAATAAACACAACAATTCAATTATTTTCGGCCCACCTGTCTGGACTCTTCTTTCGACCACAGTGTATTTTCACGAAAGCACCTGCATACCTTTTACTCCATACCTACTCGCAAAACTGCTTGGAAAATCTTTTCCACCGGTTCGAAATGATCCTTTTCAGGATTGTGCAAATTTACAATAAATTAAAGTAGCACCCACCACACCGGTTTCATGTTTTCATTACCTGTATAGTTGGTATTGACTAGCTCTTGCTGCCTGAAGTGTGGTTTCATTCCAATAAGGGTGAAATGCAACCCCTTATCTTGAAAATGCTTTGCGACGAACAATACTCCCCTATGAGAGAGTGAGTGGCTGTAGGCGAAAACTAGCACTCGAATCTGGCACCCTTTCGTAGTGTTAATAGTGTAGTATTGCTGGTGAGTTGAAAAAGATTTGACGAAATTAAAGCTGCGGCAGAAAGTTGAAGGGTCAATCAAACTAAAGATGTCGCAGATATAGCTAAAATCTCAGTTTAAATCAATTTAAAGTCTCTCAAATTCAAACAGTAATATTATTTAACAATATATGCGTTTCGAATTCTTTACGCAGTGTCTCTCTAAAATTCTCTATTGTCATGGGTATCTCTACCTCGATCACGTTTGCATGTGGAATGGGTCCTTCATAAATTAGTTGCATTATTCCATGTCCTATGCAGCACGTGCAACATGTGATTCATATTACCAGCACTTTGCAAAACCCTTTCGAAATACAATCTGCGAACACACCAGCTTACTTATGATAGTCTACTTATATTTACTTTGATAATTGAGTTTGAGTTGTGTTAGCAGTAATTGCAACTTTAGCTTGGCAATTTAGCAATGATTGCAGTGTTTTCCGTTCAAGGGTGATAAATTGTTGGCAGTAGGCTGAACCGAAAGGAGTTGTATGTAGTATGCAATATTGTTCATGATCGGTGCAATGTTTTTGGTGTTAATAAATCACATGTTGACTATATTCATGGTGGTTGGTTTGGGTTGAATTTATGGTTCATTTAGGGGATGAATCCTTGTTTTGTGCTATAACACTAGTAGTAAAACTGTTATGTGACCTAATCAGTTATGTTTTTACTAAATTAAGTGGATATCAATGCGAACTGATTTTGAAGTAAACTGCACGCATTTAAACGCTCAAAAATATTGAAGGCAATTAACATGTTGGTGACTTCAAGTTAATGTAAGTCATTGATGCGCGTTATACATGGGCTAGTATCAGCTTTTGTGATATATATCCGACCAATTGACAGCACAAAAAGAAACGTTTAAAATATAGTGCATTGAAAAATTAGCCAACATACTTTAAAAAAAAAACCTGCGTAAACTGATATGCACTTGAAAAGTAACTAAACGTTGATCCCATGAAGATTTGTGTTTTTCTAAATGCTGCAGATAGATGAATAGCCATTTTTCACCTTGACGTTAACCTACTTCCACAAAAGATAGATATTTCATATTTAATACTACCATTATAATAGAAAATCTAAAAAAATCGAATATCGTATAAATAAAGGTGGAAAATCAAGTAATATTTAATAGATTTTTTTGGAAAATATTTGTTTTTGTTATTATCAGATCCTGGAACTGAACGATTTTATTAATTTTCACATACTGATTTGATTATATCATATCAACGAAAAAAATAAGCTTGGGCTCAGAGCAAAAAGAGAGTGTCAAAATAGTTGACTAGTGTAATGTTGATTGCTTGATAGCTAGGAGTGGGTCCAGAAGGCCCCTAACATTATGACCTCCTGGGTCTATTGTGCCTCTTCCGCGTTATATCTTAAAGGATGTCCATACGCTGTTGAAAGGTGGGAATCTTCTGAAAGATGTTTTATGGTTCTTGCCCTGGAACATGCCAGATTTTTACTGACTAAAACCTCCTCCTTCTTCTTCCACACTCCCCACATGACTACTTATTCAGCATTACTTCGTGGAAGTGGATCCGCCCTTAGCTGCTTCTAAGTATTTTTTCTTCTTCCTTTTTTCTGTCCCTTTTCGCGCCACGCAATTTGCGGTGAATATTTTTAAGTGCTGTTTCGAAGGCATTCCAAGCAGTTTGAAAAATCAGTATGCAGTTTACGATATATACCGCTGATATTCTTGTGCCTAATACCATCTCTAGGCCACTTGTACATGCATCAAAGCGCGGACAGCTAAACATAACGTGTTCCGCATCGTCGGGTACATTTTTGCAGACTGGACAGTCCGATGAGCTGTCGTGTATAAAGGGATACAGATAATAACGATAACCGCCATGTCCGCTCAACTTGGTTAAGGTCATAGTTTGTTTCTCCGTGGCTTTTTGAAACCCATTGCATAGCGTTGAGGATTGATTTGTACATCCAAAGCCCTTTTTACGCTTCTGCTCAGCTACTCTGTGAGCGCATTAGCACTTGTCTTTGAATCTCCCGTGGACTTGCTCTCCGTGCTTCGTTTTTATAGAGTTGAAGCGCTTCATCTGCAATAATTTCGATGGCGAGGATACTGGCAATAACACACGTTGCCTCGTAAGACGTTGTTCAAAATGCGCAGCAAGTTTGAAACGCAATCAGTCGATAGGCTGCTTGCATTTTTTGCTACGTACATTAGAATAGTTGTCACCACTCTTGAAATCAATAACCTGTGGCTTTGCTTCGAGCCGTCAATATTGGGTATCATGCTAGCGAGTGCTGAGCCAACGATGGATGCTTTCTTGCCTGCTTTTTCCAGATGAGGTTTGAAGCTCAGTTTACTGTCGATTGTTACGCTTAGGTATTTTATAGCAAACTGCGGCGTAATTATGCAGTCGCCAACCGTTATCCGTACCACTGGTAGTATCCTTCGTTTCGTGATTAGTACCATTTCCGTGTTATGGCCAGTTAGTTTAAGCCCAGGGTAACCAAGCTATGATTCAACCGCCCAGATTGCTTTGCTTCCATAAATTTCAACTTCTTCGAGATGATGGGTTGGATTCACGATGCCAATATCACCTATATTACACCAATTTATAAAAGTGGCGATAGACGTTTTATTCAAAATTATAAGGGCATCGCCATTCTATCTGCTATTCCCAAACTTTTTGAAAAAATCATCTACTGCAAACTTTCTCCTTTGGTCGACGCTCGACTAAACGAGCAGCAGCATGGATTTAGAAAAGGTCGTTCTACTACAACTTATCTTATGGTGCTTGTTTCTGATGTTATGTGCAAAATAAAGAAAGGTGATCAAATTGACGCAGTCTATACATAAAGCATTACAATAAAGCATTCGACCGAGCTGATCACTCCATTTTGATCCCCAAGCTGAAACAATTTGGAATTGCAGGATCTTTACTAAAGTGGCTTGGCTTACAATTCGTGCAAATCCAAGGTCTTATTTCTAAGAAAGTCCACGTGAAATCCGGTGTACCTCAAGGAAGTCATCTTGGCCCTCGTCTTTTTAATATTCTTATATCTGACATATCGGAGGCTTTATCTGACATTCCCCATTTACTATATGCGGACAACTTCAAAATCTGCCATGTCATCAGGCCACTATCTGACGCTACCTTTTTTCAGTCTAAACTGAACTCTCTAGATAATTGGTGTTCCGCGAACGAGCTCCCTCTTATCATTGCTAAATGCCGCGCAATTAGCTTCTCTCGCAAAACTGCACGCGTACATTATACGTACCGCCTCAACAACACGTCACTCAGCAGAGGTGATAACATATAAGATCTCGGTATCATCCTGAATGAAAAGCTCCGCTTCAATCTACATAACGATAGAGTGCTTTCCAGAGCAAGTAAACAACTTGGTTTCATTAAGCGACGGTCCAAAAAGTTTAAGAATCTCTGGGCTACTAAATCCTAATATTTTTCACTCGTGCGTCCTCTTCTTGAATATGCGTGCACTATTTGGAACCCAGCTTTCGAAATTCACAGCCAAAGATTTGAATCTGTTCAGAAGCAGTTTTTACTATTCGCTCTGAGAGATCTTTTCAACCCTCATGATTTCAGTAATCTACCATCATACGAATATCGCCTTAAATGTATTAATTTGTTATCCCTTGCGTCGAGAAGAGTAATGCTATCTGCCTGCTTTAGCTTCGATGTCATCAGAGACTTGGTTAATGTCCTTAATTTGAAAGAAAAGTTTGTACTCAATCAGCCTTTGAGAGTCACTAGATTCCGACGATTGCTTATTGAATACCAAAACAACATAATATATGCAGCAAACGTGCCAATAAATAGGTGCTGCAGGCAATTCAATAGCATGAGCAAGAACTTTTCCCCTACGATCTCTAAATCATCGTTTAAAAATAAAATCATCAAGCCTCTCTCTTTATAGTCTCCCCCATCCCCCACCATACTAACATATACAATTTTAATTTAAATTTGATATTAATTTTTATTACTTTATTTATTACTTTATTTGTTGTCTGTTTATAACTAAGTTATTTATGCACTATTTGTTAGTCTTGTCTTTATATATAGTTTGTTTTGTAATTTTATGCATGTACTATTTTATTTTTATTTATTTTTTTTACATGTACACCTTGCTTAGTGAAATAAATAAATAAATAAATGAAGAAAGCTACCACCACCATATTTTTGGGTACTCATAGCTTTAGTATCTCATCGTACATTACGTTCCAAAGCAGGGGGCCAAGGATAAATCCCTGTGCTACTCTCGCCGTTACCCGATAAAGTTTTGGTCCTTTGTCTGAGTCATAGCATAGAGTTCTTTCCCTGAAGTAGTCGATGATTATAAATAACGTGACCCTCCATGATCGACCTACAATAATGCTCTGCCTCGCGAAGTTCAAGGCGTTCTTTACGTCTAACGTGGCCACGGCGCAGCAGCTTCCTTTATCTTTCGCGTTGATTGCCACGTCCGACACCATTCTGACAGCATTCACAGTTGATTGCCCTCTCTGAAAACCGAATTGCGTGTCCGATAGTCCGTTTTTGCTTTCAATTTTCGGCAGCAATCGTTCGTATATGACCCGCTCGAAAATTAACCCAAACATATTTCGCAAGCGTTTTGGCCTATTAGAAAATGTCTTTTCAATAGGTTTATCCTACTTGTGCAGGAGAAACAGTTTCTGTTCACCTTTCCGTAGGCATGTTGTAAATGTATCAACACAGACTTTTAGTATCCCCTTTACCGCCAGCCTAAGTGTTTTATTCGGTATTGCATTCAATCTGGGCGCTCTTTCGTAACCGATTTTTCTTATGGCTGCCAATACTTCTTCTCTGCTTACCGCTGGCACGTTTTGAGGACCTACCTGTATTACCGGTAGGCTTTCGCCTCAATTCTGTGAGAATAGCGTTGTGACTTTTTCCTGGAGCATCTTCAGACACATTAGTTGATGAGAATTCTTTTGCTTTATTGTAGTGATAATGGCTTTGTATCCTCTACCCCATGGATTGGAATCGGCCACGTTACACAGCTTTCTAAATTCCTCCCTTTTGTTCTTATCGATCGCAAGTTGTAGGTTATTCCAGGCGTATTTGTACTGTTTATGCAAGTTCTTTTAATCTAGGGTATTCCTGTGGCGCTAGCTACATCGTTTAGCTTTAAGAATTTTTTTCCGAACCTTCCGCATTCCACCAATAATTTGCCTTCCTGGTTTTGTGGAGAGAACGTCGTAGCATGGAAGCATCACACGCCGGCTGCATCTCGCTGATGATTTGCGTGGCCCTTATCGACGCAGTTCCGTTCAGTTCCATATTAGTGGTAAGCATTTCCCGATTAGCCTTTTTGATGACCAGCCAAACATGTTTTTTCTCTAGGAACTCGCACATATTATTTTTTTTGTTTAATTTGTATCTGTGGACCTGTTGTAGGCTTATATCCTGTTTCGCTGCTTCCTCCTGAATTTTGTAGTGTAGCAGCTCTAGGTTTATAAGAGCCTCCATTCTTGCCGTTAAGGTGGGGCTCACTGCTTCAGTAGTCAGAAGGCAGGCCATCCTTTGAAGCTTGTTGAGCCTATTAATAGCCATTTTTGTGTGTGGTTTTCTTCCACCACATTGCAGCTACATATAGGATGATGGGTCTCACCATTTATTTGCTTGTTCATACTGTCTGCATTGGGAATAGTCCCCGATTTTGTCCAAGCATTTGTTTTGTCAGCCGGAGTTCATTAGTGACCTTCAGTGTCGTTTTGTTTAGATGATTGTCCCAGGTGAGTTTCCTTTCTAGGTGGATTCCTAGATATTTTATATCTTCCTATAGACATACAACTTTGCCCCTAATATATGGAGCCCCTATTTCAATTTTTTTATTTTCTGGTGGATGGTACTATGGTAGTTTTCTGAGGATTAATGAACAATCCCTCATCTTTGCACCATTGGGTTGCTTCATTTAAAACTTATTGCTCCTGATGATGTCGTCCACGTAGCCGAAAGCAGTTAGGCCCTTGCTGCTGAGAATCACGAGAAGGACATAGACTAAAAGGAATCATAGCAGGGGGTTTAAACCAAACCCTGTGGACATCCTTTCCTAGTGTCCGCTCTCAGTCTCGCCTCCCTCAGCTCCGCAAACACACTTCGAGACCTTCCTATTTTACTTGTCCACTTTACCTCTTCTTGAAGGGCATCCCTCCTCTGGAAAAAGTGGTACAGCGAGTCATGTCTTGTATTGTTGAAAGTTTAAAATGTCGTATGCTTAAATATTACGCTTTAATAATGTAGGAAGTAAATTCTTTTTGAACTTTGAATTTGTCTTACCTGTTTGAAATATATTTTAATTTGGATAGCTTGATGGTATTGAGGCTACAAGATCAGCTTTCAGGACTAGCCGAAGTGCTTCAAAAGTACTTTCCATGAGCTGTTTGTCAATTATTCAATTCAATTATATATGTTTCAATTGAATTCAATTCGAACGTGGTATTTGTTGCAGACTTTATGCTCTTTAACGTCTCAAAGAAGATGCATCTAGAAAATAAAATAATATAGTTTAATTACAAAAACTTCGATTCCTGCCTTAATAATGCTGGCATCCTTCCTATAATTTTTGACTGAAGGAAAATTTCAGTGATCTGTTGATAATGACACTTAAATTTGTTATCCAGTTCAGCTTTGTTTCCACCTGTGACCTCGCGATCAATTTTCAAAAGGTTTTTGCCGAGTGATTGGTGCTTTTGAACATGTTCATATATCCAAAAACAGGTTTTATGTCTTTTAATTTTCTTGTTATTTTCTATAATTCAATATATACAAGACATTTTATCTGACTTTTTACAGGTTACAATTTTACATGCTTTAGATACTATTGTAATACGTGATATTAAAATTCAAAAATATTTGCTGAATAAATCGAAGCCACCCATTTAATCAAACTCAATACACTGCCCTATAATAGATCTCATAATCATATGTTAGCATGCGAAATACAATTTCGAAGACGTATAGCCTGCTCTAAAGCAAAGTTGCATCAATATCACTATTTCAAAGTTTCAAAATTAAGTCTGTGCATTTCAGTTTTCGTTGAATATATACCCATTTATCACTTTTTCACGAAAAATCTGTAGGAACAATAAAATAAAAAGCTCTTATTGTTTCATTTTCATGCTTTTAGCTATTTCATGTATTTCGAATTGAATTTATGGAAAAAAATGCAGGAATCTTCGAATTAAACTCTATTGAAAGGGCAGATTCTTCTTAGACACTGCTTTCAAACGAAAGAATCATTGCTAGTTTGTGAATTTAAAAGTATGCAATACTTAACCGCGGAAGATATTCATTGAGAAATTTCAACTTTTCATATTACTCAAATCAACTCTTCACAAACTTAAATTAGGTTACTCGCTTAAGTCTTTCGTTTTTGTTGTTCTCATAAAACTGTTTGAAGTCACACTTTGTGGCGGTTCGCGCTTCGTCCACGTCAAAAGTTTCGTTAATGGGACTTTAATCTGTTGCATTGATTAGTGAACTTTTTTCCATCCTGCACAATGGGTGGTTTTGTTGTCATCTGCAAGTTTCACAAATTCATTCCACCTGTGATGATTTCAAAAGGGCTAACACGCGAAGGAATGATTGCGAAAGGTATTGAACGACCATAAGTATGAGAAGTAACAATCAGCCATGAATAATTCATCGCACCATTCATTACTTGACTTCGGACTTGTTTTCGTATCGAACGTAGAAAAACAAAACTGCTGTGGTGGTTTGGACTACAAAGTAAGTTACAAGTGAATTTGAGAAAGAGAGGTGTGTTGGTAATTTCATGATATTTTATTTGTCAGCTAGGATATTTTTGTAGGCTTGTTTTCCAAATCTTCTAAAATTGTGAAATTTCTTTTGATTTTTAGTCTTTAACGCAAACAAAACCCACAAAAAATTTGTTTTGTACGTTGAAAAATGATAACTATGATGAATTTTCAGCAAGCGTGCAAAAGCCTTTCTAAAAATGCATTAGTAGTCGGGCCCATAGTTCAATCATTTGAAATATCTTAGGAGTATTTTTACCCAACTATATACTGCGTTCCTCTACTTCATTTGTACTTCCTGCCACATCAGGTGCTATGGCGCTGCAAACTGTGCCTGGATAAGCCGCCGCCAGCTCAGGCTCATTGAAGATGATGTATTCGCCGATACTGCGAGCCTACGAATCCATGAATACTACGTTTGCTGCAAATATTCAATGATGACTTTGATCGGTTTTTTGTTCTTGAAGATGTTGCCGTGCTGTATCTTTGCTTCAGTGGTGCACTGAATTGCCATCCCATCGTTGTTGGATCACTTGTAATGTGACGAAAAGAAGTAGAAAAAATTTGTCGCCAGTCGCTTGAAGCAGGAAGTCTACGCTAGTACGTACAAATATACAAGTTACGTTCGCAATGATATGTGGCGCGGGGTATTTTATTCGAACGCTGTACGCTTTCCTTTTAACTTTGCTTTTTCCACGCGAATGGAACGTGCATATTACAAGAGAGCCTTGGTGAAACATTATCATAGCATTAAACCGATACGTGGAAATATTTACGAGTAGTATGTTGCAGTCAGTGGTTGAAGTGATCTCGTTTAAAGTACAGTGTTTTTCATCCAATCAATTTTATTCACCTTATTATATTTTGATCGGCAAGAAAAGAGAAGCCCATATTTGTTGAAAATTATTCTTTGACCTATTTAAATCAGTTTCTATTTTGCTTTGATTTTTTGAATACTGGTTCGAATATTGTTCGCCAGCAAAGAAATTATCATTTTTTACAAACATTCTGTGCAATTGTTTGTCAGTTCCTGGCAAACAATCGAATAGTATATAGTTGGCTGTTATTTTTACTAATGTTAAAAAATTTGTATATAAATCACTTTGGCCAAAAATTCATAGGGGCATTAAAAAATAAACAAGCCTATTACTTTTGAGGGCTTAGAAAGCGTGTCGAAGGTAAGCGGGACATCAGGAGAGGTGGAGAAAGAACCCGTTTAGATGGCTCAAGGCCAACCCGGTTGCCTGACCGGTTTATTTAGTTGTCTTCATAATGAGCGAAAGAGAGGTTCATCTTTCAGTTGTGCAATGCATTATAAGAAAGTTTTTAATGAAAGAAGGCGTTAAACCAGCCGAAATTTGAAACTGAGTGTGTGCAGAGTTTGGCCTCTATGTAGTGAAGAAACAAGGACAAGCAGGATTATCAAAAACCAAAACTTGCGTTTCAGCCGCTTAAGTGATGTCAACGGTTTTTTTGGGATTCTCAAGGAGTTTTACTCGTTGATTTCCTTTACGATCGTTGCTTAATAAACTCTGCTTACTACTGTGAACTTCTTGACTAGGTTCATATCGGTCAAACGAGTGCCGTCAATCCATCCGAGAAGTCCTGCTCTGTCACGACAATATATATAGCATGAAAAAATTCAGTGACTATTTCTCGGGAACGCGCCATCCGATTGAGCTGAAACTTTAAGAATACATTTGTGTATATATAAAACAGGTTGAGGTTTCATCAAATGCTTATGAACTTTAACCCTTTGGGGTATTGTGTAGTTATAGTGATATTTTAAATATTCCTATAACTCTATCAGTAAATAATTTTCAAAAAAAACTAACTTTGCAACATGAATTTGAGACGTGTTTTCAGTGTTAATTTGAAAAAATCATGGAAATGTTTAAAGCTATGTGCGCGAGGTTGATAAAAAGAGATCAAAATATTTTGATCTAATTGTGATAGCTTTTGACAGAGTTATTAAATCATTATAAAATTTAGATGATATTACTAAGTAATAAATTTATGTTGTTTTTTGTAAGCATGTTAGCGGGATCTGTAGCTACGACAAGCACTGAAATTGAAAACTGTCAAATTATCAACTCTCCTGAAAAATTGTCGCTTTTTTTGGGGAAAAAAGCAGCTTATATAGAAATCTTACGCATTGTCTGCATAGTCAGAGTAAAACTTATGATATTTTATATCGGGAAAGAACGGTAACCCTTCCCCAACTCACCTATGTTTTTAGCATCAGAACATTCTGTTTACGAGAATCAGATACAACCGATGATCAGATACAACTGTAATTCACAGAACGTCTTGGTTTTTAGTAGGACCAGATCTGAAAGAAGCGATTTTCAAATGTGGTCAAATATGTGTCAGAGGTGCCATCTTGAAAAATGACTAAGAAAAAAGACTGCTTTTGCCGTATGAATTCTGATTCTTTCACCAAATTTTAATGAAATTCACGCAGTAGATGAACCTTACTCTAAGCCACATTTGGTTGAAATATGGTTGAAAAATTAAGTTGCAGCTAGGGATGTTCGATAAATATCGTTATTTAAAAAATATTGATATTTGAGGCTCGATTTATCGAATCAACCCGATATAATCGAAACACTAGATACCGATTTATAATATCGATATATTTTATTCGATACAAGAATACCGTATTGTGCCCGTGCAAACGAGTTGGTCAACATTTTTTTCGTGTTGTGACGCGAGCTAACTGTTGATCAAACAAGAGAAGAGAACGAAAAGAAGCAAACCGTTATATAATTGTTTTATGCCATATTTCTTCTTTTAATTATTTACTGTTAACGAAGTCTTATCTTTCCTTATGAATTACGCTATTTTAAGTTAAAGTTTTTGAATTAATTTTCTACATATAACGGTTTCGCGGTCGATGTGGTCAACTCTTCACTGTGGTGGTTGTTTATCTTTTCTAAGCGATTTTATCATAAAATTTTCAAATGGTAATGATTTTATGATGAAAATAAAAAACAAATATTAATATTTCAAAAATGTAAAAACTTTTGCGAGTGGTAGCCCTAAAACACATACACAATCCACAATTACACATCCACAATCCACAAACACTTTAGACTTCAACACACTCCAAAATTAAACATATACAAAGTAGGCTAAGATAGCTGTAATTTTGATGTTTGTAGAAAGTAAGTTTAGTAAGTATTTGAATCTTGTATTTAAAATATATTTTATAAAATTGACATCGTTTTTCTTATTTATTTTTAGAAGTAATATTAAATGCTTCTTAAATTTCAAATATCTGACTGAATTCTCACCCCGCAGTTTATCTCTTCTTTTATGTATGGGACAGACGATGGTTCTGCACCAATCTTTTGAGATAACCTCAGTTTCCCATATTCGCACCAGTATTTGATGTAGCACACTTAATAAACCCGCCCCACCAGACTTCAGTATCTCGTCAGCACCCGGCGCTTTGTTCGCAGCGAGAGATCAACTTCTTCTACTGTTGGGGGCTGTGTGGATGGGGGTTGATCAGCGGTATCATCACGGAACTCAGCTTCTGCTGCCAGGATGTTTGATGGTGGATTCAGAAGCTCTTCTAAATAAGACGTATATCGCACTAAGGAAATTCTGCACCGGTAAGTTGTTTTTACCAGGTGATGATCGGAGTCGCAGTAAACTCCGCGGTGCGACCGAACATCCATCACACTTTAGGCCATTCTCTTGCTAATAAAGATGTGGTCGATTTGGTTAACGGTATGTACGTCTGCAGATTTCCAGGTCTGTTTATGAATGCGTTTATGTGGAAACCAATTTGAGCCTACAAAAAGGTTCCTGCTGCAGGCGAAGTCGATTATACGGTGCCACTATTGTTGTGTTCTTCATGGAGACTATGTCCTCCAGTGGTCCCCCAATAACAACTTTCATTCCCGACTTTTGCATTGAAATCTCCCAGCAGCATCGTTTGATGAAATTGAGTCGAAGAGAGTTTCGAGGCAGGCATACAACTCGTCTTTTACTGAGTCTTTTTTAATTTCAGAGGAAGCGTACACATTGATGAGCCACAGGTTGAATAATTGCGCCTTAATGCGAATCGCACACAGCCTTTCGTTCACAGGTTTCATATCAGTAACGTGTGGCTTGAGCTGCTTATTCACTATGAATGTTACTCTAAGCCTCCTGTGGCCCGACTGTTTGCCGCTTGTAAAAATTGTGTGTGATTTCTCGTATTGATCTCGCAGCTTAGCCAATTTGTTTCATGGAATACAGTAATACTCAGTTTGTACTGGTCGATTTGATGAAAAGGGGCCTTCTTGGCCCCCGGTTTGTTCGGCGAGCGTACATTCCAGGTACCGAAAGAATAATCCGTTGGGCGTTTGCGTGGTCGTCGTTGGGGATCTGTCCAATCCGACGCATTTGTTCCAGGTTTCTTAACGAAGGAAGTTTTCGCATGGATGAGCTGTCAGCATATTACTCAACAATTTCCATGGGGGCGTCGATGATAGTTGCTTCAGGAGGCTTGCCGCGTGCCTATGTCTATAACTATGTCGCAGGCCTGACAACGTGGCCAATCTTCCTTAAGAATCTGAGACGCTTAGGTTTAATTCAGCCATCAGGCTGGAACTATATAAATTTTGCTGAAGTAGAGCTATCTCGTTGCCTCAAACCATTCTCCTTTTTCCGGGCTTGGGACCAGCATGTCACAAGTTAGACTTTCGATTGGCGGAGTTAATGTTGATGTGCACCTGCTTTCGTAAAAAGTGATGTAAAATGGTCTACTAGGATAGCGTTTGCAAAGTCAATGAATAACCCACATTGGTACAGGAAAACTGCCTCTGACACGGGTCTAGATACGTGAATAATGAATTAATTAATTAATAAATTAATTAATAAGTTAATTAATTAATAAGTAAAAAGTTAATTAGTTAATTAAAGCTCGGGACTAGATTCTAGCTCTAGCGCGATCACTTTTTGCTCCTTAGTGTTTGCTGCAGTAAGTAAAAAGTAAAGTTTCTCTCAGTAAAATTTAATTCTTATATCTTTGTGAATATTTCCGTGTGCATACCTGCTCCAGATTTTTCAATCACATGATAGCCCTTGATATAAAGAACAAAAACAGACCTTCCATATAAAGGACAGAGCAGAAAGAATATAAAGAATATGCGGAAAGTTTCAAATCAATCCAAAAGTGGCGAAAACGATTTCGGTAAATATGTGACGAAATTCGACTAAGATGACATAAAACAGATTTCTAGCCATAAGTTTTACACTGCCAAAGCAAAAAGTGCATTAAAAGAAATATTTGATTTAAAGAAAACCAGTAAATTTGTAAAACAGCACATGGTGCGACAAGCAATTGGTTAAAGTGATCTAAGGAACGATACTTTAATAGCGGAAGACAAAATCAATGCCCAGGCTTCCATCGATAAATCTCTATAGAAGCGATTTTCGCTTTTCATTTATATGTATGAATAATCCGTGTTGTTTTGGCTAGACATAGCATCCAGCTACTATGTTAAGCAAATGCTGAAGTGGTTTGAATGCAACCACGTTATTTTTGTCCCAAAATATTCACTCTAAGCAAAAATAACGTCTAAAACTGCAGTTTCTGTATATTTGTAAGAGGTAAGCTATAGTTAAAATAAGCCTCATTTTCCTAAACTCAAAAGATTTAATTCTGTGTTCTTTATTAAAAGAGTCATATTTTATTGAAACAGTCCTTAAATGTCATTTAGATAGTCTGTCGGAAATAGTTAAACAAGACCTGGGTCGCACTGCCGAACTGTCTGGAAAATAACAACGATTTAGTTTTTAAGCTCCGAAGAATCAGATTTGTGGGTGCATGGGGAAACGCACTTTCTTAACTAAGCGTCAAATTTTGAATAGTAATAGCAGACAGTTTGCAAATTTTGTTGACGGTGTTTTGATTGGGAGTAAGTTTTTGGGCGAGGTCAACGATAAGACCATGTCCGTATGTGCTGGTTCATTAGATGGGCAGATTGCGATAAACTGCTTTGTTTGCTGGAGCACCTCTGTCTGTCAAGCAGAAACGGTGACACGATGAAAACTTTGGCAAATTCGCTAGCTGCATCTGCGAATTTATCAAGGCAGGATTAATGTGAGCTGGCTTAAATAATATTTGACTAAAGTTGCGTTTTATTTTCATCCAGAGTAGAGCAGGTATCCTGCATGCATAAAAAAACGATCCGGAGTAGCACGTGAGTTTATCTTATTCCTAATTGGTTGGCAGTTTCGAAACATAACAAATTTCTACCTAGAAAATTAGAATCACGTGAATTTCTTTCCAAAACGTAATTGAAGAATATTCCGACTCATAGGACGAGAATTCTGTTGACAGCATTGATTTTTTAATCATATTCATCCATTTCAATGTTTCCTGGCTGCTAGATTGACCCTTTTTGGGAATTTATCACTGCAACCAACTTTTTTAGCTGACATGAATTATTGAAATATGTTCCACACAGTGCACGAGCACGAACTCCACTGAATTCACAAGTCTTTGTACTCTGGATGTTGTAGTTGTTTTGCGTGGAAATTGCTACCCTTCACTACTCGGGATGCATAAAAAACGCACTTTATGCTGCAGCCTGAGCCAGAGGGTATAAAAAAAATCATCATTTAATAAAAATCCTCCCAATTGCTTCATGAAGCAGCTGCGAAGGTTACCGGTCACCCAGGCAGAGGTTCTTTCAGCTAAGCACAGTTAAGCAGCTAAGCACAGTGACGCAGCTAAGCACGGCTGCTATCGGTCAGCCGTGACATCAAAATTACTTCGATTGCAAAAATAGGAACTTTATGATGCAGAGAATGTGGTGTAGTGGAAGCGATGAAATGCGTAAGAAAGGGAAAGAGAATAAGAGAATAGAAATAAGAGAATATAAATATTTTACTAGATAGCGATTTCTCCTTTCTTTTGATACGGGAATGTGAATAGTTTTGCGGATTTCAAATATAATCATGATAAAATCCATAATTAAATCTTTAATTAAATGCTTTTGGGGTAAGTGCTTTTGGAGTAAGTGCTACGCAATGAAAGTGCCATATATAATTTATTTACCCAAAATTAATGTCAAGAGGACTAATAACAGCTTCCCATATTATTTCCGGTCACCGCACTTTCTATGTTCTATTTTCCCATAAGCTAAGTTAATATGGTTGCCTCGTAGCATAAAGCTTTCAGACTCAATAAAATCCCATTCGTATTTGTAATTTTCTAGGTGAGATTTTCAAAAATATTTTAAACTTGACCGGAAATGAAAGTAGCCATTGCCATACATACATGAAAAGACGTACAGCTATCGTACGCTAAACTGTTTACAAAAATGCTTAAATATTTATGTAAGTAAATGGATAAATAAATAAAAATATGTACAGACTTTTATTGAAACATAATTAGCATCTGTGTTTTGATTTATATATCAGTCAATTTTAAATGCTAGACTTTGTAAATTTCATGCATATAATTCAATCTTATAGCTGTAATGGCAAATCATTATGATGAATCAAAAGTATCAGAGCTAGTTAAGACGCTACTCATCGTTTGATCAAAAATAACTCAAATTATTTATGAAATTCGTCATGAGACACTACTAACAATTCGAAAACTATCTTCTTTACAATATTTTGCATAAAACTCCACTTACCGATTTCCCCTAAATAAAATTTAAAACCGAAATTAACGGCCAAGAGGAAACTCATGCTCGTCCATGCTTATTCCCAGCTTCAATTAGTTGCACATGGTTTCACACATGCAAAAGCACCACTCAATTATCCGGACGTGTGTGTAACTCGTCGAAATTATAACCGTGTGGTCAGGTTGCTTATTAATAATTATGGCGACTGCTTCTTCTCTGATAAAACACCCTCATGAATGATTAACGAAAAATTTCAGGAGAATACGTTCGAAAACTCAGTAAGTCAGGTTTCTGGTTTTCCGTGGGTTGAAAATAAAGTCCAATATAAATTTTGCATCAAATTAAGTAGTTTCGTTTCGCCAAAAAAAAAACTGAATTAATTGAATCTTGTTTTCCGTTGAAAATAAAGTCCAATATAAATTTTGCATCAAATTAAGTAGTTTCGTTTCGCCAAAAAAAAAACTGAATTAATTGAATCTTGTTTTCCGTTATGAAATGTGAATTTTTCAGAGCTAACAAGCTGACGATAAGACACACACTTCGTGGTTTTTACGTAAGTGTGTATGCATGTAATTCAAGTGAACGAAATATAACACAAAAAATGCTGCAAAATTAATCAGATGTATATTATTGTTACAATTATCGTTGGTGAAATGATGTTTATGTAAATTTCTATTTTGAGCTTAACGATGAAACTGTTCCGAATGCAATAAAGTACAAATTTTTACGGTTCCATAGAATTAATTATTTTTCATGATAAGCAATGCGACTGCGAAATGGTTTATTGCAATTTTGATGAAAGCGTGACCAAAGAAAAAGATGAACAAACGAATTAATAATATTTGTGAAAGTATTATTGATAATAATAGAAACGGTTGGTTTTGATTGAAGGATAATCATTAAAAATAAATTATTTCAGAAATGTAGAATCAAATAAATTTTTGAAATCATTTTGCCAGCATAATGATGTGTTGGTCAACAGAACTTATGCGACAACTGAGTCCAACAACGCAGCATTTGCTAGCGCAAAGTGAGTGTTTTATATCTACCTAAGGTTGATTTGGGTTGCTGAATCGGGGAACAGGACCACAGTTGAGGCCATTGATCTAACGAGCCAAACAAAAAAGAGGAGCACAAAAATTGGTGGTTTTACGGGCACAAAGAACATTTAAGAAGAATGAGATTCCATTAGGGCTGCAGGATTCTCTAATAGAAAATTGAATACTGAGGTAAACTACTACAGAACAAATCATCATCATCATTGCCGCTACAACCCGGATCCGGTCCTGGCCTCCGTCAACAGTTTTTTTCCATCGGTCCCGATCGTGAGCTGATGTCATTCGATTGGGCACCCCTAGACTTCGAGCGTCCTGGCCAACGACATCCGTCCAGCGCAAGCAAGGTCTTTCGCGCTGCTTTCTGTTGTAAAATAGAAACAGAAAAAAAATAGAAAAGAGTTTTCCGAGCCAGATCCTTTTCGCTCAATTGAGCTAGGTGTCCTGCCCATCGGTGTCTACCGATATTTATCTTCATAATTATGTCGGCTTCTAGATAGATAGCGTATAGCTCATGGTTGTAACGTCTTCGGAATCACCCTTCTTTACATGTGAGGCCAACGATTCTCCGGAAGACTTTCGTCTTGAACGCGGCTAAGAGGTTAGAGTGTCTTTTGCTGAGCACCCAAGTTTCGGATCCATACACGAATACTGGGGGCCTATTATGAATCAAAATCCGAAATCGGAATTCGTAAAATTTTCCGACTCGCCCTTGGTCGGAATTTCGTATTATGATCTATTCCGAAATCGGAATTTAATCGATTCCAGATTTCCAATATATTTCCAATCAAGTGTCAAAATACCTATTTAAATTTGAAAAAATGGACGGAGTTTCAATGTTTCTTGCTAATATTGACTCTATGGCAGTTTATTTTGCTTTGCTTAAGTATGGTCAGTCGGAAATAACAAAAATAGGGATCAAAATTTAATAAAAATCTGCCAGAATCCGCCAAAAAAATCCGACAACAAATGAGTTGTCGGATTAGACAAGTCGCCTTCGGAATTTACAATCCGGTTGGCGGATTCCCGTGCAAATAGCAAATTATAATACGAAGATACGATATCGTATGAATTCCGCTTTCGGATTTTGATTCATAATAGGCCCCCAGGCAGGACCATGGCCTTGTACAGTAGTAGCTTTGATGTTCAGGTGACATTTCGGGATTTGAAGAGGCTTGACAGACTGTAGTAGGCTTTGTTGGATTTGAACAGCCGCCCACGTATTTCTTCCTCCATGTGGTTATCGCCTGCTACGATTTACCCAAGGTAGTTGCATGATAGCACTACCTCCAATCCATGCTCAACTACCCTGAAAGTTTAACCAACTGTAGGTTTCTTCCTGCAGATACTGCCACCACTTACTTAGTCTTTCATTCATTTATGTGCAGCCCCAGTTTTTGTGACGCTCGATCAATCAGGATGAAAGATTCTCGTACAGCTGATTCTGATCTTCCAATTATGTCTATATCATCTGCATAGTTGGTGACAATAGTCCCTCTCGTTGACGTGCCAGAGTCTCGTATTGCTTTCTCCAATGCTAGGTTGAAGAGGAGGCAGGCCAGACCATCCCCTTATCGAAGCCCATTGAAGATGTAGAACGGTTTGGAGAGCAATTCGACTATTTTAACTTGGCTTGTAACATTGGTCACGGTCATCCTACACAATCATGCCAGTTTGTTTGGGATGCCAAATTATCTCATGGTTTTACACAGTTTTATCCTGGCTCTGTTATTATAAAGTTTATGTTGAATTCCCAACATTTTTCCATCGCCTGCCTGCGAGTAAAGATCTGATCAATTGTTGATTTGCCTGGGATGAAGCCACATTGATATTGTCCGATGATGGCTTTAGCGAATGGGACTATCCGTTTTTGCCGGATAGAGGAGAGTATCTTATAGGATGTACTCAACGATGTTATACCCTTATAGTTGCAGCACATTGATACAACTATTTTCTTATGTATGGGGCATATAATACCTTTGCGCTAGTCTTGTGATATATTTTTATGCTCCTATACGTGCAGTATAGTTTCATTAATTGCTTGGTGTTATGTGGACCCTCCATATTTAATCAGGTCAGCTGGCATACCGTCATCTCCAGGGGCTTTGTTATATTTCAACTGACTTATGATTATTCGTACCTTTTTAAGCTTGATGGTGGCAGCATAAGGTCATCTTCTTGCATTGGTGGATGCTCCAATTCTTCGTTGAGCTGATCGTTTAGCAATTAACTAAAGTGCACTTCCCTTCGAGGGTGCTCAGGATCGGTGGTCAGATTATCATCCTTGTCCTTACAGTAAGTGCAACGTGGTGTGTTTGGCATCATGTTTCGCACTATTTGGTAGAACTTTCGCGTCTGTTTATACATAGAGCCGTTAACAAGTTTAAAAAGGAGGTATATGTCGATGAACGCTACATGTGACTCAAAACTAGGGATTTGAAAGATGGAAAGGTGCATACTAGAGTTATCTTTTTCATGTTTGAAAATGTAAACTTGAAAAATACACACAAAATATTCAGGAAAAAGAGTTCGATTTGCTTGTGTTACGTGACTTGTTGCCCTATCCTGCTCAAACAATATATCGTCAAGATCAATTTGTTCGATTTCTGTCCAAAATTAATCGGTTTACATGTGGCTATATTGCTCAGAATTGACGGTGATGGCTCTTCTTTGATCGTTCTCAAAAAATTCGGCCCAATCACTCCACAAGACGCGCACCACACAGTGACTTTCTTTGATCACTTGTGGATTTCCTAAGCGCCATGTTCCACAATTTTGCTTATTAACGAATCCACAAACCGAAAAATATAAATCCTCATCACTGAAGAAATTTTTTTTCGAAAAATCAGCATCAACAGCTTGTTGTTCCAACACTTGTTCGACTGATTCATATTCTAAATGGCAAACTATTCATATTCTAAAATGGCAAACCTTCAACTCGATAATTGACAGCGTGGTTGACGAGTTTCTTTGACAAATGTCGGTAGGTAGGGTTTTATGTTTTCAAAGACAAAATGGATAGCCCTTATAATCACATTAAGGAATACTGAACTTTAGAAAGCGGGTGAAACTGCATTGCATATATTTCATGGAATCAATCATATGTCTATCGTGAGTGTACCGAATTCAGCAATAATATTCTAGAGCTCTACAGGCCCCAGAAAAAAACTTTAAACAGAGGGGCAGGTTAATAAAAGATTGAGAGGTTTTTATGATAAAACTGGAAAAACGAGAAGCCCTCAAAGTGATACAAACAACAATATAAAGTTCAAGATAAAGTCGAAGATTACGTCCAGATCCTTGAAACCATCCACAGCATTGAAGGGGAGCAAGAATAGAGTAGGATAATTGCAGGGAGATGATTGGTTGTTAAAGAATGATGACACTTCGCAACACTCAGGGTCTGGCTATTTGCTGTGCTCCAGTTAAAATTTTACCGTCCTGAAAATTTTGAGATCATCGGTGTGCAAAAAGCAGGGCAAATTAAATAGAGAAACAAAGTCGTTAATAAACAAAAAGAACAATGAAATACCAAAACTGTAACATCCACTTGCTTTTACTGATTGGCTATCCAAGCAATGGTGTTTGTAAACGACAATAAGTTTGTTACCTTTGACTTACCGTTTACGAATCCATGCTATTCACTGGCTAGCACAAGCTGGATGAGAGGGTACACTCTACTGTAAACTACTCTTTCAAGGAGTTGTCTAAAACAAGGCAAAAAGGATATTGGATGGTAGTTAGAGAAGTAGGAAATATCACCAGCTTTGTGGATGAAAAATATATTTGCTAATGTCAAAAATGGTCGAAAGCCATGGGTTTAAATGCAAAGATTATATATTAGTGTCAGAGGAATAGATAGAAAAGATGAAAGTGATTTTGCAAAAAGATTCTGAAGAAAGTGCTTGCTTGTATCAAGAAAGATCATTAATAACTAGACTTTGAAAGGATTAGTAAAACAAGAAAACAGAGTACAAGTGAGTACGGAAAAATTGACTGGCGGCATAGAAGGACTGTGATGGGTATTAAAAAAGGGATAAGAGTTTCACAAACAAAAGCTCACATTTTTCTAGTGGAGAGGATTCTTATGGTACCATGAAGAAACACAGCAAATGGAAAAGGAAAGCTTAGGATTGCCAAATGTAGAAAAGGCTTCGTGATGTTGAAAGTAAGCACCCATTGCTTCATTGTAACTGAAGAAAAAATTCATTATTTTAACTTAGTATGGGGTAGCTGTGAGAAATTGCTGACTTTGTGTATAGTAAAAAAAAAACTTTATTTTTTGAAAAAAAAAAAAAAAAAATAAGAAACCACATATTTTATCTTGTGAAGTAGACAAATTACAATCAAAGACTCTTTGCCAACGTGATGGAAAACAATATATTCCTCTTCGGTAGAAATCCCCGTCCCACCCATCGAATAAATTTCGTAATGCCGTTCCTAAGTTTCCATTGTTGATGAATTTTCGTCTTCGCATGAACTTATCTATCGCCTAGAAAATATGAAAATCTGTTGGCGAAACATCGGCAAAATATTGATTGATGAGGTTGAGGAGGCGGCTGGTCGTAAAAATTTAAAGAAATCAAGATTTTCAGATTTCAACGGTTCATTGTACATCGATAGGTTGTAATCATTTTAAGTCGTCCAGCATGCTTACCATATTAGTAAAAGTTAAAAAAAAATTATTTGAATATAACAAACACATAAAACTTAGTTACCTCATTATCTGTTCTGCCTCATCTGCCTCCTCTAAGAACTTACTTTTTGCGTTAATTCTTTCACTATGAGCATCTTTTGATAATTTTTTTTTTAAATTGGCCTTTAACTTGAAATATTTTACCTAACCTGACAAATCCTCAAAATTGGTCTCAAAACACATTCCCAAATTTGATTATGTTTCCTGCAAAATCATGTTTTTTTTACACTTATGTATTTTTTCATAGGAATGATTTGAACAGTGTTGATGAATTTATTGTTGGATACAAATTCTACCTGCAGAAAAATTATAAAAAATTACAAAAACTGAAAACTTCATATTTAATCTAAAAACAATTTTGTTTTGCTAATTTTAAACGCTAAAATTGTAGTTGACTGTATTCAAACTAAAACAAACGTGCAAAAATTTATCAGCTGGAGCTGACAAAAATGTGCATATACATGATCAGTTTTGTATGAAGTTTGGAGTGTTAAGCCACTCCGTTAAGTTTCCCAACAAATTTTATTTATAGTATTCCGGGTAAGTGCTGTTTTACGTGGTCGTGCGTTGTCCTGTTGACGAGCGCTGCATGATAATGTCGTTATTCTTGATAAGCTTTTCGTAGCTGTTTAGAGTACACCTCAGCCGTAAGTGTTTGATTCCAACAGTTGATCCCACACCGTGCCAATGTAATACTAGAATTTACTCAGCCAGATCTTCTGGTGGTGAGCGCTTGGCTTCGGGATAGTTCCGGGAGCATTGACGACCTGGTCATAATCACCGATACGTGCGGTAAATATTGTCATAACCCCTCAACTTAAAAATGCCTCCCGCGCATTATACATATCCTTACACGTTGTATTTGACTGTTTTCGGTGAGCTCATAAGAAACCCACTGATCATGCAGTCACTTTTTCTCAAAAATACCTCAAACACACCATTGGTTTTTGGATCTCGTTGTGAAATCCAGGGTCAATGAAAGGTGCAAGGAGACTACAATGAAAGGTGCAAAGAGCTATCATCTGCATACGTGTCACGTCCCTTACAACCTGATCGGCAGAAACACTGGACAGGAAACGCTCCGTGGAGTTAGCTTCTTCTAGACAGGATCGGTAAATATCATCCTGCGCAACATTTATTCCATACATATATTCTCTTATATGGTTTTATCAAGTCAGTATCACTACCGTGGCTTCGAAAACTTACTTACTCTTGCTTAGAAGGTTACTTACTAAGTCCCATGGTTGGGCTGTGAGAGGAAGACTTTCGTCTGCTTGACGACATCAGAAGATCGGTATATCTCTGTGTTACCATCAACTATCCTTTTCCCAAAAAAAATCATGTGCAAATGCTGTCGGCACATCTGAGGTGGGTTTGGGTAACTAATGGCATAAAAAATCTCATGTTTTTCAACACCGCATTGCACCGGCACCCAGAGCATATGAAAGCTTTAATGAACCTGGTGACCAAGCTCAATCGTGCACTACATTTGCGCACAACTTTCTAAGAAGGTAATGGTATACGTAGTGCGAGAAGCTTGAGTGCCACCACCTCTCTAGATTCAGAAATATAAACCTAAGTATCATGCAAAGTAACAGTCAATAGGCCACACTTGTAATCTTGATGCACTCCTCAAACCGGTTTTCTGGGCAAGAGACGAAAGAATCAAGGGGAATTCTTTACTTTTTGTAGAGAATTCCCCTTGATTCTTCCGTCTCTTACCCAGAAAACCGGTTTGAGGAGTGCATCAAGAATGCAAGTGTGGAAAGGCCCAATGACTATTACAAACTTCAGCTAAACGTGGTTATATGCGGATTGTCAAAGCACTGTGATTTGAAGTTATTGCAATGCTCGCACGGGCCACAATGTTTCAGCACATTTTCAGAATGGATAAAAATTTGCAAATGTTAAAGTACTGTAGATTATCCAGCCCTTTGTCATGGTCCCGAATTCCATACGTGTAAATTAACTTAATGTTTGAAATATAAAAGCTATCAGTTATCAGCTCGTTAGGTTTTTGTAGCACGGGAGAATATGGGGGATTTTACACTGGAGAAAGCTACTCGAACACCAGCTTGTTAGGTTTTTGTAACTGCCTCAGACGCTAGCTGACCCCAGCGAAGTGGCGGTCGAACCTCATCAAGCCATGGCAAACAATGTCAATAGCGAATCAATGATCCGCTTTAACCAGGACCCAGTAACGTTCGACGGCAGATTACATGTAGTGGGGCCAACTCCAGAATCCTTACACCGTATCTAAAAGCAAAACAATAAATATGTAACTAAATGATCAACACCGGCACGACATAATAAATCTATAACTAAATGATAAGCACGAGCACGACAATCAGCAAAGAAAACAATATTTTTTTTGGTTAACTGGTTCACTACAACGAGGAACCGGATTTGGCCTTATCCATAGGAAAGCAATAAATATATGATTAAATGGCAGACATCAAATAATCAAGTGACAGATGACAAACGAGATGTCACGGATGCGATTGCAGGCTTGATTGACATGAGGAACAACGGAAACCGAGCAGCATTCCACCGAACCGCTTTAAGGTGTAGCCGTGGCCAACGATAATTTTACTATTACACGCACAAGATCAGGGGGAATGTCCTGGTCGAAAGTATAATACACAGATTATACATATCTAAGTCCATTGGCACAGTGTCAACGGGTCCTTGAAAATCCCACAGAAGCGGTATGGGAAAACGAAGGGAAGTTTCCTGCGACGTATCGAAGCACTGGAGCGCACTCTTGGCCTTATAATTTTAAGAAGAAATACGTATTTAGACTTCCTACATTAGTCCTTAACTTCGCTAAAAAAACTTCCTTGGGTGGCATTGAGGTGCTAGCAATACGTTGCCAACACCTGTCGTATATGCTATTTTGGCACTGTGAGATCAAATTTTTGTATGAGGAACAGCCTCAAATAAAATTAGGAAGGATATATTCTTTTCCTATGTTCTGAAATTTTTGTGCGCCCTTAGTCTCAAAATGTATAGATTCAAACTAAAATTCACTGGACAAGTGGGACTAAATAAGAGCATGTCCAGTATACTTTTGTTGGTGGCTACTGGGCAAAACAGCCGCTTTTTTTGCTGAGAATTACTCACATTAAATTTTCATTTGCTCAATATCACTTCACATTATCCGGCCGTGAATGCGAAAAAAGTGATTTCGTAAATATTTCAATCACATAAAATTCGAATCCAACTCGATACATTCCCTCTACTTTTCCTCCTAAATCAATCTTTCTATGGAGCAAAGTTTTCCATTTTTTTTCAATTTTTCATTTCAAATAATTGCTGTGTTTAATGAGCTGCTCTTGGTTGAGCTAAGTTGAGATATCTCAGGAAAATATATTCAATGAGCAATTCGGCTGCTCTAACTTGCCCCAAGTTGCTCCGATTTGTGTTTCATGAGCCTGCTCTAAGTTGAGCTACAGCAATGTAAAACAGGATTTCTGTTCTAGCTTTTATGACAGAGCAAGTTCGGTAAAAAAATCAGCTGTCTGCCAATTGTCACGGAACTGACAGCAAAAAACTATGACTGAGTAGAGTTTTTTTATTTGTGAATTGACAGGTTGAGCTTCTGACAAGCAATCAATTTTGACAATTGCTTCTCAATTGCTTAAAACTTGCTCTAATTTGCTCGACTTTTTTGCCTCTCAATTGTTCTAACTTGCTCGACTTTTCTTGCTTGAGATGCTCTGTTCTTTTTTCAGAGTCATTAAACACAGCTAATATCTAGTACTGTAAGAAATTTGAGTCAATGAAATGTTATAGTGTCCTTTTCGAAGGTGCATATGTGGCTGGTGCATAGAGTACAGCAGATAGCTAAGATTACTACTTTTAAGAGGGAATTTTGAAGGTCAAATACTGTTTCAAGTAGTTTCAAAATTATATATCTACATTTTTTAAGTATGTATAATAGAATCTAGCTTTTCATAAATTAATTTGATTAATTTAATAAATTAATGCAAAATAAACTGCAAAAGCTCTAAAGGCTCAATATGCAAAGGAATCATATTTATCGTACCTAATATGAAATAAATCCACACGAATTCTCGCCATTCTCACCATGATATTTTTCCGTGCGATAAAACGACAACTTTAAAGATTTATTAAGTATCTTAAATGAAACCGAACAGAAGTTATATAGATCGAAAAGAACATCAATCACGCGATAGGGCACACCTCTCTCAAGTAGCTTTGTTCGCGCGGGAACGCGACATCATCTTTTGAAAAGACCATCGCGACGCGATGAGCTTGTTAGCGACTGCTGCGAATTTCATGCATTGCAAATGACAATCACAATCGAAAAATGTTGTAGTCTTGCTAAAGCGACGAACACGAGCATTATGTATGTCCAACAACTCAGATATTGGCACATGTAAAGATGCAGTATGTGGAGAAGATTTTCGTCACTGAATGAAAAGACCGAAATGAAAGTTAAATTGACTTGATGTTGTTTTTTAGACCAAAATTTCGCAGGGATTTCTTTTTTATATCAAAATATATAATATTAATCCTGTAATTTGAAAGTTTAATATTTATGGATGGAAAAATCTTGCAGCATTTAAAATCATTCTAAAATACAAAACAAATTTAAAGAATGTTGCGGTAAATGAAGATCTGCGTCAGATTCGAAATTATGACTTCATATCAATCAAAAATTTCCTGACACAGTCTATGTGAAAGGAACACATGTACCTACTTGCTATAAAGCTGCAAATAAATCTAATACAAAGTACGAGCAATACTATGTGCTGTGACACACATTCAACGTCTCGTAATTTATGTGTTACCTTTTTCTCACGTTCCCGTACAATGCAATGTGGCATAGGTGTAACAACAGTTTACGCCTATCCAAACAACAGCGATACGAACGCGCAAATGAATAATCGAGTTTCGGGTCCATTTCGATATGATGTACGGTCTGAACGGTGAAACCTTTCAGCTCTCTATTTTGCACTCGGACAAAACGGATAATAGATTCTGATGTACACAGACTTTATTATTTGATTCGATACAATTGCACATGATGGACTGTCGATGACTAGATACAATAGTCCACTCCAGAATGCTGAAGTGGCACTTCGATAACTGCATTTTACGTGAGAGATACTTAGATAGATGGATGGACGCTCCCTTGATTCGAGCGCTTGCATTATCTAATATTGTACTTGGACTGTATGGACGAGCTGAATGAGTGATTTCGTATGTTTGTTAATAATGGGACACCCTGCTGTGCTCAAAAAAGAATGTTTTCGTTGCATTATTGTTAATGGTGATGATTTTGGTAATTTCCGACGAAGATTAATGCATTAGCACGTTTTGATGGAAGACTCTTGAGGTGAGAGTGTTTCGGAAGGTCACTTGAAAGTGTTCGTTTGACATGCTCAAGAATCTTGCCAAAAAATTGAAAACTTGAATATGTGCTTCAATATCAAGGTAGCACCATGTGATGTCAGTTAGCTTTGTAACATTACATTCATTCAAAATAGGGATTTTCATACTTTCTACCTAATGCCAATATTACGCCAATTGGAATTAACGGCAAAAATAGATGAAGTGAGAAAGAGGACCATTAAAATTTGTTGTTGTGTAGATACTGCAATTGTAAAAAATACGAAAAATGTTGTTTATGCAACTTATTTTTCGTAATCATTATTTTCAATAGTATTCAAAATAAAAACATTTCTGATTTAACTTGAGCTAAATTAGTGATTAATTTAAACACGTTATTGCACGTTACAACGCGGGAGAGGGATTTATTAAGGTCCTGCAAATTGAAAAAAGCATAATATTTCTATGACTTATACTTTAAATTCCTGGATCAGTAGTTTTTTGTACAACATCGAGCGTAAAAAAAAACCTAGTGCATATAGAAAAGTAGGCGAATTGTGAAGATTTTACTACATTAATTCCTCGTTATCGGATCATCATACCATATATGTAGCATATAAAATTTTTATGATAGCAACTGCAAGTGCTTAAGTAACCAAATTTATCGTAGCGATGATTGCCTCAGAGATCATAGGGGCAGAAAAACATTAAAAGCTACCACCTGCAAAAATTTCAATGCTCAAGAAATTCAAGTAGTTAACTGAAAAAACACATAACGCCAGACGCCATAATTTATAGACTTCTGGTGCCATGTGCATAGTCGATCAAGACTTGATCAATTTTCCTCCCGTTTTTTCGGCCCTTTTTTGGCAGACTAATTGTATTTGGGGTGTTTCTATTAGCTAACCAATCTTATTGCAGATATTTTAAGTCAACTAATTTACTACAATAAAACCTCTCCTATACTTAAGATGCTTGCTAACATTTATACATCTCTTCACACAGTATGGCTGCGAGTTATAATTGGAGTGCCATGAGCCATGTAATATGTAATATAGCGTGTGGGGGTCATAATTTCTGTGCCATGTAATTATGGCGCTGGGAGCCATACTGCATAGCTCAGGGTACTATGTACATAGCGTCTGGGACCATAAATGTTGCGCCATGTTACATAGGACCACGCGCTATGTAGATTGTGACATTATGGTGCGGAGAGCCATATTTCATAGCTCAGAGTATTATGTACATAGCGTATGGGGCCATAAATAATGCGCTATGTTACATAGCTCTGGCCGCCATGTGGATTTTTTTCAGTGTTGCTGCTGAATTTCTTTGTAAAATGTTTACCAAATGAAAAACCAATTTTTGCATCTTATGGTACAATAACTGCAAAATTTGCACTTGAAACTTCTGTTCACGAAAACTGACGACCTTGACTTTGCACAAGTGATTTTGAAATGCCGGCAGTCCTGTGGCAAAGGTCATCCTGAAAAAGAACTACGAAAAAAAATGCTTTTTATCCCATAACTTCCGATTCAGCCCACAAATTTTACCGAAATTCACACAGTACTTGAACCTTACTTTTAGCGTTACCGTTATTTTTCATCAAACGTCTTATAATCCTATATCCCCGACTGGGACGTTAGGGTAGTAGTTTCGGACGTCTCTGCTCACGGAGAAAGGGGTGGGTTTGAGCGCCACTCGCGTTATTCGACCCGAAACCACTATTGGCACCACCGCTCTAAAGCGAGAACTGAGCGACGTGCATGCACCTTAAATTAGTTACCGTTGGAATTAACTCTATAAATAAAAAATGTTATTTTCGCACTAGCTCTAACTTTTCCACGATTATATCTTTCTAATACTGATTCAAAAAGGATTTTACACCAAAGATTTAAAAAGGATTTTACACTTATTTTACGGATTTTACTCACTTCTATTACTATGCGGTCGTGATTTGATTACGCACTAATCCTACTTAATACTATAGAAGCAAATTCAAAAATTAATAATTGAATAAATTAACCTGGCTAAAAATCCCTCGCTGGGGCCCTGATGACTCGACACCGACAAAAGAAGTTGCTAATCTGCCTTATTCTCCCTCGCTGACACTTGCATCATTAGCCGATCTACCTCCGTCTGTCGAAAATCTCCTTATCTTCATGCATTCCGCCAACGAAACTATTCCACGCCGTCGCTATCGTACCTTCGATTTATTTCTCTTCAAAATTTTCGCCTCCTTCCAGAAAGAATAAACGTCCTCATAGACTAGCTCTATTTGAATAGAAAGAAAGGCTTTCACTTTTACCTCGTAGTAGCGCAATTTTTCAAAATTATCGGCACTTCCCTGACCCATTTGGTCTGTTCACCCCGTCACTGTTCCACACGAGTTGAGTTCCCATTTTCACCTTACGTTCCACCCATTTGGGACAGCTCGCTTTCCCCTGCTCGATCATCTGTCACGCGTGACATTTTGAATTGTCAAATTCAAATTGTGTAGTGGAAGGTGAAATGTCGTACTTGTATTTGGATGTCGTACTTGTATTTTGAAAATTTGCCCATTAGGTAAGTAAAACCCTTGCTATTTTGTGTAAATACATCTCGCGCGATTCAAAGTGCTGCGCATTTCGCAATTTTGCCGGCGGTAGTGAGTGCACTTTCCTCGACTAATCGCAGAATTTTGATGATTGATTCACCGAACGTCGATCAATCATATAATTCCCTATGAATGTCTCGCGGCCTGAGTTTTTCAGTCGTTTACCCGGTAGCTTGCATCTTGCAGTAGTTCCCATAGTGCATTCACTTCTCGTAATATCTGGGTCAGATGTTGGCCCAGATCAAGAGCCGCCGACCCGAGCAACCAAAATTGTGCGATGCCCCGCGTGCTCGTGCGTCGAAATTAAAGTGTCGCCTTAGATATGTAACTATCTCTGAGCCGCCTATTCCAATATTAGTTCGTTCGCAATTAGATTCGTTTAAAGCATCTTTAGTGATTCGCCTTCAGTAATATCAGGTGTCTTGGAGTTTTAGTTGTTGTGTCTCGATTCTCGATACTACGAAGCATCTAGATGACACCGTCGAGATCGTCATGAGTCATGATAAATGTCTAGGCGTAGATCGCGTGGAGTATATAGGTTATTCCGTCGCTTAGCTGCATGCAAATTTCGCGTCCTAAGCTACTGCCCTATCGCTTGTGCTTAATGCATGTACACAACATGATTTACTTAATCTAAGAGATACGACCGAATTAAGAGAGCTAATTCCTCGGTGGCTACAGAAATGGTTTTTATTGCTTTGGGTAAGAAATGGTTGATATGATACTATAAAAAAAGTGTATTTCGTCTGCCTACATTTTTTGGTCACTCAAAGACAATTTCTCCGAAAATCAGGTTCTGATGCGCTAGAGTTTTTTTTCGCTTATAGCTGGTTTTCTTATTACACCACGTATATAAGAAACCTCGTGCTCGCCCTTGGATGTGCCTCCTTTGGTTAACAGCCTATAAATTTCTATTTCATTCACACATGACTCAATACAGATAAACATTTAACTCTAGCGGGAAGGGGAACCGTTCTTGTACTTAAGCTGCTAAAGTCTCGTATTGTTATGTACATAGTTCAATATGGTTCTCTCTGCAATGATAGATTCACTAAGGTAGAGATTAGATCTTCTATTTGAGAATGATTAAATTGTCAATGAAAATATTATAACGCGTGAATAAAGATTCAGAATCGTTTAATATCCTGAAATAGATATATTTAGAAACATTTTGGATAATCGATATTGTAAATAATATTAGAATTAATAACCAAAGCTTACAAAATTCTCAACTAAGGGAGGGTTCGTTTCATTATTTGACACATATGGAGATCGATCATTATTTTCCATCCAATTCAAGATTTGATAACTCATTTGTGATTGATCGGACAAAGTGTCTGCTATTGATATGTCCATAAATTAACATTTGTACAAATTGATTTGCTACTACTATTAAACGATAAAACATTCACATGTGTAAGTTATATATCGACTATTTTGGTCTTTACAATTATGAAACATGTTTTGAGCAGTTGCAACATGATAAGTGGAATGCTTCTAGCAGAATTTTTACATTTTTACAACTAACTTTAAAATACTTAAAAGCTACCTTACCCTGGATTAAAACTAAATTAAGTTCTAGACCAAGCTCAAACTTAACGCAGTTTGAATCAAGGGTAAAGTCCTTTTGCTTTAAATTTAATTCGTAAATATAGCAATGATAATAATATCGAAGAACTAATATCGAATGTAGACTGCTAAGTGTATGTACACTTAGCAGTCTTCGTCAATTTGTGCCTTGCGACGCGAATTGTAGCTATATTGTCACATTTAAAAAATGTATAAAAATAAAATACATAAATGTTTATGTACATGTCTTTAAAACATAGATCGATGTCTTTAAAACTGTTTTCAAGCTCTAGCAAGCTCCCATCTAGTAACAGATCACTGACTATATTTACTTCTGGAACGAAAAATTCCAAAACAAAGTGGCTCAAAGCGTCACAATTATTAACGCTTAAAAGTTATTACACCAAATAACACAGCTCTTAATCACAATCTGAAAATTCAGAATCCAGAAAGATTTTCATTGCAGTTCATTGGTCAATGTAGTAATATTAAGCAGATAGTACATACTATAGTTATGCTTGCAAAATGATTTAATGAAAGTCCTTACTACAGCGTAATGAATCTGAGCGAGTTGTAATATGAGGTGAAATTGACTATTCTTTGCAAGAAAAAAACTTTTCATTAATTTTATAATAACATTAATGTTTCACTAAAGAAGTTTTAGAAAAGTAAATTCAATTATTCAGCCTAGCAAAAATCACTACGGAAATTTTTCTCCGACAACAAGACACTTTTTTACCAAATATTATTTCAAAAATGATTTCAGCTAAAATCATTTAATTGGCTTGAACTCTTTAATTTTTATTATTATAAAATTATTCTTAAAGAAAACTATGAATATATTTTTTTTGATTAGCACAACTTAAGGAAAATGATACTTGAACAATTTATTCATTGCCGAAACTGCTGAGATTTTTCCTGTAAAATATCACAATTTTCTAACCGATACTAGAAAGACTTCGTAATCTCAACAAAAAGTAACATCCTGGAATAAATCTTGCTGAGAACTGCATTCAATGCAGTTTTGGTGGCTATATTCTACCTGATGTTATAATTAAATCTCTCCTAAATTGGTTTATAATTAATCCCTTTCAATCTTCGTGGGCTCGACCTGCCAAAGAGACTGAAATTTTTCGCCGCAACAATTTAACAATTCACTTCAATTCAAGCGATCAGACAGAAGATGGTTTTCATCTATGTTTTTCCATGCGACTTAAAACTTGAAATGAACATCGCTGCTATTTTTTCTTTTGTGAAATGTTCATGCTCACCAAATACAGGACAATAGTAGGATTTTGTGACATTCTTTTCGATATTTTTTTTTTGCAAAGATAAAACTCGTCTATTCTTTTCAATCGCTCAGCGTGGTATTATTCCGAAAATTGAAAAGGTCTAAGACGTGCAGGTGTGTTGAACTCAATCTAAGAAAGTTGAAGTGAAAATAAAGTTTCATACTAAGCTGTTTTGAAATAAGCTCATGTTCGGCTAGAAAATTAAACAAAAAAAGAAAACAATCGGAATATGAGCTCGCGCACGAAATACAACGCGTCGAAAATAATAACAACCAAGAATTTTAATTTTATTCATTTATTAAACTAAGGCACAGTCTGAATTTCTCCTTTGCAGCCCATTTACACACTAGCAATGTGAAAGCAAACAATTTGATTTGAATAAAACTACATTTGGTGTTTTCAGACAATTTGTTAAATCTTTTTATAGAATGTGAGGCGTGATGAAAACGCTTTGGAGGTAGGTGTACATGCAATAGCTTTTGTGTAAGTTGATTATACATCCATAGCAGTAATAATTTAAATGAATTAGGTGTGCTTTTTTGCTCCGATACAGAGCAGAATAGAACTATGTTGCAAAAACAACGAATTTTTTCACAATTTTTACCTTTGATTAGGTGTGAGAATTCACCCGCCAGAAAAATCTAGGGACATTTTTTCAAAGCATCTACACGTTTGTCCTATAAAATGTGGCAGATCCGAATTATCGTATGTTTAATCATATTTTTAAAAAAATGCGTATGCACTTTGAAACTGATATTGTTGATTTAACCCAAATAACTGGTTGGTTCTTATCTAATCATAATGTTGCTATATCAGTATGTAAAAGTGCATCGAGGAATTGCTGTCTTTCATTTAAAGTAGACTAAAAGTATCTCAAAGTATATATTATCCATGTTTTATATCCCATTAATCTAGGTGAAATATCCGCATAAGTCTAAGGAGTTTTCGTCTTCTCTAGTTGGCAACATTGTTGGAGTCTCTTTTAAATGTTAATGATAGTTTGAATCTAGTACTATAAGCAAAGTCTGCCAGCTGTATTTACTATGGCTGCCAGCAACTCCACACCAGTTCATAATTTGTTTCATTCTATTATTAGAGTGCCTTATCTGTAGCTTGACTATTTTCAACTGAAGTGTTCATACTCTTAATACATAGTTGAGATGGTAGATGGCTTTCTTGTGGCAAATAGCGTATCAAGAATTTTCATAGTGTGAATTAAGTATGTATCATCCTATTCACCTTTGTTTTAAATAGTGCTTTGTTCCTCCCAAAAACTCGAACTTTATTTCGAGCTTGTGTGTGTACCCATGTGAAGTAATTAGTTCCGTCACAAAATTTTACTCAGCAGCATTTGATATTAGGTGCGTTTTTTGTCCCTCTATCCAGAACAGACGGTTTGGAAGCAACAACACTCCTATTCCAGTGAATTCACTGGGACAGAATTCTGTTCTACATAGGTAGTCCATGTGCTGAACTATAGAATGTGCTATTAGAAAAAAGAAAAGCTCATGAGTAGTTGACTTTTTTGCCATGAGGTGGCTTTGGATTTTTCAAGGTTATGTTGAATGTTTTGGTAGTTAGAATTTAAGAAAAATCTTTTATAATATTTTCACAGGAGGTAATTTAACAACAAAAGAGGTAATATTCAATTTTCAATTATTTTTTTTTTATATTTCCTATCAATTGAGGTAGTTTATATTCGTTATTTTCTCCATTTATTTTCAACTGTTTTGCGGTAACATAGCGAATATAGCAATCTATAGTAATCTTAGCGAAAGCACCAGAAGCTCTGTACTGGATCGTTTTTTTTGCGAAGTTGTTCTGCTCTGTTCTGCACCGGAACGAAGAAAATGCTCCTATTATGTACAACGACAACAATGTAAGATCTTCTAGAATCTCTAGTGGATGCTAGGCGGATCACCTCAGAAATCCAGAAGTGTAAATTTTACAGTAACTCTCTTGTTTCAGAAACACTCTCTTTAAACCTTCAACAACAGAATCAAGCGCCAGCTATATGTCTTATAGAATACTATACAAGTTTATTTTAGGTACTTTTTTTTTGTAATATTTTAAGCAACTGTTATACGTATTTTTATTGAACATTGTCCGTTTATTAATAAATATATAAATAAATGAAATGGCAAAAGAGTTCTTCTTATTTTAATATTTCACGTCAATGTATGGGTGATAACAAATCAAAATTAGCCATGCAAATATTCGTGGAATATCTGAAAGCTATATTTTGAAATTCAAATGTTCAACATTCAAGTTCAATATTCGAAAGTAATATGTTCCAATATCGCAAAATAAAATGCGTGAACAATTTTAGATTGCCTATGAAAAGCCGTCGCACAGTGGTCTATTTCTCGAAAAAGGTGAACTTTATTCAAATTATGGACTTTTACGTATGAAGTTGAAACTTGGGAGTAATATTGTCCTACACTGAAAGAAAAACTCTTAGTTGGTTCAACTATTTTTAATAGTATTGCAACGATTCATTCAAAATCGTTCAACGAACTACGGAAAATAGTTATTTTTACTATGTTAATATAGTTAATTTAACGATATAAAAGTAGTTGGTTCTGGTTGTACAAAAAATATCGCAACGTTCATGAAATCAACTGTTTTAATTGTTTCATAACCACGAAAAATAGTTGATCAATAGAAAAATATTCATAAATTCACTCAAAACTTCAACGTTTCAAATTATCAACAGTTTTTATGGTACTTAAACTACTTTGCAATAGTTGATTTCAACAAACGTAATTCAGTGAGCAACGTCTTTGGAATTATTCTACGCAAAGTAGAATGGTTTCAAAATTTGAACGTTTATCATGCTCCGAATGAATTTTTTTTTGTTTATCAACCACTCGTCATGGTGCATAAAAGTAATCAACAATTTTCTTATGGTTTTTATAACTATAGCCCTAGTTGATGCAAAAATAACTAAGGAAATTTGTTGATTTTTCATACTCCTCATACTCATACTCCTATTCTATCATAGAAGTTTCATATGATACATGGCAGAATTGTGTTCGGTTTGCTGTTCGATATAATTCATATTCATCTTATGCTCTGAAGCCTTTATATTACGTTGTATGACGCTTTTTATGCAGTTAATATATGTATGTATATGACACGCATTGCGATGCGGTGCAGCGCCGTAGCAATGAGCGCACATTGAAAGAAAAAGTTGTGGTTGATTTAACTATTATTTTTAGTAATGCAACAATGCATTCAAATTTGTCGAATGAACTACGGAAAAAGGTTCTTTCTACTCTGCTAAAATAGGAAAATAATCATCAATTCATTTCACACTACAAAATATTGAATTATCAACAATTTTCACAGTAAGCGAACCATTCTACAATTGTTCAATTCAACAAACATAATTCCACACTACATACTATAGTCATTTACTATTTCGTACTATGTATATTGTTGGAATACCATTGTTTGTGGTTGCTTACTTTTTTTGCACCACGGACGTTGTTAATCAACCACCCGTCATGGTGCATAAAAGTAATCAACTATTTTTGTATGGTTGTTTTAACTATAGCCCGTAGTTGACGCAAAAACAACTAAGGAAAATTGTTGATTTTACCAAGATTTTTCTTTCAGTGTATATATCCTCCATCATTTGAGGTGGTGATCGGGTTTCATAAGTTTAAGGGTAAGAGCACAGAAGCTGAAAACAGCCAAAAATTGCATTTGTCTTGTAACCTTATTTTGATTTATTATCGTAAAAAAATTACTCAAAATAATTACAATTGTTTCGATTAAACTTTGTGGGTAAGGGTGCAAATCAAATTAATAATTCTGTCCACGATCATTTGCGTCAAACGAATTTGAATAATCATTTTCACAGCATTTTTGCCTGCTGTCACGAATGTGCTCTAAAATTTGCTGTCACGAATGTGCTCTAAAATACTTTTTTTTTTTCCCTAGTGTAGATGGCAAAAAAAAATCTGCATACCAGATCCCCGGGTAACCTAGCACCACGGGGTATGTGAGGTTTGACTCAATAAAAAAAAGGACCATCTACAAGCCCACGAAGTTCCGAGTCGGGACCCGCCTAAGCACTGCTTCGACCCGGTCGTGCTGACTCACCCATTGGTAACCACGGACTTCAAGAACTACCACAGCTTATGGGTCGGTAAGGCAACCCTCCTCCCGCTTTATACGCAGCACTTTCTCAACGTACGTTGAGACTGCGCGCCAGTTCTCCTCGTTTCGCAGCATTGCATTCACGATCGTCTCAGGTGCTACCAGGCCGATCGTGGACTCAATGGTGTGCCTCAAACTTACGAAGCGACTGCACATAAAGAATGTGTGCTGAGCATCATCGAGCTCAGTCACACAGTACCGGCAGTACGGTGTGACCACCTTACCCATTCTGTTCAGGTATTTCCTGAAGTAACCGTGCCCTGTCAAGAATTGACAAAGGTAAAAGTTTACCTCTCCGTGGCTCCGGCTAAGCCAAGGCTCAATAAGACCAATTAGCTTAGCCGTCCAGCGTCCTTTATCACTTTCACTCCAGCGTTGTTGCCAAAGTTGGAGGGTCAGTGTACGCGCGTGCGTCAAAGCCTTAGTTCTGACCAGCTCTGAGCGAAAGAGGTACCCCTCCTTGCGTTCTCGCGCTAGCAGATCGATCGGGATTACTCCCGATACAACCATCACAGCCTCTTCTGAGACCGTGCGGTAGCTACACGCGATTCGCAGGGCACCCCTGCGCTGGACACTGGCAATGCGCTTCCGGAACTTCCTAGTTCGAAGCGCATCTCCCCAAATTTCGGCGCCATATAGCAAGATGGAATTGGTCGTCACCATCAGCAGTCTCCGTCTCGTCTCACTGGGTCCGCCAACGTTAGCCATTAGCCTACTCAGCGAACTGACGACTACCAGAGCCCTGTCACATGCCCTGCGGATATGATCCCAATACGTCAGCTTGGTGTCCAGTGTCACTCCCAGATACCTGACCGACTTGCTGGTCTGGACCCCGACGGAGCCAACCGTCATGGGTATGACAGTTGGTATCCTCCGCTTCGTCAGCATGACAATCTCTGTCTTTGAGACTGCCAGCTGGAGGCCGTGCTCAGTCATCCACCGATCGACCCTTCTCATAACTTAGTTAAGTCTAAGTTGAGCGAAATCGGCAGATCTAGAAGTGATTACAGCTGCGACGTCATCAGCGTAACCTACCAAGAACACATCCGCAGGCATTTCCAGGCGCAGCAGATCATCGTACATGATGTTCCAGAGATCAGGTCCTAAGATTGACCCCTGTGCCGCACCTGAGGTGACAGGCCTCCTTCTGACTCCGTCCTGAGTGTCATAGAGCAACCATCGGTCCCTGAGGTAGTCCCGCATCATGGCCAGCAAGTAGCCAGGAATACGGAACCTCCCTTCAAGGGCCCGAAGGATGTCCGTCCACCTCGCCGAGTTGAAGGCGTTTTGCACGTCAAGCGTTACCAGCAAGACGACCGGTCTGGCCCGGTAACATGCCTCTTCCGCTCTTGCTACAGCCCCAACAACCTCTGAGATGGCATCGATTGATGAATGACCCCTCCGGAAGCCGTGCTGCCTGCAAGAAAGATCACCGGCTGATCTCACAGCTGACAGCAATCTCGGCTTTAGTAACCCTTCGAGAAGCTTCCCAGCAGTGTCCAGCATGCACAGCGGGCGGTATGCCGATGGGCAGCCCAGGTTACCCTTCCCCTTATCTACCAGTACTAGTCGAGCCACTTTCCACCGCGACGGGAAGACCCCCGCGACTAAACATGAATTATACAAATCCAATAATAGACGCGGTTGACTCTCCGCCACGACTTTAAGTGCCTCGACCGGCACTCCGTCAGGGCCTGGGGCCTTCCGGTTCTTCATCCTGGACACCACACTGTTCAGCTCCTCGTCCGTAAAAAGAGGAATATCCGCCTGGTTAACGAATATGGGCCCATCAATCCTTGGCGGGTGCACCGGGAACAGCGAACCAACGATATGCTCCATGGATATCGCGTCCATGAGAGTGCTAGATCGCATACAGCCAAGTCTGCGAAAGACCAATTTGTAGCCATCTCCCCACGGGTCTGAATTGACCTCCTCACAAAGAGCCTGCCATTTGGCACGTTTACTCCTTGTGATGGCCTTGGTCAGCTCCCTCTTTGCCGCAATGTGAGCAGCAGATAGCTCTGCCACTCCCGGCCTATTTCTGGCTCGCTGTGCCCTGCGCCTGCACGCCAAAGCGATGCGTCGCAGTTCGGCGATTTCATCGTTCCACCAGTACGCATGTTGCCTCCTACGAAAGGGTTTCCGTTTGGGCATTGAAGCCTCACACGCCCTGCGAATCCACCCCATGGTTCTGTCAGCAGCGGCCTCTGCTGCTGCACGGGTCACTGGGGACCCAGATGTTAGAGGCTCCCCTCCCAAACTCGAAACGAGCGATGCGACCATCTCGTCCCTGTTAAGTTTAGCGGCATTCCAGCCATTCCACATACAGGAAGAGCCTTGGCGTCTTTGCCTGCTCTCAGCAATTTGGAAGGTGATGTAGTTATGATCACTTGCAGTGTAATCTTCCATCACCCTCCAATCGCTGACCAGTGCCGCAAGTCTCTCCGATGCCATGGTGACATCGGGAATGGATTCGCCAAAACCGGGCCTTCGGAATGTTGGCGTCGAACCCGTATTCAACACCAACAAACCCAACCTCGATGCCATCTCGACTATGCGCCGTCCACGAGTGTTTTCGGTAGGCATACCCCACTCCAATGCCCTTGCATTAAAGTCACCCCCTACGATGACATTGCCAGCGATGCCGCGGAGAGAGTCTTCTAGTGAGCTAAGTTTGGCACCGAATTCCTGCATTGAGTCATTCGGAGACAGGTAGCAGCTCACAAAGGTGATCTCTCCGTACGTCACCCACACGTGACCGTTGCCTGAGCCGCGGGCGCCGATGCGAGCCCTCTGCCCGTCAGCGATCCAGATCGCCGCGTACCCCGTAGCATCTGCTAGCCAAGCGGACGAGTTCCTCCCCCTATAAGGCTCGCTGATCAATATGATCTGAGCCTTATGTTCGCGGACTAGTTGCGTGAGGAGGTCGTCCGCAGCTCTGCAGCCCTGCAGGTTGCCTTGAAGGACTCTCATGTCCTACCCTGCTTTTTCTTGGCATCGAGTGCGTCTCTGAAAACTCGACACGTACTCGATCCCATCAGATGCTTGGCGTCATTCACGCCATGTTTCTCAGTGCATAATATGCACTGAGCCTGCGCAGAGCAGTCTGCTGTCCGGTGCCCAACCTGTCCACACTTCCAGCAGCTGGTGCTCCGGTCCGGACCCTTGCAGCTACGCCTTGTGTGGTCGTAGCCTAGGCACCGGTAGCAGCGTGTCACCTCAGCCCACCTTCGCACTCGGGCACTTATCATTCCTACCCGGACTCGACCAGACTTGAGGATTTTGGATGCTGCTGCCTCATCCAGCTCCACCACAGCTCTCCTCTGCTCCCTTGTGTTAGGTGGGAAGAGTGTGGTTTTCACCTCGCCGGCTCCTTCCTCTCCAGCCTCGCGTTTGATGGAGGATGTCACCTCTTCGCTGACTGTGAGGCAATCGAGGTCGAGAAGCTCGATCTTGACTCTAGGAGTCACAAGCTTCACATCCCCCTGGCCATCTACGGCGGCCCGGATCGAATCCTGCAATTTCGCGCGGTCATCACAGCGCGCGATCTCCAAAAGGACCCCTCCTTCTGCTGTCTTTCTGATACGCTTTACTAGCGTACCAGTTTCATCCGGGGAAACACCTTGGCGGATGGCCCCTAGGACCTCCGCGTAGGTCCTTCCCGGAGCCGGTTTTACTATGACAGCGTCTATTTTTTTCCCTCGCTGTCTTTGCCTGCCATTCTTCTTTTTTTTCTTCACCACTACTTTCTTATTGCCCTGTGGTTTATACTCTTTTTGGGCCTTTTCCGTCCCAGCGGGGGTCACTGGTGTTTTTGCGACGCTTCCCTTTTTCTTCTTGTGGGTAACCGTCACCCACTTCCTGAGGTCCGAAACTGGCACCTCCTTCCTCACCCGGACTTCCTGAATATCTTCAGGGCTAGATTCAGCCACGAGCTTATTCTGCCGTGGCTGATCTACCCCCGGGACCCCTGCAACAGTGGTTGACTCAGCGATCTTTTCTTCCAAGACCCGCTGGTAATCTACCTCTGCCTTCTGCCAGTTCGTTCGGCAGGTGAAAATGACCTCAAAGGCCTCCTCCAGCTCCAACATACCGTCCTTGACGTGCTTTGAAATATTTCTCTGCACGTTGGCGGCTTGGAGCATTTTTTGTAGGATATGTTGACACTTCTTCAACATATCTTCCTCAGCCACTCGCTCACGCTTTATGTACTCCCTCCTAGGGGACACACGTGCAAGTGGCATATTTTCTTCTGGAGCTCTTGTTTCGGTGCTCTCCCGTGGATGACTTTTCGGGGTCTCCAGATCACTGCGAGCGGATTCAGCATTTTGAGGTTCCTGCGCCTCTACTGAGCATCCGGAACCAATCAATCCCTCTATTTGCGTTGTATTGTGCGTCGGAGGGGGGGTCCTCTGGACCCTTGGCCTCCTCGCAAACGCAAAACGGTCGATGGCGGCGCCTCCTTCGCCCTGCGTCGCCACTGTCGTCCCCATGTTCTGTTGTCCGTCTGTCTTATCTTTTGTGTTATTTTGTTTATGTAACATGTTCAGTTTTGTTGGGTCCCAACTCAGAGCCGCTATCTCCACCCGGATGTGCAGTCGCCTTAATGACCTCGTGGTAATCTATGCAAAGCAGGGAGGCCGACGCGAGGGTTGATCACCAGCCTTCATGGGGCTGGATCTCAGAGCCAGGTCAGCGCTAATCGGGAACAATGTCAACCAAACCTGCACCACCAACTCAACGGTGCGGGCTTCGAACGTACTCTGAGACTTGCCAGGTTTTAACGGGACGGAGACGGCATGACATTAGCCTGGAGCCGTTCACGCTCGGATTTCACTCCGGCGGTACCGCGCATAAATCGACTAGGTCCAGAATGCCATAACCGCCAGCCCACATACATTTTTCGCTAATCATCGGTCGTGCCTTGAACCATTAAGCTAAGCCAGGTCATGCCATAAAAAATCCTTACTGCCATTGCCAGAAATTCCAATCATCAATCAAATCGTAAAGCCATGAGAAAAGCCGAGTCGAAAATACTTGCCACAATAAATAGGTGATGCAGGTGCTGCAGCAAATGAGCCAATAAATAGGTGCTGCAGGCTATTCAATAGCATGAGTGAAAACTTTTCCCCTATGATATCTAAATCAAATTTAAAAAAAAATATAATGAAGGCTCTCTCTTCATAGTTTCCCTATTTCCCAAACCATACTAATATAAATACATGTATTGTATATTTAATTTAAATTTAAATTTAGATTCACTTAGTTATCTGTCATTTGTTATTCATTTCACTGATTTTTATTTATTAATCTATATGTTACTTTTTTAATTTGTTTGTTACTTATTTAACTTGTTTGTTTTTACTTTAACATTACTTTACTTTTCCATTTTACTTTTAATTTGATATTTTATATGTGATTTTTGTACCTTGTTTGGTGAATAAATAAATAAATAAATAATATTGATAAAAATTGTGCCAGCAGAAAATATTCTAAAAATGACATTTTTCTTAACATTGAGGCACGATAGATGGATTTGGACAGCGGTTTCGTGTTTAGCCAGCGAAAATACTTTGGAAATGATTAGTCACACTCGTTTATTAACAAGAAAAAAAAAATTTCTGAATGTGATATTTTCTAAATTTTGAATCCCTTTGGAAACTTTTTGTTAAAAGTTGGAGCTAAAACAATCCCAAAAATGGATTTCTCATATTTGAAAACCCAAGAAACACTTAGTTTCATAGATCTAGTAGCTCTCATGAATAAAGTTCACCTTTTTCCACAAATAAACCACTGTGCGTCGAACCTGAACTTTTGAATATTTGGCTCATCAACCTTACCGTACTCACGAGTTTTGACCTTTTGATAGTGTACGAGAATAATTCCAACCATGCCTTGCCGTTTTTTTTTGCTTGTTTTTCATTCATCCTGACGAAAATCCAAATACTGAAGTGGTCTAACTTGAATGGTACATAATGCCAGTGAAAATGAACATATCGTCCCAAATGCTATTATAATTATAACTACACTTCACAGACTATAAATTTCATAACATAAATTCTCCCACATTCGCCTTCATATTTATAGCCCGGGACGCTAATCGTACAATTGAAAGCGACAGTTGACCGAAGTTATCTCAAATTACCGAAACCTGAGCTAGGCACATTAAAAGATAATTCAAAGAAGATCACATCTATTTCAACTACACCTTCATCATTCATAAAAACTGGCTAAAAAAATTCACGTTTTTTATCAACGTTAAGTTGTTAATTCCACATTATATTTCAATTACCATAATCGAATAACAGTTTCGGAAATTTATTACTGAACCGTTTTGCTCGAAAATTCTCATCCCTCTTTGATATAAATCTTAATTTTATCGCTTTCATTCGGAGTCTCGGACCGTAGTTGCATTTTATGGTTAACGTGTAAACAGTGGAGAATATCCGTTGCCTTTTTGACAACCGTCAATTACATAGAAAACCATGACCATGGTTTGAAAAGTGGTACCATTCGGAAATTTTGTAATAAAAAATTTAAAGCTAGTGAGGAAAAATTTCAAGTGAGATAAAATTGCAGAAAAAGGTTAAAATATGTTCATCTTTCTCATCTCAGTCGCAAGTATAAAGTTTCATTTACTAATACATTTTTTGGATGAACATTTTTTTCGTCCACCAAACATTTTTTCAGGACTAAATTGTCATTTGATTTTGATTTGGTAACACTTACTTTGCACACCCGTACAATTACATGAAACTCTCACCTGTACTTGCATTATTTTCATACAATCCGCACCCGACACATTTATGACTTAAGCACAAAAGAAAATATTCCAAAAGGTAAACAATAGACCAAGCTGAACAAAACTATTGACGATACTTATCTACTATCTTTAAAATTTGGAAGAGAAGTCCGTTAGTGGGTCTTTTAGAAAAATGCAGATGCAAACTATAAACAGTAAAATATGCATCAATCGGCTGGAAAATGTTTATGAAGGAAAAATGTAAGTGTTTGCACGGTTCAAAGTTTAGTCGTAAAAATAATTATTTGAATTCAAGCCTGATGCACTTAGTAACCTAGATAATATTAATGTACCGTAACTGTGTTCGCTTGCTTTCAATGCGACCATAAATATGACGAAATATCTTAGAACTAAAAAAGCTACTGTGTGCTAAGTTTTTGGTCAAATATATCACTAATTCAATTTTTCATTAATGGATTAATTAATGGATTGTTGCTGTTGGCAGCTCGAAAGCATTTTTCAAACAATCACAGTCATGCATCATAATATTAAACTTGCCATCGTACCAATTGCCAAATTTAGTTTCTATCTATTTGGGAATGGATTGAAAGCCGTTCAAGCTCTTAAAATTTGGATTAATGGAATTCATTGGTTAAATTTTAATCAGCAGGCAGTTTAAGTTGAATGGCTTTTATTTATTTTAACTATTAACTTTACTATATAATTTACCCATTCATATTTATGCAGAACGGAGTGTGGGGGTGAGGAAGAGGCAATTGGCACCTCTAAGTACTCAGACCAGAATTGTCCATGGTACACATATCCCCTTAATAGATCCAAAAAAGAATCTAAATCATTCTTTTTTGGATCTACAGTATATAAAAGGCCCCCAGCCGGGGCATAGGAATCTCAGATGTAAATACACTAAACATTTGCATAGAAAATGCTCCAGAGAGTTACGCCTCCACTATGATTCAACAGTACTTCCTACTCCTATTGAGGATCACTGCAGGCTCATGGTTAGGCTCTAAGAAGAAGATATTCTTGTATCTGGCCACATAAGAGTACATCGATATCTCTTTAAGGGTATCGACTTCTCACTTCCGAAATGTGGCGGACGCAGATGCGGTCACCACGCCTAGTGCGGGATTGGGACTTTGTTGTAAAACCATTTAGCCGTTACAAATCAGTATCTGCGATTTCCATCCCCTTTACGCCGCAGTGTACTGGTACCGAGAACAGAAACACATCGTTGAATCTAGCAATAGAGTTCAATTGGGCCCTGCATTCTTGAGTATATATCAAAGTAGTCAGCGATCTAGGTAACACGAGCAGCCCAGCTTGACTGTCACAGAAAATAGCGATACGTTTTGCGCTGGTCTTTTCATGAATTGCCCAGATAATAGCTTTCAAGATAGCAAATATGTCTGCATTAAAACAAAAACATGCTCTGCAAGAGAAAAGGTTTACCTGCATCAGGTCTAATATCTGTCTTCGAGTCGTCTGTGAACAGGATATCAGAGTATTCCGTCATGCAAACATCTGGGTGCTTGCAGTTGCATCTGCTCGAAAATAATCCTCCATATCTTCTTTCAAAATCTAAAAGGAGTCTGGAGTATATCCATAGGCGCGCCGTAGGGGGGGCCAGGGGGGGCCGGGACCCCCCCAGACCCTAGGTTGGCCCCTCCCAGAAAAATAAATATTTCCAACAGTAGACACTTAAGTTTTCGTCTTTTAGGTTTTTGTGGTTACAGCAAGAGTTGAGTAGTGCAGTAGTGTAAGCCTATACCAAAGCATACACACTACTTATAACATAGAGACTGTGTTGTTTGCGGTATTAATTAGCGATGTTATGGGACTTATTTCGAAAAATGGACGGCAATAATTAATTTCGACAAGTTAAACGTTAAGAAAAAGACGAAAAGCACCTCACCAAGTATCCTTTTTTTATTAAGATTATCTGTTCATTTCTACTAGGCTATATACAGGTATTTAGATAAGAACACTTTTATAAACTGGCGTTTTATGCAATCATTCTTTTCACAAAACATAGTCTAAGTATTAAAATGGTAGGCAATAAGGTAATTAACGTAGAATACAATTTTCGAGGCATAGCACTTCAATTTCACCGACCGTTTTTTCATAGTGACAGCCAGAACATGGTTCTTATCATTTTCATTAAACTTTTGTCAGACCTGTATCTACTCTACACCTGTATCTACTTATGAATTTTATCCGGTCGCGAGATACCGTAAACGCAAGTTCCAGGTGCTAAAAATATAAATAATTCGGTGCGATTTTTGTGCGATTGGGAATTTTACAAGTTTAAATTTGACTGTAATTGACTGTAATGAATTCATCAATCATTTGCATTTTATTCTAACAGCCGTGTGAAAGATTTGTGCTTATGGTAGCTACAAGGTTGTCCAGACATTATCTAAAAACGACAGAAACTTATTTTTTATGCCCATTCATGACTCTTGTAAATTCTTTGATGGTTTGATGACTCGGTGTGAAGCTATCACAATGCAAAATTTTCCATAGAATATCTATTCTCGCCAAAAATACACCAAAATTTCAGCTCGATCAAACTTCGCGATCCGGATAAATTATCCGGATGGTAAAATTCATGCACAATATGAAATTTCTAATAGTGCTTGGAATACAGTAAGTGATATTGTGCTTGAACAGTCTTGGAATGTTGTTAAGACGAATCGAAATTATTTGGAAAAGGTAATCGACCTTACGATGTGTCTCAGTCGCCAAAGACGTGCTTTCAGAGGACATGATGAAAGTGGTGCCAGTGATAACCGTGATTTTTTTTGGAATTTTGTTCATTATTCGCGAAACATGATTCAACTTTTGAAAATAATTTTAAAAACAAGGTTGCGAACTACTGTAGTGGAAAACACAAAATGAATTGATGAAAATAATTGCTGAAATCGTTCGCGAGGACAATACAGCTGAAATAAAAGATTGCGGATTGATATCCATTATGGCAGACGCAACAAGGGTCCACAGAAGGAACAACTCTCCGTGGTTGTCAGATGTGCTAAAAAACTAGCAGTCGAAGAAAGGTTCTCAAGCTTTGTAGACTGTTCAGGAGCTAAAAATGCGTCGGATTTAGCAGATAAAATTTTGAGCTTGTTAAACAGCTACGGACTTAGCGAATTGCCTGTTGTTGGACAGCCTTATAATGGTGTTAGTGTCATGTCAGGACAAAAAGGTGGATTACAAATCTAAATTAAGATGAAACACTCTGCAGCCACATTTGTACACTGTCAAGCTCATAAAATTATCCTGGTTGCGATGGACACATTTTCCACAATCGAAACGTATACATCCTTTTTCAACGCCATCGAATTCCTTTACCTACACTTTTGGAAGCCATCACAACACGAATTGTTAAAGCAGCTTGAAGAGGCAGTTGGTCTAAACACAAGGCATGGAATGAGAAGTTTAAGCTCCACTCGTTAGTCAACGAGATTTCACAATTGCAAATATGTGATCGATAGCTATGGGACTATGAAAGAGGCTTTAGAAAAAGAAATAAATGAGGGAAAATACAACTACTCAGTTTATTCATTGGGGATCTTTCATTCAATCAGTATTCCTAAATTTGTAGTAAACCTTTTCATCTTTCACTTTTTGTAATGAACATGTTAAGCATATATTTCCAAACTAAAATTGCAACTCTTAGGGATCGGATAAATCTTGTGAATGGAACACTACTAAGTGGGCGAGAAGACTTGTATGTAATTTGGGGAAAAATTAAATCATTCGCAGAAAAAAACTATCTGAATCTCACATTTACCAGAGGATCATGAAAACGGAAAACAGCAAACAGCACTAGTTTCAAATGTTTTGCTGTTTCATCTAGCCTCGGACACGCAGTTAGGGCTACAAAGATGTTCCTGCAAACCAAATGGCTCGAAAAGAGTAAGTTACAGCTTTTTTCATCTTACCAAATTATTTTGAATTTTTCTAGGTTTTCTAGGTAACAAATGTTTGAAGCAAGAGATCAATTTCTTCCTTCTAAGCTTAATATATTCCAATTTTTTCAAAGATATTTTGAAAATAAGTTATCATCTTCTTCAATTATAAGTTGAAATATATTAAGCTTCTAAACGAAAAAATATTCTTACATTTCTAATTATTTCCATTCTATTCCCGTATAATTCATACAAGCTTTCTTTCTTTGCGGACATTCATTCTTCATGTGTAGCTCATACCTACCATTCACATTATATGCATGTGGTAGTAACTCATACGTATTCACAGACAAGAAGTTTATTTGATAATGCATTATGAATTAGCAAATAATAAAGAATAAATCAACAAATATATAATGTAAGTAGATTATATAAGTTGTATGAACAGTACGTGTACAAACAAAAACAAAATCATAGCATGTGTTGAACCTTTCAGTCCCTGGCCCCTGCCAGATTTTAGGCCACGGCCCGCCTATGAGTATATCCCGAGTCAGTCTGCTTTCATGCTTATCTGTCTGTTCATAAAACTTTGTCGTCAGTTCCACAATTCTGCCCTTTAGTTACCGTAATCCTATCTCCTGATACAGAAAAGAGTTTTGCGGTCAACTTTTGATTGATTGAATGAATGAATGCATATGGTGGGGCCAGATAGTCTATTAAGCTTCCTCAGTTGTATATCGTAAAGGATATCCAGATCTTAGCTATGTCTCCAGACAGAATTTTTCTAATATTTCAGATTTCAGCACCAAGAAACCCTAATCTTCGTCTCGCTTGTGCTAGACAGTGTGTGAGAAGATGATCTTACACTCTTTATCACTTCTTTGCAGTTGTCTTGCAGCTGGCCCATTACAGCTCGACATAATCCCTTTATGTCGCTTTTCCGAAGAGCCATTGCTTCTTTTCTTCTTTTTGTATCGAGGCTGAGGTAATCGTTTGAGTGTTTCAAATCCTCTAGATTAAGCCAATAGTTTTCGAACTTTTGTTCAATCTTGCGCAATTAAACCCCTTCTTTGGCCTTGGATACCAGCTTTCTTGTATTCTTGTTGCTCTTTATAGCCATATAATTTTGAGGTTGTTTTATGCCTCCATTTGATTTTGGGGCTTTCTCCCCGCTAAAAGTATAAATTAGTTTATTTGGCCGTGATTGATAGCCTTTATAACTGGTTGGCTATCCGATAAGATGTTAATGTTGAACCTTTTAGTGTTCCCTACATTTATTATATGTAGAAAAACAGATAATTCAGCTTGATAGATAGTGGCCTTGATAAAAGAGAGTGCATTTTACACCTGCATTTTACGATCACTACTCCCAATCCACAATATATCTACGAGCCGCCGTCCATACATCATATTTGTGCCTCTTCTTGTAAGAAGGGTGGACCATTCTTTCATTTATTTCTAGATAGTATTGCGACTTTGAAATTTTTTCGAAGGATGCTCCTACCTTTATTTGATTCCATTATGGGTCTAATGTCCTTCAGCATACTGAGATGGCCTTTTAAGCCTCCTAATTTCTAGCTTCAGCTATGTTGCAGACTTGCCGCCTGTTTTGCAGCTTCTTCTTGGATTGCTGTAGTGTGATCCTGTGATCAGCAGGCAGATCATTTTTTGAAGCTTTCTGAGCCTTTTATTAGCAGTAGTCTGTATGATTTTCTTCCACCATGCTGCAGCTTCATTTATGAAGATAGGTCCCAATTTTTTTTATGCCCATAGTGCCTGACTTGGAAATATTCACAAATAGTGTTCAAGCATTTGTTTTGGCGCCTACGGAGCCTTAGTAGCCTTTAGTGTCGTTTTGGTTAGACGAAAGTCCAAGGCGAGTTTCCTATCCAAGTGAATTTCTAGGCATTTTACCTCCTCTTGTTGATCCACCTCTGTTATATGGAACTTTGTTGGTCTTTTGAGGATTTATGGATACATCCTCCTCTTCGAGTCATTGGGTTTTTTTGATATCATACCTTTCGCACCCTGGATCTCAAAGTATCAGAATGTGAGCCTCTTGTTATTACTGTGATGTAATCCGCCTATCGGAGAGTGGTTAATAGCTTACTGTTGATGGTCCCAAGAAGATCGTCAACTGGTAGGGACCATAGCTAGAGGATTACATCCCTCCCCCCGGCTTCAGACATCCCTCATAGAGTTAACCCTTAGCTTTGCTGCCCTAGCTCTGCTTCATCTTGAAGGGCATTTTTCCGTGGTGCAACGAATCGTGTCTTGGCATCTTCACTAAGAGATAATTCCGTATGTAGAGCTAAATTTGGTTCACCATGATCTTTAATATGAAGATCATTAGGCTCATTGTCCTGTACAATTTTGGAAGCTCAAACAGGTTGTTACCATACTTGGACAGACCAGCATCATTGATTCTGAGATGTCACTTTAAAAATGTGTACCAGAATGGTTTTCAATTTTGCTATGGCTTCTTAAAGCAGAGCCAGATCCTGGTGATTTAAACGGTTTATAGGTGTTCACTGCCAATTCAACTCAGCTGGTAGGAACATTGAAACAGATAAATTGCTTATTTTGTCATTCTACGAACGAACGTTCGTATATCGGCTGAGCTGGGGAAGTATCCAACAAGAGTCTGAGGGTTGGTTATCAGGGATTTCTCTGTGACCCACAGGTTGGCTCGTTTCCACGGCTCCATCCTTAGGTATTCCGCGCACATCCATTCGGCTATAAATCTATCCTTGTAGTGAAATATTGCCTACTTTGTATTTAATGCAAAGGAAACTAGGGAAAATCCCTCCCTCTATTTCCGCTTCTTCAATAGCCTTTTGTATATGATCCGTTTGGACGGTTGTAACAAGCCCTTCGAGAAAATCTTGCGGCGTGGTCACCATTTTTACACCCTGAAATGGTCCGCCATAGAATACCTGACGCTGCCTTTTACTAGGTTCAGGTTGTTACTTTGGCACCTCATTCGTGCCCCTTCTTTTCTTCGACAGCCTATCTTCTGGAATATCATTGTTAGTTCTGCACCTTTTCGCATTGGCTTCTGGGGTTATTGTGATTATCCTGCCTTGTTCTTTGGACATACCACTTTTCATCAAGGACCTTATTCACTTTCTGGCTGTACCACTCATGCTTTTAGGCTTTGGAGCCCCATAGGTGTTTCCTTCAAAATCATGTCAAGCAATTTCATACCTCAAGAGAGCTCTTCTACTAGTTTTTTGAGGATCTGCCGTCAGAAGTAGAAAGGGCTCGAGAGCCTCTGCTTCCTTTGTCCTCTTTCCGTTTACGTCTTATCGAATTATGATCAAGCCTTGCTTAACCCACTTTTTGTTTTTGGTGTGAAGCTATGTTTTGTCTTTCACTTTTTTTTTGTCTTTCTAAGCTATGCATCTGCCATGGCAGATTTGAAACGAATTATGCAGAACTATCCCCATATAAAGATTGGCCGAATGAATGTTTTAAACCAAGTAGATTTGTCGTCATGCTCATGTTTTTGACGATGCCATTGTGACTACTTTGATTCTATATCGAAATGTTAGGTAGGGCTAATAATGAGTAATTCTGGAAATTCCAAACAAGACAACGACTTTTTTGGTCTTATTGCAAACAGGTTATGAAGTCCGATATATGGAAGCGCTACTGACTACAACTATTTTTCGCTACCATATGGTTTGAGACCCCGTTCATCAAAATGAAATCTAAGGTTGACCGAGTAATCTTCTAAGCTCTTTGCAGCTTTGAGTGGGTCTTCAGAGTTTGTCATCTGCATTTTATAGAAATTTAGCTTGAGGGAAACCTAGTGGGATTGGGAAGCCAACGATGAATATTATGTGTAAAAGTGAAGCGAATTTTGAGCATTGACGCTAACAACAATTTGTCTATTGCTAAGAAAACTTGCGGCGAGTTGAATCAGGAAAGAAATGAACCGTTGTATTTACCACACCAACCAAATATGCATTGATTTTGTTTGAACTTTTTACCAACATCGAGTCCAAAAAAGGGTTACTTGCAAAATAGTCAAAATAGTAGTCGACTCAAAGCGTGGTGTATGATGAGGGTAAAATTTAAGTCAGAGACCGCACATGTTTACAAAACACTGACGCCAGGTTTGTTCCCTTGTTCGAATCCAAATATAGACGGATGACCGCACTCCGAATTCCGACACTCCAAGACCTTTTTGATGGTTTCGGATTGTAGCTCACGGATTGCTTGGATGATACTGGCCTTAAGTGCTTGAATCGTTTCTGGATTGTTGGCATAATATCGGTTCTTCACGGTTCTTCCCAAAAAAAAGTCCAAAGGCTCCGAAGCAGCCAACTGACATCGCCAAAACGACGGATAACACGATTTGGGAATTCGGTGCGTAAAAGATCGATTGTGGCATGGGCTGTGTGGCATGGCGTACCATCCTGAATGAACCAGAGATCGTCCAAATCCATGTCTTCACTTTCAGTAAAAAAAAAAAAGTCGGATAACATGGCTCTATAAAGTTCACCGTTGACCGAAATGTTGTTTCCAGCCTCATTTTCGGTCCAATGATGGTCCAATGATGGCACCATTCTACAATCCACACCAAACTGTCACTTTCTGTGGTTGGTCGGTTGCTCGATAATAACTTGCGGGTTTTCCAAGCCCCAGATGCGGCAATTTTGTTTGTTAACGTAGCTGGCGAATAACCCGAGATCTTTGTGCAGAATTCTCCTGAGACTAGTGCGTGAAATGTTGAGCTGTTGAGATCGATGGCGAGTTGATGTTCGTGGAGTGAGTCTCGCGCTCTCAGCTACAGCAGCCACATTCTCGTTTGTGCGCTCCGTGCGACGACGGGGGCATGAGTGCTGTTCACTAGTATGCCAGTCTCTTGAACTTTTTCCACAAACTTGCGTACAGCAGGTGCGGTGGGTGCTTCATTTCGGCCAAAACTAATTTTCATAAAACGCACTGTTTGGGCTACACAACACTCACTTTGGAAATAAGTTTTCAATATTTCCCAACGTTGTTCAAGCGTAAAGTGACTCATTTTGTTCCACGGAGGTATGATATTGACTTTTTGTCAAGATTTCGAGCGGGAAACAGCTTTCAGTGTCAAAATAACCTATGATTTAAAAAGAAACCACTAGATTGCCCATCCTGTATATCAGAATTACATTAATCCTTACATCCTTTTTTATTAAGCGAAAATAGTTAAATCACATTTCAGCTGTAGGTTATAGGGTAGGCCTCATAAAAGTACGAAAACTTAGCATCACACAGATGTTAAAGATTCCTCTGATTGTGCTCATGGAATATTATTTCGTCAGTCTTCAAACTAAACTTATTTCAGATGAAACTAAACGCAGATGGCACTCTGAAAACAAATATAATACAATTGCTTAGGTCTGCTTGCGAGCTTAACTTAAATGTTTCTACAAATAATTTGTATATTAACCCCTTGTCTTTAATTGATAGGCTGAATTCTTCTCAGCATTCCGCATATGTGAATATATTTTATTTAATCTATAGATGAAGCTAGTTATTTATGTGAAGTTCCGTTAAATCTTTTCAAAAGTTCTACTTTACAAGCTTAGTATGGATTTTCATTTTAATTATTCAAATATGTTAAATATTTAAATATGTATGTTTTAAATCTTTGAATATGTATGCACGGAATTTCGAATTGTACTCAGCCATCTATAAACGTAAAAATTTTCCTGATAGTTTGGCGCGTAATTCATATTCTCAGTACACAACGCTATTTGATTCCAAGCTGCAAAACGACCCTTCCCAATTTATTCGATTCGCCGAAGTGATTTGTCAATATTTGCTGATCGATTCCCTTTTTCGAAGATGTTTACTATCTGAAACATATCATTTATAAAGACCGACGTCTTGTACACCGTGGCGTGCATATGTCACTTACATTTGACTTCTTGTCTTCCCATTGAAAGTCATTTGTCACACCGACGAAAGTCAGGGCGTAGACTCTTGTCCACGGAATCGACGCTTCTTGTCTAGGATGGGACGTTAAAGTTCTGTTGAATGCTTTTCTTGCGAGAAGAGGGTTAATCGTATTTAGTGTAACTATCCCCGGTCGGATATCTTGTCTCTGTGTGCATTGTACATTAATCTTTGAGCAATTTCACGGTAGGGCAAATCGATTTGTGCAAAAGCGCAAACATTGAGCTCCGAAAACAATGCTGGAGTACGGTCACCATATACTCGGTATTTCCTCTGCAATGCAAACACCTATTGGTTGGCGAAAGAGTATTACGAGTACGGCATCGATTTGTGCAAAATTAAACAATAGCTTCGTAATTCGTTTTGATCCGGATGTATCTGTCGTATGGTTGTTTTGATGCAATTTTTTCCTGAAATAGTGTTTATTTAATTTTATCTTTGTCAGCTTCTTAGGTACATTCTCCAAGCAAGAAATTTTGTTTGGACTGGAAATATAAGCAGCAAATTGAAATCACGTATTTTTGAATAACCATTTAATAATAAAGCATTGAAATAAACTTTCTAAAATTTATAGTTTACAAATCAACAAATTTCTGCTAGTTTCCACGTAAAACTGTTTCAAAAGTCATCAAAGTAGTCAAAAAGGTGTGAGTCATAAATTTCCTTCCTTTGCAGCGTTTTATTTTCCAGTTTACGATGGTACGTGTTTTAATTGCACGACAGGATACAAGTGAGAACAGCCAAATCGTGAACATGATACTTCAGTTTACGGATGAGACTTTGTTAACGGTCAATAAAGCTATAAAATCCGTCAGCGTCGGAGGCGTTTTACAAGTTAACTATCAAATAGCTGCATATGTGCACATTTGCCGTGAATTTCCGATTGCAATAAAACTACGCTTGTGGTAGAAAATGAAAGTTAATAGCATCAACTGTATGAGCAACTCTTCAAAAGAATGTGTTCGCTAGGATCGAGGTGCTATGTTTCTGCCCATTCCATTAGTTCACAGAATTAGATTAAATTTGCACATTTCAGGGACACATTTAAACTGGGTGCTAAGTCCGCAGACCTTCATGTTTCCTCACGGTGTACCATGTTAAATGTACCCAACACATCGAAGGTTGTCATCAACACCTTCTAAATTCGGAGTACGTTAAACATTGAACATCGTGAGGTAACACCAAGGTATGCAGCAGACTTTACTTATTTTTAGCATATTTTTAACATCGCCAAGCCTTAACTTTGACAGAAAATGGAACGTTGCGTATTCCATCTACAGCGGTTGCAATCTGCAAAGAAGTTTAAAAAGGATATCAACTTAAAAGAATTTATTAAGACCTAGTAAGGATAATGAGCTAACTTTTCTACGTAGAAAGCAAACAAACTATGTTACATAAGCTCTTTGAAATTTTGTGAAAATGAATACAATATACACTTGCCAGAAAAAGTATCCGTACACGATCAAAATAAAGCAACATATTAGAAAATTCGTGGTAAAAAGAACTGCTAAATTTTAATATTTAAGCAATAAAATTTATTCAGTAATCAAACTACCTTATCTATAAATTTTTTATTTGGTATTCTTTTAAAAACTAGATTTTACAAAACAAAAATAAAAAATTTCACTTAAACGAACCAGAAAAAGTATCCGTACATGACAATACGAATTTAAAATATTCAAATATTTTTATTATATATCAGGGCTTAATAACTTGTCGGATAGCCTTTTTGCTTGAGGACCTCCCTCAGTCAATGTGGCATGGAGTGAACCATTTCGGCTGTATCCTGCCTGGTAATTTTGCCCCATTCATTGACGATGACATTTTTCAGCATTTCTTTTGAAGTTATGCTGTGCTGACGGATCCTGCGCTCCAACAAATCCCACAAATGTTCAATGGGATTAAGGTCTGGGGATTGGGGTGGCGTACGCAACTGATATTTTGTGTTGTAGAGCAACCAAAGCTTCACATTGTGTGCTGTGTGCTTGGGATCATTATCCTGCTGCAACCAGAAATCGTCACCAAGTCCCAACTGCTGAACGCTTTGCTTCATATTCGCCTTCAAAATATTAAGGTAAACGTATTGATCCATAGTTGATTCGATAAACACAATTTGGTCAACTCCTTCTGCCGCCATACACCCCCAGAGCATAACACCACCTCCACCATGTTTGACAGTAGGTATCAGATTTTCTTTTTCGAAGGCAGTACCGCTCTTTCGCCACACTAACTTTCTGCCTTTAATGCCAAATATGCAAAATTTGCTTTCGTCGGAGAACAGGACATGTGTCCAAAACTCTGGAGGCTTGTTTATAAATTCATTTGCGAAATCTATACGTTTCTTCCTGTTCACTTCCGAAATGTATGGTTTGTACGAGAGCGATATCCATCTTTCTTCAGTATTTTTCGTATGGTATCCTCGTGGAGAACCTTGCCAAAAGAGTCTTCTATATTTCTACTAATTTGAGAAGCAGTTACTCGAGGATTCTTTTTAACTGAATGCAATACGGTTCTTTTTTCGCGTTCAGTCAGTATGGAGGGTCGACCACAACGAGATTTTGACACAATCGAACCAGTTATATCAAATGTTTTCCCCACATACTGGACAGAAGAGTGAGTTCTGCCTAATATCTGACCAATTTCGCGGAAAGTTTTGCCTTGACTCCTAAGTTTCAGTATAATTTTCCCTTCATCAGCACTGATTTCCTTAATTTTGGGCACCATCATGTATTCTAGTGCATAAAAACTTTAAAATAACTTCATTCACTTCTAAACCTATCGCAAATCAAAGTAGAACTATTATCGGATCTAAATACATACATATGCATCTGCACCTGCCACTGCATAGCACGGGGAATCCCCCGTTTTGTTCTGTACGGATACTTTTTTCTGTTCAAACGTGTGGCTATATATTGATTTGAGTTTCAAGTGTTTTTAAATAGTAACTATTATGAAGCATACTGTTAATTATGAAAAAATGTCGATTTTATGCTATTATAAAAGAAAACAGTCAAATTAAGTGGACATCTCCTTTTTAATACAACAACAACTTTGGTGTCTTGCATGTACGGATACTTTTTTCTGGCAAGTGTATGTAAGCTTAGCAATTTTTCGCAAAATAAAATATTTTCGCTCTGAAATTGAGCCATACAGTGTAAGACATGAAGAGGATTGTCAAGTGCGAAACTATACTTACATAAATAACGTTATGATTAGTACTTACCTTATTCAGCATATGTATGCTGTTCTTGACTAATACTGCACATTCCGAATACAATCCACTGTTTGATGCGGTTTACAAGTAGCGCCTGGATTTCGCGTCATTTTACTTTACATGCTCTGCAACAAACAGATGTTTATATTGTAAGCGTGTACCTTCGCCTTCTGCAAATAATTTAGCATTGCATCGAAAAAATACACCAAAGTCAAGCTTGACATATACAACATCGATGATGGCTTGTTGACTACCAGATGTTTCTTGTCCTGGAGACGATTGCAACGGAATCGTGTCGAGAAAAAAAATTTGACTTCGTTGAAAAAAGTGTCATTTTTTGCATTAGTCTTTCGATTTGTGTGTTTGGTGACTTTTAGTGCCGCCTGATAAGAAAAATTAATTTCATACGAGGCTTAGCTTCGAGTGGATCCTCGCAAGTGCTCAGTTGGTATTGAATGACTTTCGGTTTTTCGTTGGCTGCGCTTGAAGACGAATTATCATTTGTGCAGATTTTTCAATACTGCTTGTACCAAGGCAGGAAAAGTTCATTGGCTCTTTAAAACGTAGACAAAATATTTTTGGATGCTAAGACGAATGATCAAAAGAAATTGCGGAATGGGAAATAATAATTTTGATGAAATTAACAAGTCATAAACATATATAAAAACGAAACTGACACATTTACATGAAACTGACAAAGATATAAAGAATGCACAGCATACGGTGGATGTATGTAAGTATGTATTTTAAAGCTGATTTTAAAAAAAAAACTCTAGAGTATGATAATTGCTAGAAAGAGTGATTTTCGAAAAAGTGGAGGAAAATGAAACAATTCAATGGTACCAGGAGGAGGCTTTAGCCATAAACCGTCAGAAAACTAGCTTAGTAAGATTCAGCAGAAACAGAAAAATCAAAAAAGGAGCCCTAAATATCTATATAAAAACAAAACGACACTGGAGGCCACGAAAGCACTCTGGGTGACAAAACAAATGCTTGAACCGCAATTGGAGACTATCGCTTAGTCTAAGACTATCGGTGTACAAAAAATATGGTGACAGCTATAAAGAGCTTACGTGTGGTGGAAGAAAACATAGGCTCAACAAGGTTCAATAGATGGCCTACCAGCTGATTAAACGACTGCGCTGATTCTGGATCTCAAGGTATCAATGTTTACACTTCTGATTATTACCGTGATGTCGTCTGCGTAGCCGAGAATAGTTGGTCCCTGATTATTGAGAATCACGAGAAAATCATCAACTAGTAGGGACCATAGCAGGGGAATAATACTCCCTTTCAAGTGTCCGCCATAAGCACCACCTTCACCAGTTCCGCAGCATCGATATCTTAGTATCTTGCTCGTCCATTTTACCACTTTCTGAGGGGCATCCCTTCTCTGGAGAGCGTGGTATAGCAAGTCGTATATTGCATTTTCAAAGGTTGCTTCTATGTCCATGAAGGCGCATAGTGCAATTTTTTTGCCATCCAATGACTTTTCTATTATTTGTACCAGCTTATCTGTATGTGATATGGATGCCTCACTTGCCAAATCGATTAACTCCATTTTCTGATTTCATTAAATTTTACTATCAAAGCACTTAAGAAGCTCCTAACTGTATTCAAAACAAATTTCTCTAATAATAGGTATTAACACCACTAAATACTTATTATTAGAGAAATTTGTTTTGGATATATACAGTTAGGAGCTTCTTAAGTGCTTTGATAGTACAAATTTAATGAAATTCAGAAAATAGAGTTAATCGATTTGGCAAGTGAGGCATCCATATAATTGATTTGCCCTTTTAGTAGGTAAAGTGAAATTTGTGAAGTGGCATCTTTGCTAAAAGATCAATACTTATTTATAAGTCAATCAGCTTCTCGATGATCTTTAATATGAAATATGTGAGGCTATTTGGCCTGTATGATTTTGGCCGGTCGGCCAGTTTGTCGCCAACACAGCCTACACCAATGAAAAAATGTGGATTATGTTCATCCCACGCCAAGAGATGAACACAAATTACACCAATCTCCACAACTTTCATATGTGGCTGAGTTTCAAGCTAGCTCTAAATATGTGTACTAGAATAATTTTAATTTCTCCAGACTAATTGAAGCAGAGCTGGTGATTTAAAAGATTTGAAGGACCTTATTGCCCATTCAATCTTTTCATGCGCATTAATTTGTTTAATCAGAGGTTAGTAAGGTGTCCGATCAGAGCCTTCCTCTTCTTTTCAACCTCAACAGCGCTCATAATTTTGCACCCTGGAAAGTATGTTCTAAGCAGCACTTCCTATCTCTCTTTCATCATCCCTCCATCTGGAGCTCTAAATAGGTATATATGCACTTGGTGGCCTTTAGAGAGAGCTTTCGGTTGCCTGGCAGTCTCTGGAATGCTATTGAGACTTTCGGAGAAGGAAGTTTAAACCTTATTTTCTGATTTCCTTAGCTCTTTGTCGTATTCTGAGAGTTTTTTTAAAGGGCTTTCAGTTTGATGCAATTTTGGTCCGGTTGAACACCATTATCGCGGTTCTTCTGAGTTTTTCGAACTCCTTGTTTTACCGAGGCAGCCTTGTTTTACGAGCACTGATTTTCTTAGAGCAGCTATCGTACTATTATTGGAAAATTATTCTAGCCACATTACATACAGTGTCCTCCAATTCCGAAGTTCACGAAGTTCCCCTGTTAGGCTGTTTCGATAGCCTTCCTAGTTCGTACACTTTGGTTCCCCATAATTTACCCTTTTTACAATGTCTTTTCCTTGTTCGAAGTTTATATGTGTATGATCAGAGAACGAAATTCCTGTTGGGATTTTCCACTTCTACATTCAATGCACTGTGACACCAACTTGAGTACTAGTACTTCTTGCCTGTTAACTGTCCGGAACGTTGGCGTCATGTCCTTATAATTATTAGGAGGAATTCTAAGAATAACTCACCTCTAGCGTTGACGTCAATACCCTTCCATGCTGTGTGCTGAGCATTGGCATCACATCCAATAATCAGGATTTTGATCTCTTTTCTGCAGTGGTCTACAAGTCTCTTGATTTTGTTGCTCGGGACCAGATACTCATCCCCTGTCCTCGCCTCTACTATTTCTCCTTTATTTAGGACCTGTAGTTTTGAACGCCACTATATCCCTATTGGTGTTTTTTTTTGGGATTAGAAGTAAGTTAATGTTTGTGTTAATTAATATCACCACCCACGGACTTTTTTCTCCTGCGTCCCAGGTATAATTGTATGTAAGCCACTTGTTCTGCCTTTGTTTACTCAGGACTCTTGTATTAGCCCCATGTTATGACTGTCCAAGGTAAACCTGATGCTTGCAACAAGTCAGCTTCAACATGATGCAGGTTTACCTGTAGATACCTTATTCCTTTCCCTCCATAAGTTGAGACTCTGGGACTTCGACTTTCCGCCATGTTTGTGATTGGAGTGACCGCTGGCTCTAGTGTGCCTTTTTTACGATCAACTTAACCTGCCAAACCGGAAGAAAATGATGACGTCACCGTCTGTTATTTTGGTAGCTGCATGCTGCATGCAACTAGCATAGTGCACTGACCTTTGTTTTCCTTGAAAAGGGCTTTCTAGGACTTGACGTTGAGGTCCTCATTTTGGAGTTCTACGAATGCCAGGAGCCTTTCCATAGCCAAGTCCACTGCGTAGGAGAAGTAGCCAACAAGGGTCTTGTGGTAGGGAATCAGACATTCTTCCGTGGCTCACAGGTTATTTACAGTCTTAGTAGTTATTTACTTCCAGTTGACGAATGCGTAAGCTATGGAGCAGGTTGTACTGGCGAAGTGCGCCTCTCTATATATCTCCGCCAGTATCCTCTCCCCAAGGGCATTTTGTGCCTTGTAAATTTGGTCAGTCATGAGGTCCTTGGAAAAAGTCCTCGACATGATCCCCATTTTTACACCGTACAAGGCTTCGGTATGGGTTAGTTGTAGTTGAGAATATTTTGGGGCCAAATTTTCTTTCTCTGCCTGTCCTAAGAAGCAATCTTTCCAATCTTCGTGTCTGAGTTTTTTCCTATTGGCCTGTGGTGCTTTTTTCTTCTGCTCATCTTCCTCCCTTTTGTAATCTCCTTCGATGGCTTCTGCGAAGTCATGTTTAATGCTTCCACACTTTGGGAGGATCCTCATTGATTTGTAAGGAGAACCGGCTTTCAGAAGCAGAGGGGGAGGCTTCGGAAGTCACGGCAGCCCTTCCTTCTTTCTTCTTAAAAATGTTAGCTGGTATTATTTGATCGCTGACGAAACAATCAACATCAAAGCCGGAACATTTCCTGTGCTAACAATTAAAACGAAAATGATTTTTCTGCTGTAAAGAAGCTAAACGAACGATCTATCTACGGCTTTTGGAAAATGCAAATTAAATGACAAACTTATTCGTTGTTATTATTGCAAAAAAAAAAACTAGCTTAATATCTAAATGAAGGCACTTTTTTGCTTGATAAAACGGTTTTTTACGATTCAAATCACCTCTTCCTTGGTAGGCAACCAGAAGTTCCAAATCGTGTACTGCGTATCTATTTTATTTAGCACATTCTAAACAGCCTCAAATTTGCAAAAAAAAATGTAATAAAATCCAATCCAATTAAATGAATGATGATACTGGCAGCTGCGTATCTTCACTAGAGAGTATATATGCGTAGACACTGTTTCTACATTTGATGTCATCATGACATGATAAAATTCTAAAAATTTCGAAACGTTTCATTATTCCAGCAATGGAGTCAAATGGAGTTAAATTTTGAATAAATACGAAAATATTTTTTGCTCAGCACTAAATATTACAATGCAAATAGAATCAACAATTGTCGCGTGCGTGGCTTCAGTTACGTTTTCCGCCTGCATGCTATCTACCACAAACTCTGAAACACCTGGATCGGCGCAACTAGTTGAAGATTAGCGTTCGGTAAACAAACTCCCCCAAATGAAAAGTCCAAACACGTGGCAAAGGGAATCCACGCAACCCAACTGAGAAATTACAATAATGTATAACAGCAACGACGATTCAATTGATCGAGGAAGTGTGTTGGTTGGTTCTTGTGCTTGTGTGTACTTTGTTTGGCGCAAGTCAGCAGTAAGAAGCTCGACTAACAATAATTAGAAAAGATACGCTCTGAACTGGAACGCCGTGCAATGGTGGTTCTACTTGGAGTAATTTCGATTTTCTTCGCAGAGGTAATGACCGACAAGCATTGCATGAAAGACTGACTCCGCCAACCTACAACCTGTCCACATATTGTTCAGTTCGCTGAACACTCATCCGTAACAAAAGAGCAGTTCTATAAGATGTTAATCGACAGATTCAATGTTACCCGCTTATTGTTGAACGATTGTCTGGCTCTGCGGAAGTTTTAAAACTGCATCTCATGACCCTGATAAAAAATGTTAAAATCCGCCTGCGTATATACAGATTCACTAATATTAATAAAAATAATAAATTACCACAACAATTTTTCACGAAGCCTAATTTGTCATAGAAAACCTGATAGCTGTGAATACAAAATTACAATAAAAAAAAACAGGCCATTGAACTCACCAATATCTAAAACTCTGCGCATGAAGAAGAAATTCGCAAATGAAGGAGATATACATACATCCATATTTTCTATTGCTCTCAGTTTCAGCAGGATCTATTTTTAGGTCTTCTTCGCATTATTTCACATCAAGCACCACTCTGATGTCCATAGTTTTTTTCAACTAAGTTAAAATAGTAATTTTATAAGGAATAGTTAAAATAACTGTAGCTATTGTATTGTTCTGGTGTTTATGGATGAAGATTTCCTTCAGATAAATTCGAGACAAAGAATTTTTTGGCGCTCAATGCAAAAAGATTGTCCGAATATTTCTAGTTTTTCAATTCTCGTCACATCAAAATGCATGCCACTCGCCCCAAATGTCGTCAGATTAATTAGCCACATTAACTTTTTCCATCAAACGACTTGAAACCAGATGTTTTTCCAAGCTCCTAGCATCCTCAGGTCACTTACATCTCCGACTTCGCACACAGCCGACTAAACTTAATGGATTAATTTTAAACTCTTTTCTTTGAAAAAATTACCAAAAGCCATACAAGTCAAATCGACCGAATGTCTGTCTGCCTTCGATGGCATCAATTCGTCACTATGGACATTTGGCGTCTAAATCGATACTCATTACAGCCAAAAAGAAAAACGACACTCTTCGTTCGTTCGATTATCTGTCCTTTGTATGGTAAAAAAAAAACTAATTCTTCGGATTTTTTTGAGTTTGGTATCTTGTTTTTCAGCTTTGACTGCATATTTGCATAGGCTTGGCTACCTAGCGATCCGGGCGGGTGGTATGCAAGTCGTTAAAACGATCCTTCAAGATGGTACTGACTGGAGCTCCTGACAAAACATCAAACATAAGGCTATTCTACATTTGAGCATCATCCGGATTTGATAGTACAGTGTCAGGACTCTGGCTAAATGAATTATTTGAAACAAACAGTGAAGGTGAAATATGTTTGGACATATCGGGTATCATGTTATTGATCACGAATGCATCAGATTTGATATTTTTTATTAGCTTTAATTTCTTGAGCAAATTAATTTTACAATAAAATAGTCTCAATGTCTACCTAACAATATGAAATTGTTGAGATGTCATCAAACTTTCTCAATTATTCGGTATCTTCTACCACAAGGTGCATTAATTTGATTTGATACTGTACGCACCGAAAGACCAAGCACTCAACGCAATGACTGGTATGCGGATTTGATCTTTCTTCTTCGAGATGAGGCGGACAGCACGTGCCATTTGCAAGATTTAGGCTGATGCCAGGTGGCATTGCCGATTTTTTCCGGGGTAGGTGTAGCATTCGAAATGTGCAGTGTATTTGTTCGAGAAATGTTTGCTAGGCTCAGGTCGATTTCCTTCTATTCACGAGGATGTAGAAGCTATTATGTTCAAAAACAATTTTACTACGACAAGTAGACCTGAAACAGATTATGATTTCCATGTGAGTGACTACTGAACGACCGGAAAACGCAAAACAGATGCCAATAGAATCGAGCAACAGGCTGCAGTGCTTCAACTTGGTATGGCAGAAGATTCTCGAGGCAAGGTGTTTTCCAAATTCCCTTTTGATATGTGATACTGTACATAATGAGATTGAATCTTGAAGATTTCATGAACGAAACGAATGCAAAGAAAATATGATGCGTGGAAATAAAAGCAGATGTATTTTTGGCGCAGGTATTGATATTGTAAAAGATTGAGTGAAAACTAAGTAATGCTGAAAAAACATGATTTAAAGTTAAAAGAGAAATGCAAGTAGTCCTATTGCAGCACTAAGGGCTTAGTTGACAATCAGTGTTTATGCGTATAGAGTGATTAGCCCCACGGCTCACTTAACTCATAACGTAACTATGGTATCTATTCAGCGCTAGATCGTCTCGAAGTTCGTTGTGTGCACCACGGACATTTCACACCAGGTCTCGATCATGCAACGCACAGGTACTTGACAAACTAAGGTAAGCATGTAAAATTGTATACTTAAAAATACACCATCCACTGTGCAGCTGAATCTAAACAAAAAGAAAATCTAGCTCACATGAACCGCTAGATACTCTAATGCTCGAGGAAAAGTAATAAAATCGTGCAGATTTTAAGTGCATATTCTACCATACGTGCTCCTTGATATGATGACATAATCAATGATGATTTCCCCGGAAGTTATAGGGGCTGCCATCCGAAAAGTTTCCAGATCTTGCAAAAGTTAAACATTGTTTACCTGTTTTGAATATCTAATAGTAGCATCTGTTCGTACGGAAACATCAAAAACACCTGGTGCTGGCAATTTTGGCTAGCACCATAGCCAAAAGTATACAAAATCTGCTTCACATTAAGACCGACCCAGATTGTTGATTTAGTTTCGATCCGTTGACTGCATTGGAAGCTATAAGGGTAAAAAGAACTTTAGTGTTACCACCCGCAGTAGTTTTAAAGTTTTCGAAACATTGGTATTTCATATTGATAGGCACTGCAAGACCATTACCATTTGCAAATTTCAAGATAATATTGCTTACTAAAGATATGACAAAATAATACACAAAATTTGACCTACATTAAGGTCCACTTACTTTATGAATGGTTTTGATTTCATGACTGCACTGGAAGCTACAGGGCAAACAAATTTATTTTGTTGAGCCTGTTTTCACGATTCAAGAGACAAACATTACCATAGCCGGCAGCTCCAACCAAATTTTTCAACCAAATTTCTATCAAACATAGTCTAAAGTAAGTTCCAGCTACTGTGAAAAATCTGGCGTTAAAAAATAAGTTTTCTTAATTTGTTATTTTTCTACCACCGACACAGGACTCCCCATATTTCAAAATTGCTTCTTTGAGACCTGGGTCTACTTAAAACCGAGTTTCAGATCTATCTAATTATTGGCCGTGAGTTTCCATGAACAGAATCTCCGCGTGCTAAAAATATTGGTAAATTGCGGAAGGGCTACCATTCTTGTCCGATATGGAATTCCAATTTTTGGCTGTGTAGACAAAACTTATGTTTTATATGAGTTGCTTTTTTTGTAAAAAGCGAGTTTTTTTTTAACATAAGAATATTACATACCGGGCAATGCAGCAATCTCACAGAATCCGGCCACGTGAGGAGGAATATAAAGAGCTCAGAAGAACAGAGACGAAATTTCACAGACAGAAGAAAGCAGCCTAGGAAAAAGACCTGATTGTGAATTAGAAGGAGCTAAAGGGCCAAATAGTCCAAATAATCACGCTGTACACACTACGCTGCACGTACTGTAAGGACAAAGAGAGTAATCTGATCACCGATCTTGAAGGTATTCTGGAGCGATGCAAAATGCATTTAAGTGAATTGCTAAACGGTCAGTTCAACGAAGAATTGGAGGCTCCACCAGTGCAAAAAGAAGACTTTATGCTGCCGCCACCAAGCATAGAAGATACGAAGAGCCATAAGTTGGCTGAAATTTTACAAAGTCCCTCGAGCCGACCGCACTTATGGGAGCATAAAAAAATGCCAGAAGACTAGCGCAAAGGTATATTGTGCCCCAAATATAGTGGTATAACAGTGTTGAGTACCTCCTATAATATACTCTTCTCTATCCTGCATGAAAGGATAGCCCCCATACGCTAAAACTATGATCGGATAATACCAATGTGGCTTCACCCCAGGGGAAAAAAATATTGATCAGACCTTTACTCTCAGGCAGGCGATGGAAAAATGTGGAATGCTGAATCCTTACATTTCACTGCACCTATGATAGCATAGCCAGGGTAGAACTGTGCAAAGCCATGAGAAAATTCAGTATCCCAAACAAAATGAAACGATTGTGTAGGTTAACCCGGATCAATGTAACAAGCCAAGCTAAAATAGCCGGATTGCTATCCAGTCCGTTCAACATCTTTAATGGGCTCCGACAAGGGGATAATTTGGCCTGACTCCTCTTCAACCTGGCGTTGGAGAAAGCAATCCAAGACTCTAGCACGTCAACGAGAAGGACTATCGTCACCAACTCCTGCCAGATACTCGCTTATGCAGATGATGTAGACATCATTGAAAGATCAGAACTAGCTATGCAAGGATCCTTCACCTATATCGAGCGAGCGGCACAAAAACTGGGGCTGCACATAAACGAAGGAAATACTAAGTACATGGTGGCAGCATCTGCATGAAGAACACCTAGAGTTGGTCAAACCTGCAAAGTAGTTGATTATGAATTTGAAATGGTACCATCTTTCAACTACCTTGGGTAAATCAAAGCAGCCGATAACAACATAGACGAAAAAATACGCGGGTGGCTGTTCAAATCCAAAACAAGCCAACTACAGTCTGCCAAGGCTCTTCAAGTCCCAAAACCGCACTTTAGCCACGTTCGAGAGGAATTTCTTACGGAGAATCGTTGGCACCATACGTTAAGAAAGGCGATTCCGGAGATGCTACAAACATGAATTGTACGCTATCTATCTAGAAGTAGATATAATGACGAAGACAAAACTCAGTAGACTTTGGTGGGCAGGACACCTGACTTGAATGAGTGAAGAGGATCCTGCTCGGAAAACCATTTGCGGCAGATTTTACCGCAGAAAACAGCTTGGAAGACCTTGCTTGTGCTGGAGAGATGCCGTTCAGTAGGACGCTTGGAGTTTAGTGGTGCCCAATTGGATGACATCGGCTCGCGATCAGGACCGGTGGAAAAAATTGTTGACGGTGGCCGAAATCGGACCCCGGTTGTAGAGCCAATGATTATATTCACAAATAAAATTAATTCATTCGCAAAATAAAGCAATAACTCAACAAAAGAAACTATCAATTTTATATGTGACAAACTAAAAAATCGCTAAGAAATTATTCTTAGAAAAGGATGGAACAGCAGAATTACCAATATTAGCATTGGACGATAGTTACAAAAATCTAATTCTTACATTCTAAAACACCTTCTCCCCAATCGCTTCTATCATTTCTTCCGTCGTTAAGAGGCTGTCAAGAACGCTATTTGAATGAAATCGACATATTTCCCGATATTTCTGAGCTGTGCAAAAGTCGCAAACAAATTTATCAGGGTTAACGCCTTCCTTGATCTGATGTAGGTATTTTGAGTAAGTTTATCCATGGACAAGCTCTATTATCACCACTTCATATTTTGTCCTAGACGGTTTCGTTTACTTTCGACTTTGTCTGTTTACTTTGGGCTTTAAAAATTTCAGCAGTATTTAAGCGAGCCAATCACCACTGTTTGCTGTTAACTTTTCTGGATTTTTGGCAATCTGGTGGCCAATTTTCAATTGATGCTATATTTAGTGGTCCCTGACCATTTTTGTGATCTGGTTTGGTAGATTATTTTTAACTTCAAATCATGGAATCTGGTTACAATTTATGTAAATGTGCCTGCCCATTTTCCTAGTTCCTCCTCTGTTTTTATCATAAACTTCTGCAGTTTGATAAATTTTTTGAGCCTAAGACAATTAGAGCAATTTCGGGCAAGTTAGAGTAGCCGAATTGCGCATGAAATACATTTTGCTGAGATATTTCAACCTAGTTCAACCTAGAGCAGCTCACTAGAAACATCTAATATATGTATTGAAAGATGACATAAGATGTAAGAGAGCTATTCAAAAAAGTTGAAGATAGTGTTGAAATGATATTTCTTACAATTATTTTGTCCAATAAATTATGGTATCGACTCGAAAAAAATTGATGAAAAGAGAGTCATTGTAAAACTTCGTATCGAATAATGAAGGAAAAAAGAAATATTGACTGATGTGATAGCATCGAATGCTGTTAGATAAAAACTGGATTTGGTCGAAATTAACGGAAAATAAGATGCGAAAAGAAATATCAAAACATTTACGTCTGAAAAAGATGAATGAACAAAGTTTCAGAGAAATCAAATATAATACCCATCATGAATTGCCTTGAAGTTATCCAAGCACGCCTTCTGCCAGCTAACAAAGTTTCTTGCAGCTTTAAGAAATCAATCAATTAAGTCTGCAGCAGAATTTTGTGTTTCCTTACTATGCGCGAGGTATGACTTTAATCTTCTCTCAGGTGCCAATCCTTTTACTGGGCATCTCACATAACATCATTATCTTACTTTGGAAGAACACATTTATAAAAAAAAAACATTTATTTTCTATAGTAGTTTGGAGCATACTTTCTTTTCCTACAGACCACCCGTATAATTGTTGATTTGTCCCAGATGTAAAGTACAATGTCAGGCGTGACAATCAAGTTCAAGAAATTTTAAAATAAAGAGGACAGGGCGATTGTCCAATTTTTACGCATGATTTTTTCTACCTACACGACTGTTGGTAAATCTGGACTACTTGGTGTGTGGTATGCTGATCACTTAGCTTACGAATTATTGAAAAGAGATTTCTTGAGAGGATACCTCAATGCATGCATTTTCTTCTACTAGAGGATGAATAGAGAACAATTATAGGATAACTAAATTGTGAAGATATTAAGCTAAACGACGCAAAGTGACAAATTGGCATCGAAAACGATACGCCAAAAAAACAACGTTTACACGATACTTCAATCGCAGAATATTATTGTGCAGTAAATTTTCAGGCTTGTAGATGATTAAAGATCGCGAACGCTAAAGGATTCAATGTAGTTATCATACTGGAACGAAAAGTGTCTGATGTAATGCAGAAACTACCACTTACGAGGATCACTATTTATATTTTGTACATTACAATGAAAAAACAGTAATTTATGTTCGGAAATAGCTTTATTGTTTGTCAAAATATTCTCCATGATTATCAAGATACTTTTGCATGCGCTTCAACCAATTTTCGAAACACTTTTTCCACTCGGATTGAGATAGCTCGAAAGCTTGAGTTTTGAACGCATCGACTGCTTATTTGGAGGTCGAAAATATTATTTATTTTTTATGTGCTGGAGCAAGAAGAAATCATTGAGCACCAAATCAGGACTGCACGACAGATGACTTATCAATTCGATGTTTTCGTTGCTGAGTCGATGTATGAGAGCTTGCACCATCTTGATGAAAAATAATTCGTCCTCGGCGGTTCGTTCTCGTCATTTCACTGAAGGTTGTATACCATTCAAAAGTGACCACCCTACGTTGCTCAAGTAGTATGGTAGAGACATGACCGGTTATTCTGAAGAAACAGGCGACCAGTTGCTTCGAAATGCTTCATCCACGAACACCTTTCATTGGATTTGGCTCGTTTTGGAAGACCCATCTCGTCGATTGCTCTTAAGTTTGCAGCTCATACACATAAATCCAAGATTTGCCACCTGTCATAATCCTATAACCGTCTTTTGAAGCACCGCGGTTACATTTTTTTCGAAATTTCTTGGCACCAATCGATACGAGTCTTCTTTTGAGCGATCGTCAAAGTATGCGGTATTCAACGCAAATCAATCTCTTTAACGGCCAATTTTCCCCTCCTTCTGGAAATCATCCCATCTGACCCCGATTTTTAAATGTGGTGATAAGCGGTCAGTTGATAATTACAAAGGTATTGCGATACTATCAGCATTGCCTAAACTATTTGAAAAAATTGTCTATGATAAGCTCACTACTCTAATAGAACCTCTTCTGAACGAACGACAACATGTTTTAGAAAAGGCAGGTCAACTTCTACCAACCTCCTGATTCTCGTTTTAGATGTTCTCTGTGGCATGGAAAAAAGAGCATCAAATTGATACCATCTACACAGACTTCAGCAAGGCCTTTGATCGTGCTGTCTTCGAATCAAACTACAGAAATTTGGAACCTCGGATCTTTTATGAAACTGGTTAGACTCTTATCTTCAAAGTAGGACGCAGTACGTTAAGTTTCAGGGTATCCTATCCAAAAAAATCGAAGTTTTATCAGGTGTACCACATGGTAGTCACTTGGGACCTCTTTTATTCAATATTTTCATATCGGATCTTAATGAAGTTCTATCAGACATCAATCATCTTTTTTATGCAGATGATTTGAAAATGTACCACACAATTAAATCCAAATCAGACTCAGCTTTCCTTGAATCGAAACTTCTTTCTCTGGAGCAGTGTTGCAAACAAAATAATCTCGACATGAATGTCAGTAAATGTCAAGTCATTAGTTTTTCCCGCAAAACCAGTAATCTAAATTTTGATTACCAAATCTCAGATGTTGCTATCAATAATGCTGACAATGTCATCGACCTCGGAGTTACTTTGGATAAAAAGCTGCGTTTTAATTTACACAACGACAAAGTCTTAAGTAAGGCTAATAAGCAGCGTGAATTCATCAAAAGACGTGCGAAGGAATTCAAAAACCTATGGGTCACGAAGCCTTTATACCTAGCTCTAGTTCAGTCATTGCTCGAATATGCATGTATTTTCTGGAACCCTGCCTTTGTTGTCCATAGCGATAGGCTCGAATCGGTGCAGAAGCAGTTCTTGCTTTTTGCGTTGAGAAATCTGTATAATCCCTACGAATTTGATAATCTACCTTCATACAGATACAGGCTTAATCTCTTAAATCTATTAAGTCTATCTTCGCGGAGGATAGTAATATGCTCCTGCTTTACTTTTGATATTATTAGGGGCTTGATCAATGTTGTGTCTTTGTCCAGTAAAATCACCCTCAACGAATCAGTAAGGCAGATGAGGCACACACGTTTGCTTAATGAATACTGACACCACACAGTTTACGCCAACAATGAGCCAATCAATAGATGTTGCAAAATATTCAATAGCTTCTCAAAACACTATTCCCCAACCATTTCCCGACCTACATACTCGTAGGTTTAAAACTGCTCTGACTAAGGTGCTCACGTCATGAGTGCCCTATCCAATTCCCTACCAAAGATGGTTATATTTTTAAAATTATTTCATTATTGTGTATTGTACAAATTTATAATAATAATAATTATAATAACTTTATTGAATTAGTTTAAGTGTTGTGTGGTACAATATCTTAAGGTTAGTGTTTAGACAAAGTCTTTACATCTAAATTTTGGTTTTAAATTAGATTTTTTTTTCCAGTAATTTTTATTGCGAGGTGCATAGTCTAGTAATATAGGAAAACAAGCTTAAAACCTAATGTTGTGCTTAGCCTAAATAAAATAAAATTAAAATTTAAAAACTAACGCTCATGACTTAAGCCAACTGTGTATACAGTAATTATAGTTACAAATTAACGATCAGAGATGCAATCAGAGGATTATTGGATGTTGCACATTTGTTGAGAAATTTTTGGGTCAAGTGTTTAGAGAGATCCAGTACTTTCTTGATCTTTGCAGAAGCGTGCAGCCGATTAGTTGAGTAATAAAAGGGTTTGTTAAGAATAATTTTTAAACACATGTTTTGTAGACTTTTGATATGTGATATTGCACAGTTACTCCATACAGGGCACCCATAGAAAATGATTGGCTGCATTGCAGACTTAAAAACCAGCAGTTTGTTTGCAGTTGAGAGTCTGGATTTCCTATTAATAAGCGGATAAGAGTAGTAAATTCTCTTCAAAACTTTCGACTTTATTGCTATTTACTGAAGTTATTTTGCACATATTTCACTACTTTACACAGTTGATGCGTGGTCGAAAGCTTGGGTTGAAATCCGAATTGAAAATCAGGTATTGTTGCGGTTGACTCAATGGATGATCGGATTCTGGAGAGTATAATTTTTTCAAATAATTTGCCTAGTGACGGCAATAAGCTTATTGGGCGATAGCTCGTAGTGTGTCTAGGATTTTTACCAGATTTTAATATTGGAACAACATACGCATTTTTCCAGGCCGAAGGAAAGTGTCCATATTTTAGGCAGATGTTGAAGATATAACAAAGCATGACAATTGCCTTTCCAGGAAGATTCTTGAGTATAATATTGGGCAATCCGTCAATACCAGGGGAGGATTTTAATTTTAAGGTTTTCAAGATAGAATGAATTTCGGAAGGTTTACAGTAGGAATTTGGGTGGAAATCAAATGGTTGGTCATTCAGGTTGGCGATTTCGTTGCTGACTATATCGGAAAAGTCATAGTTTTGAGAGTGTAGCGTGAGGGTATGTGCTTCATGAAGTTTAGAGGCTATAAGGTCAGCTTTTTCTTTCTCAGAATAGGCAATTGATCCATCATCGCGCTGCAATGGGGGGACCGTTCTCAATTTGGTTTTTAATAACTTATGAAGTTGCCACAGTTTGCGAGAACCAGTTTCCTGAGTTGACAGGAGTTTGTTCCATCGATCATTACGCAGAGCGAGTAAAGTGAAACGGATCTGATTATTCAGCTCATTGAGGTATGCTTTAAGGTGTTGGCACAGAGTTCTTTGCCATTGCCTGCGAATTTTATTTCGATGCTTGATGAGTACTGTTATTGAGCTATCGAATTTCGTTTGGGGATACTTGTATTGAATTTTTGAAGTGGCAGCGTTACGTGCTGACATAAGAGCAGCCACAAAATTAGACACTCTATCGTCAATCTGAGCATGATTTAATGTCTTGGATAAGTCGCAATCAACAAGTGATAAACTTTCGTGCAGGTATTTCCGAAAAAGACCCCAGGATGTTTTAGAATATATATAATTTGATTGAGTTGATATTGAGATGGGCTCATTTATTTCAAAGAATACCGGTAAGTGAATGGAGGACAGGTCTTTAATAACTATAGGCTGTGTTAAGGAAAAATTTCCCTTACTCAGTATCAGGTCGATTGTAGAAGGGTTTTCCCTGGGAGGAAAACACGTAGGGCTATCGGGAATATGAAAAAGTACATTATTGCTCATCGCTAGCTCAAATAGAATCCTTCCCGCTTTGTTGGATCTAATGCAGTTCCAATGGCGATGGCGTGCGTTAAAATCACCGCAAATTATTGTTGGAGAGTTAAGGTTGATTAACATTTTAATGTCGTCTTTAAACAATGAAAGTTTGTGAGCGTTCAGTTTGGTGCCACTGAAGTATACCACAACAATAGTGATATTTATATCCTCCAGGTAAATCGCAACCGTTTCTAAAATTTTACTATTTAGGTTATTCAAACGATTGAACTTGATACCTTTTTTTAATGCAAATAGCAACACCACCTCCAGTTGCATTCTGTCTATCGTACCTGACAATATTAAAGTTAGGATTACTTAGCTTATCTTCTTCTTTTAACCACGATTCGCACAGTAGGAATACGTCTATATTATTTTCCGATAGAAATTTGAAGGTTTCTAGGGATTTATTTCGAATGCTCTGAGCATTCCAAAGTATGCATCTAATGTTTTCTTTATTTGTAAACAAATTTAACAGCAAGATCTGCGATCACATTGAATTGATTATTTTTAGTTTTGCAACAAGAAAGCTTTGTGATGAGTTCGTGACTTAAGCTTATGAGCTCTGACGCTGAGAATAGCTGATTGTAAGAAGAAGACAAGTTTCCTACATTATCTGACTTAGAACTAGTATTGTAGCACTCGTTGTTGTATAGTGGAGCACTGCGAGCAATTGCACTGAACGATAGTGGCATGCCTTGGGTGTTGATGTTTCTTGAAGTATCCGGACCGTTGCCTGGTAGTGTCGGAAAGTTTGTGGAATTGCGGCTAGGAGGCTGTTCATGCCTAACGTCTGGATGTTTGGTAATGTTCTTTGCGTTCCGTTTGGATGCCAGACTACGTATGCGGAGATATTCGACTCGTTTGGGGCAAATGCGACTGTTTGATAAGTGAGGTCCATTGCACAGTGCGCATTTGATATCACTTATATTTTTGGACGGGCAATCTGTTTTACTATGTTCTTGCCCACAAATCAAACATTTGGTAGGCAAGTAGCAAAATGATGTGCCGTGACCGTAGGCTTGGCAGTTGCGGCACTGCGTTGGATGTTGGGCTTTCCTACGTTGAAAGTTCCATCTGACTTTCGTATGATCAATTGATGTGATCTTCATCAGGTCTGAATATTTAATAGACCCGTTGGCAAAGTAACAGAGGTAAAGCGTTATACCTACAGTTTTCAGTGGGGATTTGTATGATTTTAATATCCTCACATACCAGATTGTGCTCTTCGGCTAAAAGTTTCTTTAGCTGTGCACATTCAGTTTTATAAACACCGCTCAAAACATATTTGATTGGTCTCTGGTCAGCTCGAGCAAACGTATAGAATTGCACCTTTTTAGCTATTAGATGAGAGCGGAGCTTTTCGTAGCAGTCCATGTTGGTAAGAATTACTTTACGTCCAACACTAGTGAACTGAACATTGTATGCTTTTATGTCAAGAGAGTTTAGCATCGCAGCAATTGAGTCTTTTCTCAGGTTCGGAAGAATTATTGGAGGTATTCTCACCTTGGTGGAGCGTGTTTTGCTGCTACCAGGTTTTCCATCGTCAGTATTTTCTAGGTTGGCTAGCGGTGTATACCGGTTTGAATACGTAGCATTCGCCATCAGCGAGTCAGCGTGGTCAGCGTGCCGAAATTACGTCACACCCATGTGACTTTCCGACACTTTCCGACGATCAGTCGGAAAGTTGAACAGCTGATCGCTTTGCTATGGACTTATTGCGCAGTGGACTTTCCGCGACTTTCCGCTCGACGATGGGAAAGTCTCGGAAAGTCACATGGGTGTGACGTAATTTCGGCACTGAGCTGCCGTTGTGAGCGCAAGTTTTATGAAACTTGCATTATTTTGGTGAAAAGGGAGCTTTTGAAGGGCCGAAAGTAGTATTGTAGCTAGGTATAGCTGTGATACATATAGTAAAAATAGAATGGAGCTGCATAGATGGTCACATTGAGCCGTCTTGTTTTTTAATATTGACAAAATATGCAGCTTCAAAAGCGGCAGCTCTGATTTGAGGTTTGATGACCGCTAACCATGAATGAACTTTCCGGTCATGTGTAGGCCGGCGAGAGAAATATTGTCGGAAATATTTCTGGAAATGTTTCTGGAAATATTTCCGGAAATATTTCTGGTCATGTGTGGGAGCGCCCCAAACATACTAAAATAATTGCGTGATTCTTGCTCATCCGCTTCTTCGTAGAAAATATTCCTCCGAACATCTAATTTCTTCCAGAGTTCTCTAGAAGGCCTTTTTTATTTAATATCTGCCTTATCTATTTAATATATTTATTTAATATCTAGATTATATCAAATCTGGCGATAAGATATTCTGATAGCTACAAACTGCGAGTTCGAATTTATATCAGGTCGAACAACCGTCAAATAATTATTGAAAATATTGAAAACCAACTTGATCTACTACGTCAACATTAACACTTTCGACATTAAATCAACATCCAAGAGTAGCGTAGACCTGTGTTCTTCACGCACCAGCTCGTAAACGATCTAAACTGTGGATTGAAAACATATAGATTTTGAAAATGATTACCCAACCAATTACCACCCACGGTGCTCCTGCCTGGAAAGACTGAGCGATTTCATACTGAATCAACTCTTCCATTACTTATGAGATTTGACAACTTTTAGCCACGACTTTCGGGAAACATAAAATCAGACGATCAGACCTCACACGTAGTTAGGAAATTTTATAAAACATAAGCGCATATTACAGTTGACCAATTCTCGCCACCAAATTTGTTAGAAACAAAGAACATCAAGGATACGTTCTACTCAGTTTTATTCTCAGTTTTACCAGCCCGCAAAACAATTTATATCCTCGGTCGAAAATATTATTGGAACAATTCTTTAAATTGATATTGCCGGACATCTTTACAGAATAATATATTTTTTTATCCTTTCAATCAAGCTATCATATCGAATCAATAATATTTAAAACACTTAAAGAAAGTAGTCATTTTTTTTCTACCAGACTCTTTGTAGAAAATAATTAAAAGGAAGCAAATATTGTATATGGTAGAATTTACCCAAGCGTGCATATATCTTTGCAATCTTTGCATAATTAAATTTCTTCAACTTTCGTTCAATTCAAACAATGCTTAAAATCCTGCGGCCATAATTATTTACAATAATAATTGAGCATACCGTTATCCATCAAATTTCAATTCAAAAAACAATGAATACGATTTACATTGACACGAAAGTGTCCCACGACTTCTATACCTACCGTGACATCAGCCACTTCATGTTTAACCTATTCATTACTCAAGACAGTGAGAAGTGCACCTCACTCTAGCTACAAGCACATGATCGACTCGAGAATTTTCAGTGCTCCACCTCTTTCATTACCGTTTCCGTTATATTCTATTATCAACCAGCATCTTTGTTAACCACTCCATACGACCACTGCCCACCGAAAAGACCTACGGACTTGGTAAAATTAATTACAGGTTGCCCTTGGGCCAAGACTTAACTGAAAACGAAAATATTGCATTCCCGGAAATTTGCACGAAATGCCACCGTCTTGCAGATGACCATCAACAGGCATTGAAGACTATGGCGTAGGATTGTCATTGTGTGGATATTGTTTTCAGTTCCCTTAATCAGACCGCAGGGACTTTGCGACGAACTGTAATTAGGGTTTCGCCAAAAGAGTTGAGCGACTTGTTCGGTTCGCATCGTTCCCGTGGGGTTTGAGCAATTATAGCTTAGCCTGGCCTTAAGTAAGAAATTAGCACAAGCCTTGCGAAATTGTCTCACGTTTCTTTAAGAAAAACAGATCCAGCATAAAAAGCATTCGAAAATTGCTCATTTACTTATAGAGCGCTTAAGTACTGGACCTCACAATGTTTGGCCGATGAATGCCATTTTTGGATGCCAAGTAATGAATGCAATTATGGCACTGTGACCAGTCAAATCAAAGAAACAAAATATATAAAATATAATAAACGAAGGTAAGAAATGCCTGTGCAACTTGAAACTGATAATTGAATAGCCATAGGGATGTAGTGCTTTGCATGTGGCAGCAAAAAATCTGATGGGCATAGTGATCATCTATCCCAACTTCATCTACCGGAGATGATTGCCAAACTCATTTCCGTCTCCGAATCGGAAGTAAAAACCTGACATATTTGTTCAGGAATCTTCGTGTTGTGTAGCATATCGCTGTCTGCATCCCTACGTATTTGGTTACACTACTTTTTATGGGTGCATACATCTGACTATGATGAGAAAACAATCTTCAAATTCGAAACGAGATCTCTTCGCAGCTCCTGACAATCAACAGTAAAATCAACAGGCTTCCGGAAATAAATGATCATGTGTGCATATATTCCAAGAGATCCCTTCAAAATAATAGCAGCCATCGCGAGTTCTTCCGGACTGGAAACATGTGCATATGCACGATACGCACACCTACCTTTGCTCGAAGCACCCGCAGCTACCCTCTTGAGTTGCTCTCGAGCAGATTTCCGAAATCTGTGACAGATCTAGATTTACATACAAATGCCTATCAGGGGTGCTAGAGAGAAATAAAGAATACAAGGTGCAAGAGGACCAGATTCTTTTCAAGGAAGAAACGAAAAAGATATTTCATCTTAAGAGCCGAGTGCATGAGTAGGAGTAGCAGCAGTATCAGACAGGTAGATGGGATTGGCTGAGCCATTGCACATGAAAAAATTGAGATTTGTTAGAGAGCCCAAGCAGCATCTGTTGCTTTTGAGTTGATGCTGAGATACCCAGGGATAGCATACACGTTTATTGTACCTGGTAGGAATATGAAGGCTGCTTTGGTTTTTAACAATTGTTTATATTCCCAAACTGTTGCTTTGTACGACTGAAAGGTTTTTTTAAGTTTTTGGTGTGTATGTAAATCTGGCGATAAGCAGATGGTTGAAAGATTTCCTATCTCAACAAAGAAGTAAGGATTCGCATGATGACAAATGACTATTCTACAAAAAAAAAATGAAGTGCAGATGGATAGTGGAATATTGTTTACATATTGACCGTATACACAATTTCACATTCAAGCACAATTTCAAATTAAAAACAATTATTGTTTATAGTATTATTGGAAATTAATTAAATCTTGATCGTCATTGAAAGGATTTATAAAAATCCGATCTTTAATTTCTTATGTTCAGAAAATTCGTCCTTGATACAATCCAAATCGAATAGCCCACTCTATCACAATTTGATGGTTCACGAAATATATTGTGATTGTTTCGGGGCCTGAGAACAATCTGTATCTTTCAACTTATTTTTATATGAGGCATACAGTTAAAATCCACACGAAGAATGTTATATCTTCAAGAAAAACACATATAAAGCAAGCTAAAAAGTAATCTAAGGACAGCTTTTAAAGTTCAGAATCAAATATTAAACAACGATAATTTGTTAATTAAGTTGAGTTTGCAAAATAGAACAAGAAAAGCTTTGCATTTAAGGTAATCAATTCATTAATTTATTAGTCAACCCTATTTGTGGAGATTTTTTCATCAAACCCTTTTGCGATTCCCCACTGAAGTTTCATCTGAAAAGTATATGCATAAATAATTACTAATTTATACTTTAATTTATTATTGTTTATTAATATTTAATAAACCAACCTGTGTAAGTAACGGAAGACTAGCTGATGACAGTTCTCCAACATGTAATCACTGGCACAATCACCTGATAGTCTCCCAAAGCCGCTAAAATGTGAACAAGTTTTCGGTTGTGACATTCAATATGCTGACTGTCTGCAATGTGGGAACACTATTTGGGCCTGATTTGGGCACGGAAATTGAATGGAAATTTAACAAAACGAGCAGATAATTTGCCTGTTTTCAAATTCGAACAAAACAAAAAGAAAAATGATAATTGAGGTACTTGGAAAGAAAATTGTGTTAGTAAGTATGAATATTGTAAAAATAATGAGTTTTAACCCTAGAACTACAAACCGGGGTAGATATCTACCCCAGACAAACATTGAACTATGTTTCTAAGTCCATAAGTGACGACTATCGACTGAAGAACTATACAATAATTTAGTTTAAGTTTCAAACAATAGCGCGAGATCGCGAGGCGCATCAGTATCTTGTTTACTTTTGCGGCGTGAAGACGTAAAGCTTGAGTGGGGTTGATATCTACCCCGGTTTATAGTTCCCGTTAGTAATTTGTATAGGTAAGTTATTTCTCTCTTATGTGCTAAAATAAATTCCATTTACGTATTATAAATTTATTTTACAATAAAACATTAGATTTATAATTTGCGGCGATTATTTTCATATTTTCAGTATCCATACACTGAGGGTAGCAAAAATAAATTGATGTGTATTTTATATTTTTGGTAGATGATGGCGAAAAAATACAATTTGAAAAGTGTCGATGAACTGTGAAAGTTTTGTCGGAAATTTTAAAAATTATATAACACAATAAAAGTAACAAAATGAAGCACTAAGTAACGAATATTGCAAAATTGAAGTGTTTCATCAAATTGATCGCAAATAAATTGTGTGAGTGTTACTTAACATAATTCATCCATGTTCATATTAAAGACAGTAATATTGATTTATTTTTGTTTACCACGTCCACAAATATGACAGCGGAACTTGCCAGTAGATGGCCATGCTTACAAATGTATAGGCTGTAAAACCGCATCTACCACTTCTTTTCATTATTTTGACATCTGTCAACAATATTCAGTTCGCAACAATAAAGCATTCATACAACAACGATTTTTTGCCTTTTCTAATTATGCCGAGTTTTGTGCCAAATAACAACGATTTGCATTTGTTTCCTCGTTGGTTTTTTTTTTGTTTGAAGAAAAGTGAATCGCTCCGAATGTTCAAGTAAGCTTACGGGAAGCGTGCTTTTAGCAAATCGCAATGTAAAAGTGGTGAATTTAGCATGAGAAACGATGAGCGCAACTGACCAAAGAAATATAAAGTCTTGTTTTTTAATGTGAGTTTTAAACTTATATATACTTTGGAAAAGTTTATTGCAACTATTAAATTTGCATTTATATTGGTAATAGCTTGGAGTCTTATGAAAAATTGGCTTGTGTTGAATTAAAATTTCAGTGGAATGAAATTTATTTTGGCAAATTGAACAAATATATAAGCACGTGGATATTTGACTTGCATTGAAGTCACATTGAATTATATTGCAGTTACTCTGCATTATTTATTTTGCTATAATATTTTGAATCTTGGGAATTTTTTCCGCACAATTTATTTCATATATATATTCCTGTTTTTATCAACCTGACCTAGTTAAAAAAGTTAACGAAGTTAGCCTCCACACATATTTGCTCTTTGCCGAATATTCAAGATTAAATATGAAACTTATTTTAATTACAAGATCTATTGCCCGCAACAGAGTTGGAGTTTTATATTTTAACCCATTTAGTAGTACATAAAATTCTTTGAGGGTCTCTATGAACTCACCAACCACAATAACTTTTGGTTGAACCGATAAGTGTTCGGTAAGCGCCATGTTTATAAGCTCTTTTTCCTTCCTTTTTAAATCGTTTATGTTAACTATGTGAACAATCATATCGTGCTGCGAGTCCGAAATGGATAGTTTAGATGTTTTATTAATTGTCGGTGGCAATATGATTGTGTGTAGCAAATTAAAAAAATTCATATAGTGAGAATCTACAAAAATATACAAAAAGAAATATACAAAATTAAATGAGGTTAATCCAAAAATAAATAGGTTTTACCTGATGAAAGTTCTTTGCTTTTTATCTTAAGATAATAGTCTTGATTCAGTTTATCTTTCATTCCATTCGCGAAGAATATTTTATCAATTTTTTTCACCACATCCTGGATGCAAACTTTTAAAATCAATTTCGATTAACTCAGGACCAGTAGGATCAGTATATCGTGGCCCAGCTTGCATAATTTCTGTCAAACTATTTTTGTGTTCCAGCATTCTTAAATACGATGTTTATCTGCATATTTCAGTAATATTCGACGGGACGTTGTGTTAAAGCCACTTGTTTTTATTGAAAATCACTGCTATTCGATGCATTTTCGTTTTGAAAGTGTTGAAAAGACTCCAAAATTTTCTTGGATTTTTTTCCCAGATGAATGGTCCTTGATATTTTCCTTTTTTTACTTAATGTATTGAAGTAGCTATCGTTAATTTTTCCAGCAGGATTCTTTTTATTATTTCACGCTATATAATAAGGTGGACAATGCCTTTGGCAATTTCTGACATAATTTTTGGAGTCATTCGTTGATCTTTTAATATATAATAGTCAACTATAATTCGAGTTATCAGATTTTGATCTGTGTCGTTTAGTTCTTTTATTTATTTTGTAGTCATTGATAGCAATTTGTCCTGATATGCTTTGGCGACTAATATTCCTGACATTCATATATGAATCGGAGTGAAGAGCACAGCCCGAAGAAGTCGATAAAGTTGAATGCGCCGATGCTGACCTATTTGACATAGTGCTTGACATTGATCGATCGCATCCACAGCAGGTCAATAATTCAAACTATGATCAAAAATATTTAACTAACATAAATATAAATAAATACATTATGCGAAAATATACGCCATCGTAGTTTCTGAATTAATGAGAAAAGTTGCGATTCGGGACAATTATTTTACAAGAGCTATGAAGCTTTTTAAATCCGTGTGCAAGCATTATTTGCTGCCTATAGAAGTTAACCTCAATCCAGTGAGTGAAAAGTACTACTGCGGGCAGCAAAACAAGTTAAAATAAATCTATCGTATTCATATTTTAAAAAAAAAACATATGATTTTATTGAATTGGATGAAAAAAGGTTGGTACCATGATGACTTCAATCCTAAATAGTTTATTTAAATCCTCAAAATTAATTTCAGTATCGAAAAAAACTATCATAATATGGCACGTTTCAGAGTCTTGCATGATGATTAACTTCTAACGATTATGATCGTTAACATTACTAGCGTTTTTTGCGTCTCTATTGAGAGCTGGTTAGGATAGTAGCATTGAAAAAATACAAGAACCCTGTCTCAGTTGCTGTTGTTTTCAATGCTACTATCTTAGCCAGCTCATGATAGTAGAGCAAAAACGCGGCTATTATTCGAAGAAACTCGAAAAGTACTCAAATTACTTACGTTGTTTTCTTTTCTCTATCGGTTCAGGCAGTATCGAAAGTTAGCTTTTTGCCCAATGTACTCTCTTTTCCAAAAAAAATGCTTCTATATCGTGACTGAAAATTTTTGAATAAAAAATGTTCAAATATGATTTGGCGCCATATACGTTTTCTTTTTAATTCAATTGCCGTGTTCCATTTTTACTCATTAGTACTTTTAAGTACTTGGGAGTAGAGCACAAAAGGAACGCCATCTTCGTTCATACGAGCAGATTCTAACCTGTCAAATTATATGCAGTTTTCAAATGTAAAACAGTTGAAAATAAAGGGAGAAAACAACGAGTATAAACTACCACAATCGATAAAGAATATAAAAAGAATTAGCAGAAAATTACATTTTTTAACTTTCCACACATTATGAGGGCTATTTTTAATTTCCTAACTACCAAAACATTCAACATAACCATGAAAAAATCAAAACCACCTATTGACAGCTAACACTACCAATGACAACTAACATAGCCACCTCACGGCAAAAAAAGGCGTAACTACTCATGAACTACTCGCGAACGAGAGCGCGAGTAGTTGGAAGTAGCCAGAAGTACTTGCGAGTACTAAATAGTAATAATGGAACACGGGCAATGATGAAAAATTTTGATTTGAAAAGAAATTTTTTATAATATAGTGGAATTCAAATAAGATTCGCTTTTTATTTCAAAGTGATTTCAACTTTTGATTTAAAGTGATTCTAAAAAAGTGTTAAGTGGTGAAATTTTTCTGAGTGTAGTGAAACCAACAGTGGAAATTGTTGAACATTCAAAAAGATGTAGTTGAAGCAATAACTTAACTTTTGAAATGTAAAGTTGAAAGTTTATTAGTTATTTTAACTACTAAAAAATTTGAAATGACATTTTTCATATTAGAATTTTATTAACAGTTTTCAAACTTTTGTTTTAAATAAATCACTTTTGAAATGCCATTCAAAAGTTTTTTTCAAATCAAAAATATTCTTTTGCATCAACAATTTTGTATTCAAAGCAACAACTATTTTGATACAAGTGTTCAAATACAAAAAGTAGTTGGTTCAACTGTATTTTTTTTTCTCAGTGTATTTTACGAACGCTTTATGTAAATTTCTTTCTCATCTATAATTGCATCGGACTATTTTTAACCCAGTAAAATAGGGGTATTCGAAGTAATATTTGTTTTGGTTCTTAAACAGGAAGTTTGGGCGGAAAGAATATCACCTTCATCTCTTTTCGCATCAAAATTAAAAAAAAAAATCATGTATCAACAGGGTTAAAGCATATTGCCTAACGACTGCTATCATGCAACTTATTTTGCACGTTTCGATTCGATAACTTTGACAAAACACGCGCACAAAAATACATATGACCTTAGCAATCAAACAACAAATATTTCTCCTTCCCCGTGGACCAATATATTTCTCCAGCCCTAGCAAAATTATTGCTCTATTTATAAGATTTGTTTTCAAAACCGAGGAACATTTAGTTTTCGAGCGCAATTTTACCGAGCGATGGATGCAAACTGTGCAAATTGAAAATCATTTTGAATTTATACTATTCGCATTACGGCTCGTAAAACTTTTACGATTGTTTGCGAATTTCTAAGACTTCTAGAGCGGAAATTGTATTTTCGATATAGTTTCAAATGGAAATTCAATTGAACTGATTTCTTGCTTTCGTATTTAGATTTGGGCTTCGAGCACGAACAGAAAGCTGTGATTTTTGTTTGGCAATATCGCGTTTTTGGCAAGGATGAATAATTGAAAATTACCGACTGTTCAATAATTTTATGCGTTTTATTTGTTCATGAGTGTGTTATTATGATCTTGAAAAAACATTTCCAGTGTTTGTTCTTGATCGGTTAGCTCCAATCAGTTGTAGATTCATAAGTTTGCCAATCATTTAATTAAATCTGGATTGCATTTTCATTTCCTATTCAACTTCGCAAGCAGAAGGAAGATTGCATTTTCTTTAGGATTTTCAATGTATAAAAGTAATCAGAAAATGTTTTCCTAAATTGAAAATATAATGATCAATTTCGAAGAGATCCCATAAGCAGGTGTGTTACTCGCCATCGAGTAATACTATTTTGTGTTAAAGGTACATGTGTATGTATATCGAACTGGAATTCGATGTGCACGACATAGTCTGCAAAAGAAGAAAGCAAAAACAGGATCAGGTGTAATATCACGTCGTCATTGTCGTAGTCTCTTCTTTGTTGTACACATTTTTCGATCTTGACTTTTCTGACCGAAATACAATGTCCAGTTTCGGTTTCTTTTTTCTTCCATTTCAGGTATTCTTTATTTTGATTAGCCCATACATACAGGTGTGTCGAGTTTCAGAGGAAGCAGGTAAATTTAACAGCCACGTATGTGCATACTTTATGTAGCATAGAAATACGAATCGGAATCAAACATTGGGCCAATGTACATGTGCATTCGTCGAGGGTCTGATTGGATCAGATTCGGATACGATGCAAGGTGGACTGAAGTTCTTTTGTCTTTTGATTTATTTTTAGTTTGACAGGGTCGAAACTGGAGACGATATAACTATGAGGGGGAGAGAGAGATTTGGGATATGAAGTAACTCAAACATATTAGCATTTTATGCAATGGTATTCGCGAAACAACTTTCGATATAGGTTTTCTTGTTTGAAGGATATTTTGATGGTAATTAATTTCACAACTAAGAAAATTCGATGACTGCGTAAATGCTTTACCCTTGACAATCAAGTTAGTTGATATCCAAGAAATGTTTTACATTTTTAGAATAGGCACAGGTCTGAAACGATTTCGGAATGGAGCTACATATAAGTATATTGGCTATCATCTTAGACTTTCTCCGCTAAAATATTTTTTATGGCATGGGGAACACTATGCGAAAAGTTCATTACAAGGTCAAGGTCATAAGGTCAAAAGTCAAGAAAATCAGTGTTTCCTTGAATATCTGGTTAAATTATACCTACATATTTCGTTGACTATTGCTTTTACGTGAGTTATTGGCGCATAACTCTCGTTACCTAGAAAAATCAGCACAATAGCTTCATATACGAAATTTACGTGGGCCAAATAGCTCTCGAGACAGGAACTGGGAAAAGTGAATCATTTTAAAACAGATCAGTGCTACCGGAATGACAATTTTCGAAGCAATATATTTAACTGAAAAAAAATCCACATAGTGCGTAGTTTTATGTAATAAAGTACAGCATTTATGGTAGTATACGCTATATTTATAGTATCCTGAACAATAAAATATACTAGCAAAGGGCAATACCCAAATATTATGAGCTTTTCTGTTATGGGCACAGTCCCAACTACTATGAACGTAATTTCGGCACATATCATTAAAGTAAGTTAAATAATAATAGTTTTCTAGTGAGCTCTTATTATTTAGTGAGTAGGGCGGAGGTTACAGTCCCCCACGTCATGTACTATATTCCTCCACGCCATGTACATGGCGTAGCGGACTATATTACATGGCGTGGAGGATTATAGTACATGACGTGGAGGACTATAGTACATGGCGTGGAGAGCTATAACACATGACGTGGAGGACTATAGTGTATGGCGTGGACGACTATAGTACATGGCGTGGAGGACTATAGTACATGGCGTCGAAGGCTATAGTATATGGCGTGGATGACTATAGTACATGGCGTGGAGGGCTATAAGCATAGCGTCTGCGCCTATATACTTTTCGCCATGTACTATGGCGTGTGGCGCTATATTTTATCACAATCCCTAAATCGACTATGTACATGGCGCCAGAAGTCTATAAACTATGGCGTCTGGCGCGATGTGTTTTTTTTCAGTGTTATGGAGTGCCTAATAGCTATACATAATTAGATTATATATTTAAATACATTTTGAAGTGCATCTAGAGTTTATCATATTTACTTTGATTGGCATTGAAGTATCATTGCACGGAGACTTAATGTAAACTTAATTATCTTCATATTACAGTTAATTATCTCCAAAAGCAATAAAAGTTTTTATAAAGCGCATCGCGATGCATCATTTATTAATTAAACGTAGGTTAGTCGGACTGACTTGGCTTGGAGCTACTAAATAGAAGTATATCGCATCAAAAAGTCACATATATGAATAAAACTTAAGTGGGCTTCGAATTTTTCAATCCTTAAACCATCGGTGCGCGTCTTTGAACGCCCCAGTCGATCCGATCCAGTGAAATTTTGTGATCGGATCGACTTATCTAAAATCAATCCACTGCGGGTATACAACGCGGCTAATGAAGATGTTCAAACAATATGACAACTGAAACCATATAACATGGCTCAAGGTACTATGTAATGTAGCATGTGGGGCCATAATTTCTGCGCCTTGTAATTATGGCGCTGGTGGTCATACTGCATAGCTCAGGGTACTCTGTACATAGTGTGTGGGACCATAAATGCTGCCCATGGTACATAGGACCACGCGCTATGCAGATTCTGACATAATGGCGCTGGAAACCATATTGCATTGCTCAGAATACTATGTAAATGACGTATGGGACCATAAATAATGCGCTATGTTACATAGCTCTGGGCGCCATGTGAATTTTTTTCAGTACAGGTACAATAAGTATGTAAGCTTGGAAAATGGGTCCCACATCAGTTATCGATATCAAAGCTCCAGCAAAGAGTGAAAATTTGTTTTTTTCTATTATGTCAAAATGAAACGAGACCTTTTCTCAATCGTATTTTAACAGGGGACGAAAAACGGATAGTCTATAACAACGCCGTGCAAAAAAGGCAATGGATGAACACAAATCAGACGCCAAAACCAACTGAATAACTTAGACTGCATCCACAGACGATTCGTCTATCTTTTTGGTGAGACTTGGTCAGGAGTTTTAGTGAATAGGAAAACGGTTTTTTCACCAGGATAACGTCCGGCAGCATCCTACAAAAGTCACCATTAAAGGAATTTTAATGGGAATATATTTCACAAACATTGTTAGCAGCAATTTTCTTTTTTTAGACGCTTGTATTTGTTTTTAAGTGAAAAAGTATTTCACAACAAATATGATGTCCAAATCAGCCTAAATACATTTTTTGATTCAACAGAAAAAAATTGTATTTCGATGAAATGCAACAACCACCACAAAAGTGGGAAAATATTGTAGAATATGACAAAAAATCAGTTGTTATTAAAATGAACTGTCTTTTTTTTCTTAAAATTACCTGATAAAACGTGGAGACTTATGGACTGACCTGGTACATGTGTAAGCCAGGTGCCAACCTCAATATACCCGCCAGAATGGCCGAGCCATCTATTACAGTCAAAGTTACGGAAAGTGGAGTTGTTGCGAAGGAACCAGTTTTTCACTACACTGAATGAAAAATCTTGGTAAAATCAACAATTTTCCTTAGTTGTTTTTGCGTCAACTACGGGCTATAGTTAAAACAACCATGAAAAAATAGTTGATTACTTTTATGCACCATGACGCGTGGTTGTTAAACAACTTCCGTAGTGCAAAAAAAATAAGCAACCACAAACAATGGTATTCCAACAATATATATAGTACGCAGTGTGCATAGTATGCAGTATGGAATTATGTTTGTTGAATTTAGCATTTGTATGATAACGCGCACAATGGCTGCGGCTGAATTTGCCGCTGCGGCAGAATTTATCAAATTTCTCATTTTGCCGCACCGCTAGCTGTCATACCTACCATAGGTTGGCATCAATACTAGGTTGAATGATCTAATAGACAAGCAATGGCTGATTTGTATTGTGACAAGCCAACCTAATCCTCGTACAACAGGATTTAGCACTACAAAAAAACCAAAAAGAAATGGATACATTGCCGCAGCCCATTGCGTTTGCCACAGTGGAAGACATTGTCATGTGATTAACTTATAAAGCGTCATGCAACGTAATATAAAGACTTCACCGCATAACATGAATATGAATTATATCGAACAGCAAACCGAACACAATTTTGCCATGTAGTATATGAAACTTCTATGACAGAATAGGAGTGTGAGTATGAGTATGGAAAATCAACAGTTTTCCTTAGTTGTTTTTGCATCAACTAGGGCTATAGTTAAAACAACCATAAGAAAATCGTTGATTACTTTTATGCACCATGACGCGTGGTTAATAAACAATTTCATTCGGAGCATGAAAAACGTCCAAATGTTGAAACCATTCTACTTTGCGTAGAATAATTCCAAAGACGTTGCTCACTGAATTACGTTTGCTGAAATGAACTATTGCGAAGTAGTTTAAGTGCCATAAAAACGGTTGATAATTCGAAACGTTGAAGTTTTGAGTGAATTGATGAATATTTTTCTATTTATCAACTAATTTTCGGGGTTATGAAACAATTAAAACAGTTGATTTCATAAACGTTGTGATATTTTTTGTATAACCAGAACCAACTACTTTTATATCGTTAAATTAACTATATTAACATAATAAAAATAACTATTTTCCGTAGTTCGTTTAACGATTTTGAATGAATCGTTGCAATACTATTAAAAATAGTTGAAACAACCAAGAGTTTTTCTTTCAGTGTACTAAGTTTATAAGGGTTTGAGAATGTATGGCGTATAAGTCAGCTTAACTACTTTCCTGCACGACTTTGGCTTCAACTTTTATCTTTCTTTCAAATTATTTTAGAACGAAAAAAGATCGACTAAGCAGAAGAATCAGGACTGGATAACTCTTAAGAAACCGAACCTAACCTCTCCAGGGCTAATTCAGCCTTTCAATGAGATGGCTAAAGAGTTCCACATCTAAGCTTCAATAGATAGATATTAGTAAAAGAGATGGAATAATTTCAGCAGAGAACTGGCTGAAAATAAGACAGCTTATGCTCAGGGTATATTGAAAGACACATATTAAGATGTAGACTCGAATGCGTTTTTCTGAACGTGCTGCAACGTCAAGTACTGGAAGAAAAAACCTCCTGATTCTACCTACATATATTGTAAGTAGCTGAATTTTTTATTCGCGGAAACTCACAAACCAATTATTAGATCCAATTGAAGTTTTCAGAATGTGTTGATCTTAAGTAGGTCCAGGCCTGATAGGAGTTTAATGACTTTGTTGGTAACACTGTGGTAGTGGTATCATTATCACCTTGAAAAATTGCTTAAAATATTTAATGCTTCCTGCCGTATAACATATAATGCAGTCATTAGACTTTGGTTGGAAAATTAGGATTGGACTGCCAGATATGATATTTTTCGTTTCTTAAATCTTGAAAATACGCTCAGTTAAATACAAACATCATTCCGCGGTTACATCGGAAGTTACAGTCACAGTCAGTATTCCCACTCCCGAATTTTCCACCGTATCAAATTTCTCCAAAAAGTGTGTCAATATTGGTAAAAATGTATCAAAAAGTTAAAAAAGTTGGTTCGAGGTACTGGAACTATAATAATATAAAAAAAACTTAGTTTTACCTACTATATTTATTGAATAATATAGATATAGAGCCTAAAAAATATCACAAATTGCTTCTGCTCTTCGTTTTCACCTGTATATTGCCCTTAATATTGAAGCCACACAGCATAAAATGATTACAAAGTGTAGGTTCTTTGCAAATGTGCTCAAAATGTTCACGACCTTAATACGGAACGTCGCTGTTTTAAATTTCAAAAAAAAAATTTTTCTTCAGCTTAAAAAGAAACATATAGATATCGTTATTATTTAAATAAGTCGAACATTTCAAATCTTCAGAGTCCATCACATAAAATAATTATATCGGACAAAGAGAATATCAAGAAAATTATTTGCTAGATACTGATTCAAAAAATAAAAAATTAGTTTTATGTTTCATGCAATGATAACAAAGCAACAGCGGATCGTATTTTCAACTATTTAATTTTTTTGTAGCCAGGAAGAATGAACTTAATAATTATAACGGATAAATCACATAAAAATGTTTATAAGTATTTTATTTCAAAAATTAAAAACAATAATTAACACCAAAAGAAATCTTAATAATCTATAGGGCTTCCCTTATTTTGTATCACTTTGCATTAACGACGGGGCATGGAATTAACAAGGATTGAAGAACATATCTTCCAATTTGATTCCATTCCTTTATAATGGCCGTTTTTAGCTCTAATATGACTGACGCCCTTGTGAATAGGCTTGTTGTGATAAGATACCCCATAGATTTTCCATGGGGTTCAAATCAGAGCTTATAGCAGGCCACTTTAATAGCGGTATGTTCCGGGACTCAAAAAAAAAGTTTCGTGAACGTCGTAGAGTGTATAGGTGCATTGTCTTGCTGAAACAGCCAGTCGTCTCTCCACAAATCGTCTGCAAAAGTGATAAGCACGTCGTCCAAGAGTTCAACATACTTAGCTGAGTTCATTTTATGTGAAATAAAACAAATTTCATACTTTCCGCGAGAGCCGAATGCAGCCCATATCATGAGGGAATCTCCTTGAAAGTTCCTTCTATGACACGTTTCCCGTTCTTTTCGGACATCTCTCCAATATCCATGGCAGCCATCAGGCCTGTATAAATAAAATTTTTTTTAGTTGTTCCCTTGTCAATTATATTTAACCTCAGCCTCTCCTCCGGCTCCTTCCCTTCCAGTTGGAAATCCGCTTATATTTCCCCCATCCACAAGTCTGGAGACCCAAGCTGTGTTTCGAACTACCGTCCAATTTCCCTCCTTCCGTGTTTTGGAAAAGTTCTTGAAAGATTGGTTTCGAACAGGCTGCTTCCTCTCCTCCATCCCTTCCTTGCTCCGGAACAGCATGGTTTTGTCAAAGGTAGATCCCCCACCTCTTATCTTGTAACCTTTACTAACTTTGTTGCTTCTGCCTTAGACCAACGGAAACAAGTGGATGTCGTATATACCGACTTTTCAACAGCTTTTGATTCTGTTGACCACATAATTCTCCTTGCAAAGCTTCGTAGTTATGGGGTGTCGGGTTCTATTTTCTCTTGGTTTTCATCCTATGTTTCTGGTCGTTCTTGTGCTGTATCTGTGCAATCGTCCACCTCTTCCCCTTTCTGCCCGCTTTCCAGTGTTCCTCAGGGCTCCATTCTCGGTCCATTATTATTCAAAGTATTTATAAATGACCTCCCTTCTTTTATCCGTTCTCCCTGCCTCTTGTTTGCTGATGACTTTAAGGTTTTCAAAGTAATTCAATCTACCAGCAACTGCCTCCAACTCCAAAACGATCTCTGCACTCTGTGCGACTGGTGCTCGAAAAATTCACTTACTTTGAATTTATCCAAATGTCATCAGATGTCCTATACATATAAAATGTCACCTTTAATATTTTCCTATACTCTGTACGGCTCTTCCATTACGGCTGTGGATAATTTTAAGGATCTTGGTGTGCACTTTGATCCAAAGCTCAAATTTGACCTGCACATTGCCTATATAACCGCCAACGCCTCTCGCCTGTCAGGTTTCATTCTTAGATGCTCTTCTTCGTTTACCAGCATCGCTACCTCTATCCATCTGTTTTTTTTCACTTGTTCGTAGCATCCTAGAGTATTCTTGTCAAGTGTGGTCTCCCCGTCATAAATATCTCAGTGATGCAGTGGAACACGTTCAGCGTAGATTTACTCGCTCACTGCTATTTGAATTCAACATCCCTTACTGTGGTTATTGTGATCGCCTTTCTTTATTCCGAATTCCTTCATTAGAGTCCCGTCGAGTGTTCCTTGACGAGTGCTTTCTTTTCAAGCTACTCCATTGTCCTATGCTCTCCGATCTCGGTGATATGCTGTGTTTACGTAACGTCAATCGATCAGATAGATCCCAATTAATGTTCTCCCTTCCTTTCGCGCGTTCTGAAGTTTATTTTAACTCGCCGCTAGTGCGTATGCCCAGGAAGCATAACGATCTTCAGCTTGGTCCTTTTCCGCTAACGTTCTGTCAATTTAAGTCGCAAATTAAAGGTATAATCCTTAATGCTTCTTATAATGTTTGACTTTCTTTTTAATTCTTTTTTTCCTTATCATTTTTACGCTTTCTTAAATGTTACATTGTATATTAGCTTTAGATTGTTGAAGTTCTAATATGTTACATTGTATATTACCTTTAGATTGTTGAAGTTCTAATATGTATATTCTAATCTTTTCATTTATTTGTTAATTTTTCTATTTTCTTCTTTTGGGTTTATTTCATATTTTATTTTTGTAATTGGGCAGAAGCCTGTTAAAATGGATTTAATAAATAAATAAATAAAAATAAAAAAATATGACAGAATCCCATTCATTTGTCCAAAATTTATACCGTTTAGCAAATTCTAAACGTGCTGATTTATGACGTGGCAGAAGCCTTGGTATTTGAGCGTTTTCCATATTTAACATTTTCATCACTCTTCAAAATCTGCTGAACCCTTCGCGTAGTGATGGGAAGATTCAATTGAAACCGTATTTGTGAGGGACTTAGCTTTTTATTAACAGCCAGCCGTTTTATCTCTCTTTAAGACCTTTCACTGACTTGGGACGGACGACCTGATCTCTTGATTTTGGCGTAATTTTCGGGGTTTTTCAAGAAATTATTCACCGTACTTTTGTCCCTGTTCAACTTTTTATCTATTCTTCTGATTGTTGTCCCGCAATCCCTGTAAGCTTCCCGCTCTTCAGCAGTCAATGTTGTCCCCTTTGGCATTTTTATTGATTCGAACTGTAACTTTAAAAATTGCGAATTAAAAACTGCACGTGTAAGTGCTAATCTTCATTAGTAGGTTGCGTATATTTTGGTGAACTAACTAGTCTTATACATCTAGACGAATTATCAATTTTACATCTAGAAAATATACTTCACGTACAACTGTCCGCTATATTTATTTCGCACTAGTAATTTGGGCTTCTGAAGAAAATTAAACACCAACTGACTACATCGAAAAATTAACAAGTAGCCTAAAGTGCCGTTACATTGCGTTCGCTTGCGAAAATGATATGACGTCATCACAAATGGTGTGAGATGATTCATTTTCTCAGAAATACCTAGTGATAGTTTGTATGTTATAATTATTTCGCGCACTGTAGATATCTTTCGTAGTTCAGAGGGTAAAGTAGATTGCAGTTGGCACTTTTTCCTACTAGAGAGACGAGATTTGGTTGGCACATGGCAGCAAAATTAAAAAAATTCAATCTATTTACTGGATGACAAAACGTATAATTTTGCCATAATTCAGTGAGTTGCTGTATCATTGTATCAAAAATATTAGTTTAAAATAAAAATGTATCAAAAGTGGGAACCCTGGTCACAGTAGTTAAAAAAATTTCCGATAAAATCAAAATTCACAGAGCATGTTAACCTGATAACCGATAATGAGCATGTTAACCTGATAACTGATAACTGATTAACAGACTCCTGATTGCTGTGTCAATAAACTGCTGCCAGTATTTTCATAGAGGTGGATGCCATCGAATATCTGTATGTGCTTGATAAGCATCCTACAAGGAAATTAAGTAACAAGTGGTTTACTCTCTTAAATTTTGAAAGTCAAATAAGTCTTAAACCTGGAAATATTCCTACCCTATGCATTTAAATCCATTTTCGTTCGGCGAAGTGTTTTTCGGGCTGAATTGTTCCCGAAGATATAAATATTTTTTGAAATGTTTATAAAGTCGTCATGTTTTTCAATACCACCAGTAAATTATTGGTCCATTTTGGTTCAATTCTAAAATTTTGTGGAATGACTATTCACCTATAATAAGTGTTATATGCGAACTCTGAAATGGAGTACCAACATTTCCCAAAAGCAATGTCAAGAGAAATTAACCTTTAGGATTGCGATTCTTGAACTTTTTCCGATATAAACTCAGTAAAATTCAATAACTCGCAGAATATCAGCTACCGCAAAAGAGTATACCTTACTTGATGCATTCCAAAATTTTTAAAAATTATTTTACGAAATCATAGCCTATGGGCAGCCCATTTCTACTATAATTTTCTCAGAACTCAACTATGTGTATTTTTCGGTGAATATTTCTGAACAAAAATCACTCACTCTATCACACACTCACTTTAATCGTACTCACTCTAATCGTACCCCAAAAAGGAAACGCAATTTTCGACACCAATCCAAACAGCACTTGCTTATAATTCTTAAAATGGAAACGTCACTTATGTTTCGCGACATATCACATGCAATGCAAATGGGCAGGTGATGTAGAGGCTTATCAAATCTACTGACCTGTAAAATACCGCAACATATTATCTGACCAGCTTACTTTACAGCTTTCGATTCGCAGCGCAGCAGACGCAGTCCGACGAGTGCAAGCGAAACACCGAAGTCGATAAAATGAAAATAATACACTCAGTCGCGTGTCAATTTGTATAATTACTGCGAAAGTTAACATAACGCACCTGGCAAGCCACGCCGGCCGCACTTGCTCCCTGATAAGGAATTACTGTTAACCTGTTCATGATGAGGGACGTAGGGGTCCCACATGGTTCCAATGGATTACACTTTTTATAAGTATGTCAGAGCTCCCCGGTAAAGCGTGATGCAAAACAATGAAATAAAGCTCGTCGAGGATAAATTACAAATGAATTTAATATTTTGATGCATGTTGCTTTATTGTCTGTTTTGGCTATTACAGATCGAACATTTGTCTGAAATCGTATGGCCCGTTTTTGGCTTAATTGTTTCTACTCTGAGATGACCATATGCATGACCAATAAGTCGCCGTTGAGTGCAATGTCGCCAAAGAGCTGCCGATTACGAAACACGATATCAATTTAAATTAAGAACTTAAATTCCACATTTGCTGTATATCCAAAGCTATGGAATAGTACAAGATGAACATATGAAACTTGTTAAAAACCCATCGCAGAATATAGATTTCATTCACGAATAGCTGTCATCAAAATCAGTAGCATTCCGGCAACACTTTTGCTCTATGTTGATTAACACCAAATCATTTAGATCGGGACAATCAACCTGCCGTTAACCAAAATAACTGGACGACAGGTTGGCTGACTGATTGATCGACAAAAGCCACGCGACTGACGTCGTCACGTTTTGCGTAACATTTGCAAGCGCCAATCACCTGAAGCCATTTCGGGAAGCTGCTCAAAGAAGATACTTTGTCCAAGATGTCGGTTCGTTGCCCAGTCGCGTCCACCTTGCAGGCTCAAATTACCCGAATCTCGAATTATTTCTTCACGATCGGATTTCGTTTGTACGAGATGAGCAGCATTTCTATGAAACAAAAGTGGTTTCTGTCGTTTGCAAAGATATGGCAGATGTCCTTTGCAGGATAATAGTGCAGAGATCGAAATAATGGGATGAGTGTAACATGTGTGTAGAGAGCAGGCATATTGTTGAGTGAGTGGTGTTTTTTTGTGTTGGTGAATGGATATGATATGATGGAGCCGTTGGATTGAAATAATACATCTGACCATGGTTTTTTCATATTAAAATTATATTTACCTAATCTTTCAATTTTTACAACATTTTTGCGATTTATCATGCAAGCCAAGTATTTTCACATAAGATGATCGTCTAACTTCAGTTCCCAGGATCACATTCATGATTCTAATGCTATCAATTTTCACCCTTGCGGTTTCCACGCCCAAACACAGCTTGACTATTTTTAAGTAGCTACATATGACGACAAGCGTCACTAAAAAACTAAAAAAAAAACTCATCCAGATAACATCACATGTGATTTTCTTAAAGATGAAAATCAAACGGTAGCCTGAAAATTTCAAGCAAATGGCACCAGGTTGCAGGATCACTTTAAAATGACTCAAATTCCCAAATCTTAAAATTCAGTCCACCAAGGATTTAAAGATATTCTTTTGCGATCCGATTCTCCTCCCTCACTATCCTTCTTTCGTTCGAAGGATAAAATCTCTTAATGATTTTTTATGGTCATGCTCCGATTTTTTTCTAGTTTTTCTTGAAAAAGGTCATATTCGAAAAAAAATAAAGGACTATGCTGGCAGCTGTAGTAAGAAAAAAAGTTATTCACATAGAAGAATATAGAAACGCTCTGGAAGCAATCTATTTCTCTTCACGTAACCAAACAGATTCCTGATGTTTGAAATTCGTAGTTATTGTCGATGGAAACTGGTCTGAAAAGACGCATTGCTATTGATTTAAAAGACAGTTCAGAAACGCTTAAGTTCTTATATTTTTTTAACAATTTAATCACGAAACCGGTGCTTAAGACCTTTAGATATTGGACTCGAAAATTGCGTAGAAGAGCTGCTGCTTCCATTACAAATTAATTCCGAAATAAATTTATTTTGCGGATTATGTTTACTTTTTTTAAATAAATTTTTGCATTGAAATATTTTATTAATATTAATCAATGTGGATGTGAGGTAATAATTTAAACCCATGCGTACGTTTGAATACATTGATATACACAAGCAATTTTAATTAACCTCTCTCAAGTCATCGGATCAATACAAAATTCGCAGAGTAGGTTGACTTCAACGTGAGGCAGATGTTACATATTTTTGGCTTTGGTGCTAGCAAAACGTTGCCAGCACGAGGCATTTTTGTTATTTTCTTGCCAATAAATGCTTACATTACGTATTCACATCGCGAACATTTGCAATGAAAATAAGTAAACAATGTTTAAATTTTCTAAGGTCTTCTCATTTTTTGAAGAGCAACCTTATACACCTTTCTATCGCTGTAACTTTCTTTGAAGTTATTGAAATTAAATTGCCTTAAGGTTTATTATTACTTAGAGTGCATTTATCTTCAGGAGGAGAAGTAGCTAGAGGTAGAATATATACTCAAAATCTGCACAAATCTTCTACTACCCAAATATTACCCAGGTTGTTCATTACCTGGGGTTCACTTAGCAATGAGTAGAATACTTAAATACTAGCAAAAAATGCTCCAGATGTATTTCAAAGGGCCAAAGCATCTAATCACATATGCATGATGCAATAAAAAATGATATATAATTTTTAACATATTTATGTATAGTTGCATATCCAATAAATACGATGAGAAAAATCAAATCAATATAAAATTATCTCATGTCGGAGATTTTTCCGATATTGGGGACAGTAATGACACAACTTGAGCCCTCTCAAGAGCTTGCTACTGTTTACCAAATACAGTCCATCCCCTGGCAGAAATGAAGTGGAAATATATCCAAATTAAAGAAAGGCGAATAAGAAAGGCAAACGACTACCAAAACTTTGGTCATGTTGAAGCTAATTGCATTATCATTCGTCGCTGCGCGAAGTGCATGAATAGAAAAACTAGACCATCAGATCACTGTTAATGGAACCCATAATGGTTGCGCTGCTCCTCTAGTAGCTTAGCTCGCTAACGCGTCAGTTCGAAGCAGCGATCTACTGCCCATGGGTTCGAATCCCGTCGTGACCATGGCTGTATTTGTTCGTCTTGTGTTGTCTTAACAGTCAGCGACTGGGCATAACACCTGGGCTCAATTAATAAAGTGCCACATTAAAGCTTTAGTAGTGACTAGGCATAAGCTTAGCGCTTTAGAATAAGAAATAAATGTGGCACTTAAAAAAATAATAGAATAATTGATATCGACTTCTCCCATATGTGTCTCCCTATCGCCATCGCTAAGCATTCAATTCAAAGGGCAATCCCTTGAACTTTGGCATTGTCTCTCTATTAATAAAAAAAGTTTTGGAAATTTGGTCGGATTATATTTTTATTTTAGAATGTCGTACGGAAGAGAAAATTATAAAGAACATCGTTTTTGAGGAAGCGTTATGAGAAGGAAAGGAAAATGAGACCCGCAGAACATGATCATCCATTTTTTTTTTGTTAAACGACGTTGAAATATTTGTCGAGGTTTGGATGAAACATTTTCTACAGATCTAAGTAAACAAAAAAATTGATCTCTGCGACTGTGAACTTTTATTGATTTTCGCACGGCTTTAGTACATATGTCCAGTAAAATGTACAATTTAAAATCGTAAATGGTCTGGGGGTTGGTGAGTGAAGCGAGCAGGGGGCGAAGCCCCCTAGTTATAGAAAAAAAAATCTGGATATGGAACATGTTGTCGTCTCTTAACTAAAATGTTGCACCTTTGCTACTGGAGTCGTGAAAACTACAGCTGGAAGATGGCTACTAGTACTTTATATGTACGATGGAAAATCAAGTCCTTTGCATGATTTTGGAGTCATATATTCACTTGCTTCTCAATATAAATATGAGCTTTTCAGTGATATATTAACTCCAGAAACCGGAAACTGTAGAGTGTTGCTCGAATGGCTACAACATTCCAATGCAAATTTTTACTTTGAACTCACTAGCTAAACTAAGTTACCATTCTACGATTGGCTTATGCTCCTATCAGTTGATCTAATTAGTAGAACTAATTGTCTGTAATGCTCGACCCATGCTAGCATGTCTAACCATTAAGCCGTGTGATTTGGTCTTTATTTCCGGTCCATTTTCATTGAAAATTGAAAACCGCATTGAAAAATTTCCATAGACAATCAGGTCTTTCAAAAATTCCGACTTGGATAAATTCAAAAGTGGCATAGATGTCTGGTGTTGAATCCTGATGTTTGTTCAATAGAATACCTTGAAAATTGTCAAATCGGTAGCCCAATAGAAATTGCCAATGGTACTATTGGCGTCCCTACAGCCCAAAATTCATACCTGATCATGCTTAATAAATATCAAAGACACGTACTGCCTTTAGGAAATGTCAAGCATATGAAAACGAAACACATCTGGCGCTGTAAATTAAAGGGTATTTTCAATGTACATGGGGAGACCACTCATTGTGCATTCGCTCTTGTCAAATACCAAATGCTTTAGTTAAATAATTGCTAATATGGTTACTGAGTATCGCATAACGGCTTGATAGTTACTACGATTGACAATGACACTATCCACAAAACCGACCGTCAGCTCAAATTGTTTGCAGCAAAACTTTCCAATTGTAGCAAAATGCGGCTCCGGTTAATGTCTTATCACCTAACAGCGAGACAGTAAAATGGGAACCACAAAATTTCCCTAATAGCCACGACAAATCCGCGACAACGTTTTCAGGAAAGAACCCTTCGGATGACCACATGATATCGAAGGTGGTTACTTTTGGACCACAAATCGAAGGTGGTTACTTTTGCTTTGCCTATAGTTAATACCTGGTGGATCTGCTGGGTGGTATAAAAATTTGAAATGTCTTCTGGGCATGATGGCGTGTCTAACCTTGTAGTCTCGATGCTCAGATTACTTTGTATTATTTTCAATAATACTCTGAACAATGGATCCTTTCCTGATTCCGGGAAAGTTGCCAAAGCTGCTCTCGTTTATAAAAAAAGAAAGAACAATATCGTTGCTTCTAAATTTTGGGACACTATTTGAGAGAATTTGGACTTAGATTATTTCCACCTATTGCGAGCTTGCAGATGTTACAATAAGCTACCCCATACCTGCACGAACCGATCATATCCCTATTGAATGATCATAACACTCCTAGGGTAGTGTGTGCCTAAAAATTCGATACACCTTTCGATTCTGTATGGAACGAAGGCCATCTGTTCAAAATGATCAAGTTTAGATTTCCCAACGAGGTAAGACGACTTTCAGCAAGCTTCCTTGCCAACAGAAAGTTCTACGTCAACGTTAATGAAGGTGGTTATATTTTCAAAAAAAAGTTCCACCACTACATCAGTTTTTTACATGATATTCACCGCCGATCTTCCATTTTGAACGGATCAGCATCTGGTTAAATTCCTCTAACATGTCCTCTTAAAGTCCTCTAACATTTTTTTATTCGCAAGCAAAGAGCCTACAGCACTATTTGGTTGAGTTGAAACTTGATTTTGATAAATGGGGCATCAAAACAGACAGCACCAAGCCACAACTTTCTGTATTTCGCAATATATCTATCGCAATATATACACAGTTCAAATGGCCTGAGTCCAATTGTCTTGAGTCCGTTTGGCTTAAGCCCAATTTAGCTCGTCACTCACGATAGAGCTTCGATTCAGTCATTCCATTCCATTTTCTGTCATTAATTTAGAAAAAAAATAAAGAAAAACTTGAAGAAAAAATTATGTTAAATCTTTTAATGGATCTGAAGCATATGGAGGAGTTTTTTTTGCAATTGCAACATGGATCTACATAAACAAACGAGAACCAAAAAGGAAGTGGAAAAAAGGAAGGCTTGCCAAACGGAAACAAATGAGTCACGTAAATTTGGCAAAAAAAACTCACAGTTGAGCCTTCTGAGTGGCAAAATTATTTAAGAATGGATGATACGACATATAACACGTTGCTACGGTCACATTTGACAAGCATATTCGAGGACACAATGAACTTACATTAAAAAAAACGAACACATGTACGTATGTCAACGAATTTAGAGGCTTCAGCAGTGACCTCTGCAACATGGAAATTAAATTTCAATTTGGGATCAAAAGTCACACCCAAGTCTCTAAATTGATTAACGGACGACAGAAAGTTGGTGGAAACCGAATAAGAGAAAGAAATAGGAGATGATTTTTATGAAGGTCATACATTTACATTTGCTTACATTTAAGGACAAGGAATTGCGGTTGCACCATTTGATAAGAGCAGAATATTACAGTCATTAGTTGACCTGATGACTTGGAACAATTTCAGATCGTCAGTACTGTGTAATTTTCCTCAGTAATATTCTATGGTCGACAGTATCAACAGCTTTTGAAAAATCTGTGTACACAACGTCCACTTGTTCCTGACGATCTAAGGTCAGGGCAACTGTGTTTATAAAAAGGATAAGGTTAGTCAAAGTAGACTTACCTCTCACGAACCCATGCTATTCCGGAGCAAGGATGGGATGAACCATGGGATATATTCTGGAGAAAACAATTTTTTCAAGAGTTTTACTGAAACAAGGGAGAAGAGAAATAGGCCGATAATTGGAGACAGAGGAAACATCGCCAGTTTTGAAAATTGGATAAATATTCGAAACTTTCCAGGCAGAAGGAAAAGCGCCGGGTGACAGGCTCAAGTTGAAGAGGATATAGAGGGGGACGCACAATGGGGAAGACATAGACCACGCAAAGAAATTAGGAATACAATCGAAACCACCTCCGGATTTCTGATCAAGACTAAGCAATAAATTCTCAACTTCCATCGGATTAGTGTGGATTAGAGAAAGAGGAGGAGGAAGAGAAGGAAAAACCAAGGATGAACAAGAGAGGAAGAACTTTTGAAAGAGGAAGAAAATAAGTTAGCGAAAAACTGACATACATCTTGTGGAGATGAGGAGGCAGAGTCATTGAAAGTTACTTGGTTCGGAATGGAAGCATTTTTCTTCATGGACCGAATGTATGACGAAAAGAGCTCAATGTTGCAAGAAGAAATAGCAGACTACCAAAGTAATCGTGCATTGCCTGCATCATTTCGATTTTAGCCGATGAACGCAGGGATCGAAATAGGGCTGGATCAGAGGCAGAATTCGATCTTCGAAATTTTTTTCCGAGGAATGTTTTTTAGTTGGATTGCCCTCAAAACGCGTAGGGTGAACCAAGGAGCATCTGTAGACTTACGAGAGTTACAGGTAAGTGTTTAGACAGAGATAGGATCATTAAGGAAGTACATGATCTAAATATATATGATCCAAGAAAGAAAGAAAACCAGTTAATTTTTTCAGATTCCAATGCCATTCCTAAGTAATTAGCCTAACGAAAATTGTATCGAGGAGTAACAGAGATGCCCTCGCCGAGGAGAATGATAATGGAACATAAAGAAAAAGAGGTGGGTGGTGAGCGTCCACTAAAACATACGGATGGAAAACGGTGGATACAGATAAACCAGTAAAGGGAATGTTAGAAAGGATAAGGTCAAGAATACGACCATTCAAGTTACGCGTAGAGTTAATCTGCGAGAGGGAGTTAAGGGAAAGGAAAGAAAAAGTAATATGGAGAGCTGATTATTGGACCTGATGCAATCTGAAAACGGATCCCAGTCAATAGAAGGCATATAAAATCCCCACAGATTATTACTGGATTTAAAGGAAAAAATGTATGAAGGTAAGAAGATATCTCGGTGAACAAATTTTCGTACACAGCACAAGAACTGTTACAAGGAACATACACAGAAAGAATTGTTAAGTGAAGGTTGTTATGAAAACAAGTACGAACCATCACACATTCAACAGGAAGAGAAGGATGTGCAGAAACTCGTATCCAATAATTCCTTGTTATCAGCAGTGGTGGTTGTTTTGAATGAGCTGATCAATCTTCCAGCGATGTTGTCTGAAATAAGTTTAGTGCAAAAATGTTGGATAGAAATTACATTTTTCAACAGGATAATGCCCCGGCTCACAACACTGGCATCGTGCGCAATATTTCCGAAAGCAAAAACTTCCTTAATCAGCACATTCCCTGAACTTAAACATAATCGAAAATGTATAGGAGGAATTAGTAATCTTAGTTTACGCCAAAGGGCGGCAATTTGGGACAGTGGATGAGCTGAAAAATGCGAACACGGAAGCATGGACGCAAATCAACCAAAATTACATAAGAGATTTGTATTCATCTTTGCCAAAACGGATGTGCAAAATGCTGAACAACAAAGGCCCGTCTAATAAATATTGAGGCCCAAGCACACGCTCTTATTCCGAAAATATGGTGTGATACACGTAGGGTGTCTTATAGTTTCGTCACGTCTATTTTGTTTTTTTTTTTTTTGTAAATTTCTCACTTATATTAGTGTTCAGGTTCGTATTATATTTTATATTACTCGCTCATTGAAGTATGAATTGCCCAATCTGATGAAGAAAATAAGTTGTTATTACTAGTGCTATTACTATGTACTATACAAGTTGTTATTACTATGGACTATAAATTTTTCGCAACCTGTATATTTTCCCGCATTGCTATTTGGCATGGTGATCCAGAAGTCGAAAAGAGACTTTGTTGTACTTAGTAGTATTTCAAGTTCTTTGCTGCTTTGAGTGGGCTTTGGCTCGAGGCGAATAAAAGCATGTGGAGTGAAAAGGTGAGCGCTGAGCATACTACGAAGAATCAGTCCAGCAGCAGAACACTGTAGAGCTCATAACATCACAGACCCTTAAAAAAACGTTTTATCTGTTGGTGAAAAAGCTATCAGCTTACTATAAAAAGAATGATTTACATCCTCTGCTTTACATGTTTAGAATATTGTAGTAAAAGTTTTTAATATTCCAAATAGTAGATTAAATTGCATCTGATTTTGCATCCCATTTAATCGTAGTAAAGATTTTATGCATGCATAGTTTACCTATATTGCAGATACATATATGTACATAAAATCTCTAGTATCCGATTATATATTGCCATTGTTGAGCACCGAACCAAATAAATAGATAAAACTGTCTATTTGAATAAGAATTCGTTAAATTACCTATATTCAAAGCCGACGTTTGTTTTCAATGAAAACATCCCACGTCGGAATCCGAAGCCATATTGTTTACAAAAATTTGCCCTCGAAATCGTACAGACTTATAAGAAGAAGTATCTATTTTTTTCAATTTATTACAGATTCTTATCGAAATCCAGCAATGAAACAATTAACTGCCCAGTTTGTGCATTTCATATGAGATTTGCCATACGATGTGCATTCATTTATCCAGCGCATTTTTCTGGCAAAGACGTTTAATAAAATATAGCTCCCAGTAAAAACTGTCAAATCATTCTTTCGAACAAAAACGGTAAATCATGACGTAGATTAACTTTTTCCAAACAACAAGATAATTTCTTCGACGAACAGGAAAAGACAATTACAGCAATGCCAAGGGAAGTACATCATTTACTGACAATTGTTGCAGTATGACTTTGCGAAAAGATTTTATGAAGAAAAATCTGCTTTTACAAGCATAAATCAAATACATCGTGGTTTCCGTTGCCATATCGAACATATGCTGTTGCTGTTGAGCTGTCTTTCAAACATGCAGAAACACTTCATTCCACGTACACGTAACAAAAGAAAATCGTCTTCAGGCTTCTGAAAGGACACTCGGGAGAATTTGTGTACGGAAGTTGATACGAAGACACTGACGCCAGATTTCTTTGCTTCTTTTATTCGACATTTTTGAGATACAAGAAACAGAAGTCAGATTCGCGCCAGACCCTGCCAGGTTGCCTAAATAGAAAGTGTGGGTACAGAATGCTTATCAATGTGTCTTCTTCAATGCGAATAGGTAGCTTGCTACGAGTATCTTTCGGTGGCATCTGTCATCGGCCATAGCCTGTCCAACTGCGAGTCCGGACAATCTTTTGTAATGCGAATCGTATGACTTAATTGTGTTCGAACAATAAATGACCGTTTGGTGATGATATAATATTTTATTCGGATATCTCGTGCAGTTTTAGGCCGGACGACAGCTCCCAGACACTCATTTTAAGCATGTGACACCTTTAAGTACCTATTATGGTCACATTTAAAAGTAATTCACGGTTGTATCGAATGCACGGCATTGTCGAACTATTCGTTCCACCCTCTTCAGAGCAATTTATTGCAGCACAGCAACGACACGAAAGTAAACGACAATTAAAATGATAGTTTACGTTTTATTTCGTTGTAGGAACTATTTATGCTTGTCATTCACTCAACAGAGCAAAAAATCTTTTTGTGACAAAACGTTTTATATGTACATTCAGAAATAAATTGGTCTACACAACTTTTACTTTTCCAGAGTAGCAATGTTGATTGTAGGTCATAATTTTTTAAATGAATAAGGACTAGAAGATTAATTTCAACACAAAATAAATGCAATCAAATTTTTCAATTTTGTTTTACCAAACCATTTATCGCTTGTTAACATGTAATTTCCTGGGTGTGCTACCAGATTGTGTGTCATGTCGCGACAAAAACGAAAATTAATGTGCGTAAATGCGACACGATCGAAATTTGTGAGAAAAATATTCAAATTTCATAGCACGGTCACCAGCGCTCATATATTTTCATCACAAAATTTCTACAGAATTGAAAGGAAATTACGCGTATGTTTTGCAAATCGGCATGAATCTAACGAATTCACACTTCTTCGCCAAGTTCTCGGTAGCTTAATGAACCGGAGGTTTATGGTTCCCAAGGCAAATGGAAGATACCTACACAGTGCTTGACGTGTACATCATTTTCGTTTCAAGTAGCATTTACAGATGATTTGTATTCATGGGACTTTCGATTTGGAACATTATCCGATGGAAACATTCGTAAGGTGGACAGTGGTGTTTGGGGCTATAGGTTCGTTGTCGAGTCATGCACGAAAGTTCTCACAAATTGATTGAGTACGCAAGTTGGGCGAGTATTCATTGCGATCACGTTCTATTGTTTCTATCGTAGATAAAGATTTTGTTTATGCGCGTGCTAGAGATCAATTTTGGATCACTAGACGCAAACAAGTATGGTTCGAGAACCCGGCAGTTCAATGCCTGGTCATGATTAGCAATGCAATTGGTGATCAAGACCCAGTTCAATTTTGTTGTTATGGTTGTGGCTCCATCTCCCATATAAGTACACCTAGTCGATAAATCTATCATTGTTTTTCAGATGAGTAAATAAATTGGTGCTTCCCATCCATGGGGCAAACTTTTCTGCGATCAAGAATTTTCTGAAGATAAATAAAGCATCTAAATCATCAAATGCCCACTGCAACGTGCATATGTTAGCACCTTTAAACCAACATTTGAACAATTTCAAAGATCAGTGTCATATGCGGACCTTTCAGCAAGAAACTAAAGGGTCTATAATAATTACTCGCTAAGTTCGGCAGGTGAATAAATACCATTTCGCGTTCGTGGTTGTGTACTTATGCATAACGTTTTTCGTGAAATAGGATTGTTAGCCAATCAACCAAAAAGTCAATAATTTTGCTTAATACCAGACATTAACGAAATTATCCTGATGAAAGGAAGTCAACACTTTCTCATCGATATCGCCGGGCCGCAAACAGATGGCTTCGAATGCGAGATCAAACTATCGAAGATCGAATGGCTAAGCACATTGTTTTTTGGACTATTAAGCCGACTAATGGCGAACAATTAGCGTAATTGAAGAAAGATAAAATGTTCTGATATTCAGAAACACCTGTTAGTATTTGCCTGGGTGTGATGAAATTTTCGGAGTCGGACTTTCAGCTATCATAGGTTTGGTTGTTTAAGAATCATTTCAAAATCTAAATGTGCAATCAATTATTATTCTTAGAGCCGTTAGAATTTCTATTAAATAGAAGCGATTATTGGCAGTTACCTTAATTACTGCTTTGCCATTGCTATCGTGAATAACATAAAACCAACCAATACGGTTACAATTACTGACTGAGGAAAATTCAAAAGAAGAAGAAGAATCATTTCGCTTATATGTTTCATCAAATAGGACAGTCATTGGGAATTTTATTACCACTGACAACCAAAGCTTGGTCTGCTATAACAAGCAACCTGGTCCAGCAATGTCTTATAAAATCAAAGATGTATCAATACCAGGGCGGCTTGTTGAACCACTTTGTAGCTCCATGGTCTAAAGACTCCATGAAAGATCGATCTACAAGCTGTATCTTGTTTGTTAAGAACTGAAGGAAACTAATGATTGCGATATCCTTGCGCGTAGCAGAATTAAAAAAAACATCTTAGCTTATAGTATGAGCTGCAAAAACAACCCAAGGTCTGTCGTAATAGAAAGAGTTAAAAATATCCCGGTTTTCAGTTACTCTTGACCAGCTTAATAATATCAGCATTTTTGGCGTCCTGTCATGTGCTATCACTTCATCACAGGCAGTACTGATCTTAGTGGCTCTTTCTAATAAAACTGCCATCAATAACGCCGTTTCGAATTCCTTGGAGGCCTCAGTGCATAATAGATTGATCCAAATGTGAATTAAATATTACTAGCTGACCCGGCGAGCTTCGTAACGCCTCAGAACCAATAAATGTTGATTTAACTTATTAGCTCAGTTAAAGTTAGTTTTTTATTAGGATCAAAATGAATTTAGTTCAATAAATGTACAAAAATTAAAATGATAAGTATTTTAACTACATTGAAATGAATGTTATTCAAGTGGCAGCAAGGTATTTGCTTTAACGAAGCGAATCGGAGTGATTCACGCAGCATTGTTGCACTATTTTCTGTTAAATTATTCGATAGATGGATTGCACTTAGGTTGGTTACCTTCATTGAAGCACCTTTTGCTGTTTACAGAAAACTGATTTTCGAAGAAAATTGTGAAAAAAATATGGAAAGATGTTATACACTTTTTTGTAATATCAACCATTTCATATCCAAAGCAACAAACCCCAACTATAACATTTAATGATGAAAATGTTCAGTGCTGGCAACACTTTTCCAACCAAGCTACAATAAGTTTACCATACCAAGCTCATAGTTTAATCAACTTTTCCTTTGAATTTCGTGCTCATTGCAGGATTTCATTGGAAGTTTCAGCGGTTAAACATTGTTTGAGGCTGCCAACCGAAAAATTTTCAAAACTCGAAAATTCATAAATTGGTGCATTATAATTATTGCAAATGCTTTACATATGAGTATTTGGTGGTGCAATATTTACGAAAGTGCCTGTGTTGGTTACTCTGTGTTAGCAGCAAAGCAAAATATATACCAAATCTGCTTCACCTTAAGGTAAACCCATTCTGTGAATTTCGTTTCGATGGAATCACTGCACTGGAAGTTATACATGTGAAAAGATTTTAGGGTTACCACCCCAACACTTTTCATGTTCAAAACGTTAATATTTGTTGTTAATTTTCATTGCAGGATCATTCCCATTCGCAAATCTAATAACATAATCACTTAGAAAAGAACTTAAAAAAAAATACAAAAACGGTCATAGATGGCAGCCCTTTAATGAGTTTCTAACGAAATTCCTACAAAATTTGGCTCACATTAAGTTTTATTTACTGTATGAACTTCCTTTTGATTTCATGACTGGACCGAAAGTTATAGGGAAAAAAGCTTTATTTTGCTGAGTAAATTTGCAAGATTTAGGAGAGAAAAACCACCATATCTGGCAATTCTATGCTAAATTTTCAACCAAACTTTCACCAAATGTTTTTTGTAATAAAGTCCAAATATTATGCAAATTCTTTTGAAATTTATTAGCTGAATCGGAAGCTATAGGCCAAAAAACAGTTTTTTTCTCCGTGATTTTTAAAGATGGTTCCACTGCCAAAGTGTTGTCTGTATTTCAAAATCACTTCTATCAGACCTGGTCTTAGTTGATGTCAATATATCCTGTGAATTTCGTTATGATCAAATTAACCGGTCGTCAGTTCTCGTGAACAGAAGTTTCGAGTGCTGAAAACAGTTGACAAAAGTTGAAATTTATCAATGATTTGAAGTTATTGTCAAAAATTTAGGAGGGTCGATGATTTAGAAGACTTTTTTTCAGGAGCCTGCCGATAGCTACAGAGCTATCTGCACTGTTTTCAGAATCCATGAATGCTAAGTCTTAGTCAACATCAATATGCTCTGTAATTTTCACGATGACCCAATTTTTCTGTAAGAAGTTATGACAAATCAAAATTTGAAAAAAATCCTTGCCTACTTTTAGCCACTCAGCACCCACACACGGCTCAAAACCTGAAATTCTTTATCATAAAGAAGCTTAAAACATAATAAGTTTTCATTTCCAATACTTTTTTTGAACAAAAATTTACACAGGTTGGAAATATAGGAGTACCTGAAAATTCACTAAAATGCCCGCCGCCGCCAAAAAGTTAAAGATATCTGAATTTCAGCAAATTATAAACCTACCCACTACATACATCTATGTCATATATATATATATATATATATATATATATATATATATATATATATATATATATATATATATATATATATATATATATATATATATATATATATATATAAATATATATATATATATATATATATATATATATATATATATATATATATATATATATATATATATATATATATATATATATATAAATATATATTTATATATATATATATATATATATATACATATATATATATTTATATATATATATGTATATACCTGTTTACTTCAGCGCTTTCCCTTTTTAAGGAATTCATGCGAACTTTTTTACGAAATCGGTCTAAAGTTGCCAGCTGTCAGTAGTTTTATAGCCAATCAATTTGATGTCATGAAGGATGACGTCGCTATTCGCTCTTCTTTTTCTGTTACCACTTCTTTCTCAAAATATATTCCTTTACTTTTCTGGTGTTTGTGAAATTTTCTTAGAAGGAAGTTCTTACCCAAAAAGTATTTGTCCGATAATAAATTCCTAATAATAGTACCTGGGAGTACCTGAAAAAACCAAATGAGCATTCAAAATCTTTAAGTCTCAGATAACAAACGGAATAGTATGGAACATTAAATGACTCCCATAAAAGATCATCTTTTAACTGGGAGATGAGTCGGCTTTTGGGCCCACGAAAAAGAGAAATAATGTATATCAGTAAAAAAGAAAAGTCGGACAATTACAATCATTGTACGCATTTCCTCACATTTTTTAAATGTTATCACAATTCAACTTCAAAGGCTATCCATATTTTCAATGGCTTACCAGAGAGAGAACAAACATTTATATTTGGACAAAACAGTTCCGTGCCAAAAATCCGCAATTTCAAGTGAATTTTCGAGTAAATAGTATTCAAGTATGAACTTATTTCAAGTTTATTTTGGATTATAGGCGTGAGTTCAGCTGATATTGAATTATTGGCACGTTCTTTAAATTTGTTTGAGTTACGCGGGCCCAGCTTTAGGTGTTTTTCAATATAAATCTTAATCAAATAAAATTGTATGCGTTAGGTGGTAAAAAGAGTCGATGACGAATAATAATAAAGACCAATAAAGCAAAAAAAACGGCAGATGTTATAATTTTTTGGCTAATCTCAACGGTATTAGACTATTTGCACATGACCCGCAATTCTAGCGCAATAAGCTATTTTAAAGATACAGTTTAGATAATTCGAACAAGTAAATACCTAAGTTAAACTTGTATATCTTTATCCCTATTTCTTTTTATGGACTCTTTAAGGCTGATTACATATTTTAGGAAACAAATTCAAATCGCGTTAGTATATAAAAAATGAAGGAGCACAAAATAGATTTCTTTACGCAAAAAACAATTTCAGCTTCGCAAAAAAGCGGATTTAACTTTATATCAATTGCAAAAATAATCTTTATGTACAAAGGCAATGCCTTTTTCATCGGAGTTTACAGTTGAGTTTTAGGCTTAAATACTCAAGAAAATCGCAATGAGCATTGCAGAAAAAGATATTCGTTATTTGATCTACACTGCCCTACTAAACATAAACGTTCAATCTTCATTTTAGTACTTTCGAGCTATTCAATTATTTGTGTTTTGATTTGTACTGGAGATATATGGAGAGTTCATTTTTCAATATTGGTGTTAACACACTTCCACAAAAGATAGGTTTTTCAAATTTTGTAGAATGATGAAGTACAGTATTCAATTTTCGAATCCATTGATAATAGAATAGAACGTTTATGCTTAGTAGGGCAGTACAATCTAATTTTTATAACCTCATTGTGTCGATGGTATCACAGGTCAGAAAGATCGTGGGGCCTCAAACCCAATAAAATGGACATCCATTGTACTTCGAAAGATTCATCCCTCAAATGATCAGTTTTAATGCAAAGGGTCGATCACATCATAGCCGAGGGTTGCGTGTGTAATATCGCTTGATTGAAATGTAATACGGCAGAAGTATGATCGAATTATTTACAATACATCTTGCGGTAATGTCGTTCGATGCAAACTGATCGTACGTTTCGCTTCCAATGATTGACGTAAAGTTGTCTGATGCAGCACTTATTTAGATACGCTGCAAAATGATTGATAGATCGAGCGAGGGGTTCGAAATTTCAGCTCTCACTCTGAACCCACAATGTGGCTGAAAATGCTAGCAAAGATTTTCTTTTCATTCGAAAATTCAAGATTAGGACATTACGATCCGAATCAAATGGATTTTTTTGTTGGATGAATATGCGGACGCTATGAAGCAAAAAGATTACAACGTTTTGTGGTCGATGACTTTTGGATTTCTTTTATGCAAGGACCTGAAATTCGTACCCGAAATCAGAAGATTAGTGGATGCATGACTTGTCACTTTGTATAAAAATCTTTCTTTTGAACACTTCTTGTGTTCCGCATATTTTGATGTGAAAAAATCTAATCCTAGGGATGATCCTAAATAAAAGCAAACCGAGTCGCAGTTGCTTGATGCGAAACTAAAACAGGCTTAAGAAGGTCACCGAAGTAGGCATTGTTCTATCGTTCTATGCAAAGATTTTATAAATTTTAGTAATAATACTGCGAGCGCTAGTAAAATAGATTAAATTGACTTACATGAAAGTTTCGAAAAAAAATGTTGCGTTGCATTCCACCAAACCATCGAACTTTAAAACTTACCATACGCAATGTAAATAATCTCATAACATCATCTTCTGGACTGAATCATTTGTTTTCAGCTAATTTGTATACGTCTAGGCTATAACAAGAAACTTTTTAACACTATCTCGTGAAAATACGTTTCATGTTTGCTTTATCACTTGTACGTTAGAAATTACAGGCCACAACCAGTTCACAGGCCGTTGATTTTTCGCTCCAATCCTTGTGCATACACTGAGTCAATTTCTGTGGTCTTCACACAGAAAACAAGCAGCTAACCTAGCCAGGTCGTCCTAATGAAATTAGTACCATTGTAAATTACAGGGAAATTTTGTTTGCTGAAAAATTACCGAGGTGTGAACATTGGCATCTCGTTTCGTTTGACTGGCCTTTTTCCTTAATTGTTGAGTTTTTTTGAGCTCCTGGATGATGATAATGAATGCACAATGTGGAGCTTATGATTTGAATGGGTGTTGGATGTAGAGCAGACGCTAATCGATTGAGATGTTAAATGAGAGCAGGGCTGACTTTTTATTGTATCGATATCGGTACTGTGACTCAGGATTAGTGTAGAATGTAAAATAGAAATATTTGTTTTTATGTGTCTGTAAATGTAATTGACTAAAAAAATTTTCAGCATCAAAGCATACGAGGTTTTTACATAAGATTATGGCTCACCTCTGCGTTTGTCTGTAGGTGATTTTATTTCTTTGTTGGATGAAGCATTTTTAACGCCGAATAATCTTCCAGTGGTAGCGTTTTTATCTTCAGCTCTCAATCATCTGAGAAATAGTTTAATCCAACTCAAGGTTCGATAGTGGATGTAGTTCAACGACGACAAAGCTATTCAGCCTTTTTTTTTTTAAAAATCATTTACCTTTTATTCAATATATCACTGAAGATAAACTACATTTTACTTATTATTTTACTTATTATCACTTCGGTTATAAAGTTAAATTTTTTGGTACGAGCAGTTAGCTGAAATGTTCGATTAGTTTCTTATAGGTGTGCATTTAAGAGTTTGTATTTGGTTTGATAATGCGAGATGCCCGCTCATGTTAAAAATATTACTACCCCTGACATTGCCAGCTCTGTTATAATTACGGGTGTACCAGGGTTTTGTCAAGCTTACACAATAAAACATGCTTTCCAAATTGATCCTGTTTCTAGGCAAAGTACGATAAATAAACTGGAAACTTTCAACACATAAATATTTTCCGAAATTTTACTCGAGTCGCAGCTATATATATGTTTCAAAAATTTCAGGATAAGGATAATATCTTCTGATAGGTGAAGATGGATTCATTTTTAAACCCCAACATAGCAAAAACTATTAGAGCCCCAGAATCCTTATATCAAAGAAAATGTATTGGGCTATCATGTCCATGCTGGGTTGATGAGGATGATTTGATTCAAGTACTAATGTGTATTCAATTAATATGCCACAAAAGCAGCAACAAACACTAAGCTACACAAATTATAGTCTTTCAGATTGGATTCTCGGCTTTATTCAGTATCTATGGTAAGATAAAATGGATTTGGGTACGCTGGGTGATAGCTTCGTAAAATTTAAAGAAAAACATAGCAACCAAGTAATCAACCATCAATAATCTCACACCTTCCAAGTCGTCTGTCACATCAGTCAGATATGCCCCATGACCTGATGTCTGATGAGAGAATGATGCATAGATTCGAAACCACAGCTTAAGAAATTCAATTTTCAAATAGTATCGCCAACATAGCACTTCCATATGATAATGCTTTCGGAGGAAATCCGCAAAATGATTCAAATTCAAGCTGTTCGTGAAACTGTGGGCAGGGACGAAAAAGCTGATCGCAATCTAGCAACTTATCAATTTGCGCCAAAATTGGAAATCCCACATTCTGATTCAGCTTGTGAAGTCTAGTAGATTAAGCACTGACTCTTAGTGTGTGGGGCTTTTGGTCCGAATCCAGATTCGAACGAGGCAAGTTAGGGGTAAACTGAGTCGTGGAACTAATAACTCCACTCTCGTCAATCAACGTGATTGTGAATTTGTGAATGAAACTTTCCGCTAGGTTCAACCCTAAGACCCGACAAGGGCTCTCGTGCGGTTATTTTACTTCACATATCAATCCAAAGTGTGTGGTAACCATATACACTTCCTGTTCTCAACGTAGAAAAACCTTGGAATAATTTGAATTAAGTTTGAAAGTGATAAGAATGTAATGGCATAAAAACACGGCTGAAGAGCGCTTAATATATCCAAAGAAGCTCATAATTAAATAAAGCTGACTTTATTCAGTTCTTTCTTATTATTGACCTTTGATATCAACAAAGCAATATTCTGATCCTTTTTGAAGTATGATTTCGACGTCTCTTCTCCATTCTTTTGGCATTGGTCGGGATAGCATATCGAATACATACGTATAATATATTTTTCTCTTTATGTGTTCTTTTCTTATACTTAAGTATTATGCTCTATCTTTAGAGCGGGCTTTCATCCAGTTGAAATTGTCTCACAGTTTTTACTTATGTTGGAAGAAGAACATTGTTACTAATGTTCGAAGAAGATCATTAGTATTAAAATCACTTTCGCCAAAAATTCATTTATATATATATATATATATATATATATATATATATATATATATATATATATATATATAGGTACATATATATATATATATATATATATATATATATATAGGTACATATATATATATATATATATATATATATATATATATATATATATATATATATATATATATATATATATATATATATATATATATATATATATATATATATATATATATATATACCATCAAAATTTTTCAGTGAAAAAATCTCAGGAACGCGCCATCCGATTGCAGAATAGTGCCAGGTCTCACAAAAAGTTAATAATCTTTAAACCTTTGGCGCCAGTGGCCATTTTAGTGGTATTTTAAATGTACATATTTTGCTGTCAACAAATAACTTTCGCAAAAACAAAGCTTATGGAATGAATTTTAAACGTGCTCCAAATGTGAATGTGATAATTTTTTAAAATTTTTAACCCTATGTGTGCGCTAGGTGCCTAAAATTTTTGAATTACGATAACTTTTGACTCGACTGTCAGATTGCTGTAGACTCGTATAGTTTTTTAAGAATGTGCTGGCAGCCTTGCAGCTATGGCAGGCATTGAAATTGAAAACCTTCAAACCCTCGACTCTCCTGAAAATTTTCGTCTTTTGCAATGCAAACCAACTGATATAGAAATCTTACGCTTTGCCTATACAATCAAAGGAAAACGTTTGAAATTTCACATCGGACAAGAACGGTAACCCTTCTCCAATTTGCTTATATTTGAAGCATCAAAAAATTCTGCTCACGAGAACTCACGACCCAACAATCAAATGCAAATGAAAATTACAGAATTTATTGTTTTTGAGTAAAATCAGGTCTGACAGAAGTGATTTCAGAATCCGGGCAACTCTGTGCCAGTGGTGCCATCTTGAAAAATTATAAAAAATAAAAATACTGCTTTTTGCTCTAGGAATTCTGATTTAGCTATCAGATTTTTATGAAATTGACACAGTAGCTGAATCTTATTCTAAGCTGTGTTTGGTAAAAATTTACTTGAAAAAGTCGGTTGGCGGTGTCAGCTATGATAATTTTGGTGTCTTGGGTTTTGAAAATTCGCTCAGGAAAATAAAGCTTTTTGCCGTATAACGTCCAGTGCAGTCATGAAATCAAAACGAATTTCATATGAAATATGGAACTTATTGTAGGCATTATTCAGAAGGAATCTGGCAAAATACTATGGTAGGGTTGCCAGCTATTGTTGGTTTTGTATTTATTTGGAATATCTTTATTAAGCGATTTTGTCGTAAAAATTCCAAACGGTAATGATTTTGTAGTGACAATATATAATAAATATTCATTTTTCGAAAATTTGTAAACTTTTGGGACTGGTAACCCTAAATTTCTTTGAACCCCTATAACTTGCAATGTAGCCATTGCATCCAAACGAAATTCGCAGAGTATGTTGATTTTAATGAGAGACAGGTGTGATATATTTTTGGCTTTGATGCTAGCAAAGGGCTCTATCAATGGAAGCTAGCAGCGCAAGGTGTTCTTTGCTATTTTTATATCAATAAATGCTTACATTAAGTATTGATATCGTGAGCATTTACAATGAAAATAAGTTACCAATGTTTAAATTTTCTAAGTTCTATAAATATTTCGGTCCCAAACATCTTTCGTTTTTTGATCCCAAACATCTTTCTATCCCTGTAACTTTTGACGAAATTGTCGGATGAAATCGAGATTGATAGAGTTGTTTGATTTTGACGTGAGGCAATTGTGGGCGACTTTTAGTTGTAAGGCACTAAGCATTTTCTTTGTTTATGTTACGTTATGCTGCTTTCAAAGATTTGCAGTGTTTGGCTTTCCTAAATCCTGAAATGCATGCAAGTGGTAATCCTGAAATCTTTTCCACCCTATGAGTTTAAATGCATTGCTAAGATGAAAGTGGTTTTGCACTCGAAACAGGTTTAAGCACGTGTGGTACACTCAAAATCTGCACGAATCTTCTACTGTTCATCGAACATTTCGGTTCAGGTGCGCTAGAGTTTTTTATATATATATTTACATTTTTAACCATTTCACAAAATTAATTAGAAAAGTTGCTTTTGGCCAACTGCTTAGACGACAATTTTCGATGTCCTCACTAAGGCTTATGCTCCTTAACTGCCTTATTATATTCACTTCTGACAAGTTAAAAACCTTTAATTGAAATCGCGTAAAATTTTTAATCGTAAAATAATATTGTTCTCTTGCTTTAATCAGATCATATCGGTCTGACTCAAGTTTGCTAACCTATAGCATTTTAGTTTGCAGTTTCAACTCAACCGTGGTATGGCTTAACAAACCTTGAGCGTGTAGCAAGCGGAATTCAATAAAACAAATTTCTGTGGCATTGGTGACAGGAATATTAAAATTACTGGCGATAATATTATCATCATCCCCAAAGCTGTTTTTTTTTTGACATTGTTTATGTGAAGCAGAATAAACCAGGTTGTGCTCCTCCTCTATGTGTATAGAAAATTCGAAGTCCTTATCTCATTAAGAGATCTTCAACGTTTTACTGAAATTCCTAAAAAAATTTCAGTCCTACCTAGAACTTCATCATTCTTTCAATTGCTTGATGTAAATTGATCAATATTTGCTGATATATATTTTGAGATATATCGGAGATTGATAATCGCAAAAAAAAATAGCGGACATTCATCCGTTTACTTTTCTCATTGGGTTTAGATCAGCTAATGTTTCTACTTCACATCTTATTTCATAAATCTTTCTCCTCTGGACTGACGTTCAGTTCAAAATTATGGAGTTATCACCATTTTATCCACTATTCCCAAACTTTTCGAAGAAATCATTTACAATAAATTTACAGAAACAGCTTAGATTTAGGAAAGATCGCTCTACAAAAGCTAGATTAGAGTAAGAGGCTGTAGATTGGAGAGTTTTACCGAGAATCACACATAGGCACAGCAAAGGTATATTTTTATACCACGGAAATTATCTTCTTTATTCACCATGCTTTGAAAACCATTGCACTGCACTATACCCTCCAAATTGGTGAAGGAGATATCAATCAGGCCTTAGAAGAGCCTTTCTTCAGAGTGAGGTAACTCTTTTCTTTACCAGAGTCAGTCACTAGAACATGAGATGGAAGATGGATTTCTCTTGTTCTGAGCCACAGCTCTAACGGGAGTCGTTACAACTTGCACCCAATAGCTGCGTGTGCTATTTCTCAGCGCTCAAAAGTTGTGCGCACCACGTTGCACTACGGATTGAGCCTTAAAGTAGCATGGTAACAGTAGATTGTCTTGCAGTCGCACTGGATGATTCTTTAGCCCAGGATTCCTTAGCATTCTCGCGGTACTTTTGCCTAATGGTTAATTTTACTAATGATATCGGTGTACCTATAAAGAAAAGAAATGAGACTACGATGCCAAACACTGCCAATTTATCGTCCACACTGTAGCTCCAAACACCCCTTGGTCCAGGTACTCAAATCAATACCACGACTAATCTGATCACTCAGAGAAAAATCGTTGCATAAATAAAAAAAATAGATATAAATCAAATATTTTCAAATATGATTTGGCGTCATATACGTTTGTTTTTAATTCAAATAATCTGACTTCATTTCAATAACGCTGTATCAAAGTGTGTCGTGTTTAGCACAAAATGTTTTGTTTTACATTCAATGATGAAAATTATGATATGAAAATAACATTTTTATAATAAAGTGGAATCATTTTTATTGAATGTGGGGGCTTATTTAAATCAAATAAGATTCGTTTCTTATTTAAAAGTGTTTCAACTTTTGATTTAAATTTGATTCTATTAAATTTTAAGTGGTGATATTTCAATTAAATTTTTTTTAAAGTGGTAAAAATTCCTTCTGATTTTCAAATTGACGGAGCCCTTACAATTTTTAGCCTTTCGATCAAGCTGGTCAGTCCATCTAGATTAACAAGCTTTAGCACTTTGGGGTTGCTGGGTCTCCGATAAGATAGTTCGGGTCTTACCTCACCAAAAGTGCTTAATATGCAAAATATCAAAGGCATGTCAAGCGAAAATTTAAGTTAAATATGTATTAACGCAGCCATGATCATCATTTTCTTTTTAAACATTTTGTATAAGATTTTAAGACTACTCTAGGTGAATGGTTGCAAAATTAATCATCACCTGTTTGTCAGACGAAACAATACCATTGGGGCTCTGCGAACAAAATACCTTTTAATATTGCTAAATATCATATAATGGACTTTTCACGCAAATATAGGTGCATACACTCATACATTGTACTTACTTTTTTATCAATACTTTTTCAATCGGGCTCACTTTATTTGAGACTTGGGTGTCATTTTAGATTGTACACACCGCTTCAATTTGCATTATCATAGAGCTGTTTTTCAAGTATGGTTTGACGTGGTTTTCAGAATTCATTCATACGATCAATAGCAATTGCTGTAAGAACCCTTTTCCATACTTATGAGTTCAGTAATTTAATATCACATAAATATAACGATAGATTTCTTCATTTATTAATACTTGTGTCCAAAAGATTAAAGCTATCTGCCTGTTTCAGTTCTACTGTGATTACAAACGCTATTAATAGGTGCGTTTTTTTGCACATCCGAGCAGATCAAATTTTGTACAGCATATTAAATACAACAACAAAAATCCTGCACTTGTGGCGTCACTGAATCAAAAAATGCTAAGCAGTAGTAGTTTATGGGTTTACATGTAGAGTGTGCTGATAACAGTAAGAGTGTTCTAAACGGTTCGTACCACTACTGAAATCGGCAGTTTGAATTGAATGAATTTGCATTGCACTCTGCCATTTTCAATTATTTTACATCAAATGACTGACTGGTTTTGAGTGTTTCGATGCACATTACATTGTAGATTGTTTCATATGCAAGTTTCACGTCTGATTTCGATTAAAATCCATATAAGATTTCATTCAGGTTTTTCTATGGATTATTCTAATTTAACAACCAATCTAAGCAAAAGCTCAGCGAATGCAACAACATTTTCGATCAATGCGATTTTCTGCTCTGGATCGTTTTTTTGTAACCCTTTGCAACCACCTGCTCTGCTAGGTTGCAAAAAAACGCACCTAATGCCGACCATTCAAAGGATAGGTTTTCTTAATTAGCTAAGCCGCACAGTGTCCTTTACTAGATCGAGTAGGTACCTGATTCGAATCCGATTATGATCACACAAATGTGTTTCATTTAGCATAGCTAAGATAAAACTCTCTCCAGCCGTCGTCAGTACAGAATATTTGTTTTAAAGGGCTCTTCTAGAGGGCCCGGTAGCTCTGCTCGCTAAGGCGTCTGGCCGAAAAGCGGCGTGCTACGGCGCCTGCGGGTTTGAATCCCGCCAGTGCCATGGCTCTAAGTGTGATGTGAATGCGTGTGATTGTCTATGAGGGTGGTAAATGGGCCCAAACTGGTGACCTAATGCTGGCCGCATTCCCGGCAGCCCTATTCAATAACCTTACCTAAGGGCTCTTCTACAAATTACCCAGCGTGCGTTTAACAGCCAACTAACTCAGTCCGGCGAGAGTGTTTGGGCAGAGTAGCTTCTAGGTTCTACAGCTCGCCAACATCACAGCACACAAACCAAAACTTACACAAAGGAGTAGGAAGGATGGTTCAAGGGAAGGACAACTATTACGAGTTACCAATTTACTGCAAATACATCATACTCTAATATTTCCCAAACGAGAAACTAAAACCAGATAACCAAAAATTCAATAGTTATATAAAAAAAACCATACAATAAATTTTCCCCTAATTACCAGATTTAAGTTCAAATTTGGAAGGCGCGACTAATCGATCAGCTTTGTCCCAAAACTGGCCTAGATTTGGTTTTAATAACTTTATATAAAATAAGTAACATTTTAATAAGCATATATAGCTACTAATATAATAATATGAATATATAATTATAAAAAATATATAAGAATATAATATTAACAAAAAATAAAGAATTTTGTTTTGAAATTCGTGATATCCGTTGTTGACTATCTGTACTTAAAACACTTGTTAGATTTTCCACTCTCTCTAAAATTATGCTTCATTTCTCTAATAATGTATTAATACGAGGTTAGTGCCTAGCTATTTGTTTTGTTTTATCTTCCTTCTGATTGTTCTTTTTCTTTTTTCTTCTTGCCATTATTCCTAACTGGGACGCCAATCAAAAGTTCACTGTGCCGTCACTGAACAGTTCGAATACGATTTGGACTCTTGGTTGCCTCCGTCCTACTTGAGTAGTAAGCCTTCTTTCTTCTTCTACTGGATTAATAAGTCCACTCTATAATGGGTTAATTTTCTTCAGTTGCCGATTGGTTCATAGAGATACTATTTTTCCGCTTGATATGATTTTCAGTTTTTCCCATATACGCTTTTTCAAATTTCAAACCCACTTTTTTCAAATTTACAACTTTTCTGCTTCATATCCAACGCTCGACATTTTCCCATTTAATTTCCTTCTACCACGAACTTTCTCTATCCCATACCGCCGGTTTTCTCTTCCCGACCAAAAAATTGTGTGGCACTACTAACTTTCCAGCTCCTAAAAATACTGGCAAAATCATGGTTCCTATTGTGATCTATCTCGTTATCATGAACGACAGCTGATGACGTTTGCAGCTGATATTCACAGTCTGCCAAAGAGGAAAACCATGAAATGAAATTCGTATTGATTTCATGGCTGCACTGGAAGCTATAGGGCAAAAAGCTTTCTTTTCCTGAGCGAATTTTCAAAACTTAAGACACAAAAATTATCATAACTGGCAGCAACAATCGAATTTTTCAACCAAATTTCTAAAAAAAAACGGCTTAGGATAAGATTCAGCTACTGTGCTAATTTCATGAAAATCTGGTTACTGAATCTGAATTCATGGGGCAAAAAGCAGTATTTTTTCTTTGTAATTTTTCAAGCTGCCACCACTGGCACAGAGTTACCCACAATTCAAAATCCCTTATATCAGACCTGGTCCTACTTAAGTCCAATGTATTCTCTAAACTTCAACTGCATCTGATAATTGGTTCGTGAGTTCCCGTGAACATAAGTTTTTGATGCTAAAAATATAGGTAAATTGGGAAAGGGTTACTGTTCTTGTCCGACATGAAATTTTCAAAAATTTACTTTGACTGTATAGATAAAGCATAAGATTTGTATACAAGTTAGTTTTTATTGTACAAAATGAACATTTTTTAAGAGATTCGATGGTTGGAATGTTTTCACTTTCAGTGCCTGCTGTAGCTACAGTGTGCAACTTAACAACATTGCTATGTATATCAAGTTTCATAGCAATATGATAATCTACTAAAAAGTTATCGCAATTCAAAAATTTTCAAATTTTCCCAAACTCATTTTAGGCGCCTAGTGAACACACAGGGTTAAAAATTTCAAAAACGTTATCGTATTTACTTATGCAACACGTTCAGAATTCATAATATCAACTTTGCTTTTGCAAAAGTTATTTTTTGACAGAATAATAGGTGTATTTAAAATATCACCAAAATGGCCGCCGGCGCCAAAGGGTTAAAGATTATTAACTTTTTGTGAAATCTGGCCTATTCTGCATATACACCAATGTATCCAGAAAATTTCAGTTCAATCCGATGGCGCGTTCGTGAGATTTTTTCACTGAAATTTTATATATACATATATATATATATATATATATATATATATATATATATATATATATATATATATATATATATATATATATATATATATATATATATACATATATATATATATATATATATATATATATATTATATATATATATATATATATATATATATATATATATAATTTATATATATTAATATATAATTACATATATATATATACATATATATATATATATATATATATATATATATATATATATATATATATATATATATATATATATATATATATATATAATAATTGAGATAATTCTCAGAGTTGAGCGTTTGTCCGAATTTCTATCTGTCAACTCAACTTCAGCTACAACTTTATGTAAAAAGACGGTTCCCTGAGAGTTGATAAATAGCTAGTTGCTTGCCCGAACTTGCTCTACCAAAAAAAGGTAGAGCAGAAATCGTACTCTTAATTGCTTTGGTTCAATTTAGAGCAGGCTCATCAGAGCAACTTCAAAATCAGAGCAACTTCAGGCAAGTTATAGCAGCCAAATTGCGCATGAAACACATTTTGCTGAGATATCTCAACCTAAAGCAGCACGAACCTGCTGGCCCTAATTGGAGTGCAATCAGAAATTGAAAAAATTAAATGCGAAAAACTTCCCAGGATGATCGAAAAAATGTGATGAATAAATTGAGAAAGGTATAGGGTTAGGCTATAATACATGGCATTGAGAAACATAATACCTAGCGCCTACTCTGATGAATTTTTCATCATATATTATGGTGTCATGTGCTATGTTTTATCACAATCCCCAAATCGACTTTAGCTATGTATGCAATGTGGATTAAATTGATGGAAAGTAAACGAATTGTTTAAAGGTTTCGATTCTACTGTTTCAATCCCCATCCCGTTTGAATCTGGTATTGTATACTAGGCTTATGTGTATAAACCAGAAGCATATAAAGTAGGATCTCTGGTACTACGCTTTTTCTCAGTGTAATACTTATTGAAGTTTATTTTCATAGAAAATTGTTGGGGTCGAAGGAATAAAATAAAACGCTTTACTTTTTTGTAAGGGAACATACATAATTTCTAACTATTTATACATGCAGCCAGGGCAAAATTTACACTAGTACAATACACATATTTATTAAAATTGCTAAAAACAACAGAATTGTAGTATGTCATATGACATACGAACGAAATATAACGAAGTATATTATATGACATAACCCAAACATTGCTTGAGCTTCTGATTCTCAATATCTCCCCACTTTCCAGTGTCAGCACTTTTTTCATCGGTTCCTTGTTATATTTTTAACCAGGTTTCATTCAGAAAAAATCACTTTCGCTGCTGAACCAACTAAATTGATTTGAGCAAAGCGCAATTTATAACAATGTTTCAATAATGGTTTGCTCGATATCTTTAAACGAGCTTGAATATTTCATTTAAAAACTATATCTTGTTCTTCATTCAGAGCATACTATCTAACTATCCCAACTTCATTTCAACCATTACCTTCGATAAGCAAGGATATACATATTTCAAAACCCAAGGTGAATTCTTTCTGCTATCAAGAGTAACATATCTTTCTAGCATCGATACGAGCTAGATTTAAAATATGCATTACCCTACCATGTTAATCTACATGACAAACAGACCAGAGCTGAACAAGCAAAGCTACGAGTAGTTACTGTGATCCGAGGGGAGCTCTTCAATTAACACTTTTCGGTTCACTTAACCAGATTACATCGTGTGACTTGGCTGGCTCAGTTGCCATTTGACGCAGTTAATTGATATGTCATTATCGCCCCTGTTATCAACAATCATTTTCCACCTTTTCACTTGTCCCAGGGTAAGCCTAGCGTCTGTCAGCGACCAATTAGCGCCACCATTGCACTGGGGACTCTCGTAGTCATCTACCGCAATCCTTATTAACATGCCACGATTCGATGCTATGCACTGAAATTATACTTAACGCTACGTGAAAATTCAGATTTTTGTTTGCCGTTGTATTTAGTTGTATTTGTGCAACAATGTTACGTGAGCCAGTGGATTATCATAATGAAGATGTTGCTGTTATACTTCGAAAATGTCAAAGAATGTCCGCGATGCTTGGACATTGTGAGAGAAGTGAAATTCGAAAGTAATGCCTATACATTAAAATCCATACTGAAACATAAGTCATATGAAATTTTAAACAAGAGGATTTCGTAGATATCATTTGCTTGCTTGTTATTTATAGGTATTGGAAGTGGTTATTTTGTTGATTTAGTTAGTGAAAAGAATTAATGAAATCCGAGTTTTCGAAACTGAGATGTAAATGAGGTTCTAGAAAATTTTGATCTAACATTAGTCAAACCATCTCCAATATTAGGCAAACCATCTTGACGTCGAAAAATATTTTGGTCGTACGCTATAATTTCATCAAACACTTTTTATTGGTTACACTGTGAAATCCTAATACAAATTAATTTTTGAAAAATCGTGTAATCCTATACTTCACATTCATATCGAACCATTTTCATCAAACGCGAACTAATCCACCAGTTGCACGTTTCGAACCATAAATTGTATTGCGTTCTCATTTCACGCTAGCATGTGCTCTTATCAAATAGATAATATCCAGAAAATGCCCTTCTATGCAAACATAGACGTAGATTAAAGTATTCATTGCTTAATCGATCTATTGACATGCCAATACATTTCCAGGCTATATGGGGTACGTAGGCATTGCCTAGAATTCGGCCTGTTGCGTTCCGCCACGCAACACTGATATCTTATCACGGTCTCCATCACATTTTCCCTTGTAGGCTCAAACGAATGGCAGCGTCGCTGTCTGATGTTCCAATTCTTTAGGCCCTGCGGTTACTGAGGATGTCCAAACATCTGCCCGGTGCCGATTTTCTTTCGGATTGTCTTCGCCTCTTGGCAGAGTTTTTTAGTATTCAAATCCATTCGGCATATGAGTTTTTGTAGAAAAAAATCGACAAGCGTCCAAAAGAGAGTTCTAATACTGTACCCTACAGGTTTAGTTAAGCATTGTAACAGTGCATCCAGAAAGTATTTATTTGAACAGCAGTTGGAGACACGGCGTACTTGCTGATCTTACTTTCAATTCTAAAAACAATAGGACTGAAAAGTGAAACATGTAACTTGCTAAAAAATATTGTTTCAATATGGTTGCTGTTGCTAATCAGTTTTCAAATATATTCATGCAATAAAATATCTTACATTATAATTGCAAATTTCGACTACTGAGGTAGAAAACCATCCTATGTTTATGCGTAAAATTTTTTCATAAGTTTGAAATTAATCGGCCAAAAGAGGGTAGTGGCTGCTGATAAAGAGATATTAATAGGTATTAAAAGAAATATAAAAAGAAATACTTACTTTGAATATAATATATTTAAACAAAAAAAATATTTAATATTGTTCTTCTGGCATAGATTCTCACAAGTAAAAAAATTCCTTCACCAACTGTTTTTCCCAAATTTTCAAAAATTTCAAACATTTCGAAACTCCTAGCTATATGTTTCATTAGAAATACAATACATGTATGTAGGTAGGTGGCAGATGTCTCTGAAAAAGATGTTCCTAACGCAGTTGATGCGTACGTGTCCTCGAGGATAATACCTAGGCACATATAGGAATACAATGGTTTCATCTCAAGAAGTCCAAGGTGGAAGAAAATTTACTTGGCCTTTGGCACGCGCTAGGACCTCTCAAGGATATCGTTTTGAAGACCTACATCTTTAATCATACTTTGACTTTTGTTCGAAGATGAAATGGAAAAAAAAAGATTTAGTTTTGTTCAGATTTGCTTATGTATTCGAAGAGCTCTTGTGGTTTACAGAGCCTTCGACCATGATTTATTCTTTTTGAACATATAGCCTGTAAGGTGGCTTTCAGCGAACCATATGGCAATATAATTCAAATATGAAATCCGATCGAGAGATCGAATGCGTTATTATATTATGATGCCTCGAAAGTGCAACATAGAAAACATTTTTTTCTAGAAATCATTCGTATTATGGTGTGACGAATTTCTCCTTATACGAGGCCCCAGTAATTTTATCGCTCACTACCTTCACTGTAATCCATCACTGTACCGGATCCTAGGATTCTGAATAGCACACAAACAATTTAAAATAAAATTATCGATTAATTTGATCATAATGACAATTACGATATGAATATATCGTAATCCTCTAAGAAAATCGTGGAAAAACTGATTCTTCAGCTCCTATAAATTGATTTTTTTGGCCCTTTATGCCAGGATTGGCCAGCAATATCTCAAGCCATACAGACAATTTTCGAAAAAACTCACATAATAAAAGAAAACTAAAGAAATAGAGAGAAATTATCATCTCTGTGGCCGAAATGTAAGAGTTTCGAAAATAAACGTGCTGAGTTCCTCAATCGAACTTTATAAATTACAGGTTCATGATCTAGTTACCAAAGAATTCACCAAAAAAAGTTACTGCTTCATTAAGGAAAAAAAAAGAAAAATAAGAAGATAGCACCGTGCTGATATCTTTTTAAGTTTTAAAAATTTAACTGCTTGATTCTCAAATACTAGTTAACAAATTACAAATCAACGCCACCCCTAAAACCTGACTGAATTTCTTGACACCCATTTTACAGCTGCTTTCGGAGGCTTTATCCGGAAAATGATCCATATTCCCGCATCAAATATTCTCTGCCTCGAAAAACTTCGGAGCCGAAATATGTTGTATATGCTGTTATAGACAAGAAGGGAAAAAGCGATCGGACTTTCATACTGAATTGAAAATTTTGAATTGAAAAATATTTTTATTATGAATTATTCATACAATTTTTATACAAGTTTAATTAACCAGAAAAAAATTTAAAATCTAGCGGCTATACTATTTTGGCCTGCTGGCTCTTATCGTTTTTTTTTTGTTATTTTTTGGCATAAATTTTGTCTCTTACACACTAATGATATTACCCAGCCTGCACAACAGCTTGGATTACACTGATCATAGTTTCCTTAAACATTACCTTACACTTAAATTACGATCTAACCTATGTCTAATTATAGTTACTTAGCTTAATTACATCTAATCTTAACCTATGTGTTAAATCTAACCCCTTCTGTTTGACGGGTGGCCTGTGTAGTCAAAAAGCGCATCCATACGCTGCCGTTGCATTGCTCTCATCGCGGGGCACATAAATGGCTCATTAAAGCCACCTGTACGCCCTAGTGTCCGAATCAGTCCATTCTCATGTCCGTTTGTCTGTCCGTAAAATCTTGTCGTTAATTCCACAACTCGGTCCCTAAGTGGCTTCAGTCCCGACTCCTGATACAGGAGAGGGTTCTTCGGCCACTTTTTAGTTACCGGGTTGTAGAACCTGCCAGTGCAGAAGCGCATGATTCTTCTTTCGAATACCTCCGCTTCTGCCATGACAGTTTTTGAGCAGGTAATCCAGGATGGGAATGCATAAGTCAGGATTGGCCGGATCAGAGTCTGATAGCAGATGGATTTAGCCTTGGTGGTCATGTTCATCTTTTTGGCAAAAAGAGGTCGGATGCGTTGAAATGCAGATTTGGCAGCTTTGATTTTCAGCCGCACAAAGGGATTAAATTTTAAAAATTCCTGGAAATCGATTCCGAAGTACTTTAGAGATGGGCCAGGAGTAATCTTAGATGTTCCGAACGAGACAGCGAGTTTTTTGGTCTTGTTGCGAATAGTTTGTGATCCCCGATACGTGGAGGGTTTGCGAAATACGCAAAGCTGAGTCTTACTGCTGTTTTGTTTGATGCCCCATTCGTCAAAGTAAAGATTTAGTTCTACCAAGTAGTATTCCAGGCTCTTCGCTGCTTTGAGCGGGTCTTGGCTCGACGCGAATAAGAGCGTGTCATCGGTATATTGGAGAATTTGGACTTGAGGTTGGCCCACTGGAATTGCACTTTAATACTTTTACTGATATTTATTGTTACTGACAAATTAATTTTCAGGTAGCACCAGGTAAATTTTGACCGATGAAGAGCTCCAAAAATTCATCAAACTGTCCTTAAATAAACCATTAAATTTTAGTGACTCTTCTACTTTTTAAAATACATTATACAGAAATTTTTCCAATATAATATGTATATACTGCATTATTGACTCTGATTTCACTTACCAATTTCCAAATTTGCCTCTTTACTACATATGCAGTCGACTTGGAATGTATTTTTTTCACCAAATTTGCCTACTCAACAAGTAATACCCTTTTTATATAACTTTCATTAAGTATTCATTATCAAAGCTTGAAATAATTCACAAAACACCTTACAAAACACCAATCAAATAACCATCAAATGCATTGTGTGTCTCTCTCAAAGTAAATGATCACCAGCGTTCAATGATTATGACGTTAGGTCGAAGGTTAGTCTAGTGCTGAATCTTGCCTTTAAACGGGTTCCATGTGATTCCCATCCTCGCTTCGGTTTTTTTACTGCCCTAAGCTCTTATACAGCTCTCGCGTCGATAGCTCAAATGACTATGAGATATATGTATGCTAGAAGAGAGGCGCCTGGTATCTCTAAGCACTCAGGCCATAAATACCCACTCTTATCAACACCGCTGTGTCCCGTGCTCCATGTGCTCTGGAGCGAAACAATTTATTCCTGTCCTGCTTTCTTGGGTAATTTTTGAAGGAGTCACTGGTTTACATAGCACTAGCGATGACACTTTTTCCCTATCACTTTTTATCAAACACCCTGCAAACAACTCTCAGAGCAGCGAAATAAAAACTAGAAGCATACTCTCCATAAGAAAAAAACAGCCTGTCAATCGATGATTGCAAGTAGACGCGCGCTCCACATTTCACGCCTGTGTTTGAGTCGGGCGTGAAGCAGATTTTGGACTAAGCCCGCGTACAGACCTCTGGGCACATCTAGTAACTTCTCGTCAAAATAATTTCTGCATATCTGCTCCCGAAAGGCAATCAAGCGTCCGAAGATATCATGAAGAGAAGGCATCACGAAGAGAAGAAATCATGAAGAGAAGGTATCACGAAGAGAAGATATTAGAGATTTCTGGTAGAGTCGTGTTCGTCGTCATCGTTGTCCATAAACAAACCAAGCTGAATTTGTTCATGGGCAGATCTCATCGCCACACTTCTAATCTCAATGTCAAGTAGAGGTAGATTGTGATAGTGCTCAATGCATCGCATATACCTATTCACACAGTCCTTTATAGAGCGGTTTACTTCTTGCAAGCATACATGAATTTCACAATGGTCCACAACACGACGGATGCCTACATGATCATTGTGATTTTAGTGATTTTTCAAGATGGCACCACTAGCACAGAATCACCCACATTTCAAAATCACTTCTATCAGACCTGGTCCTATTTAAGACCAATGCACTCTGCAATTTTCAATTAATTCTGCATATCGGATCGCGAGTTTCCGTGAACAGAAGTTTTTGATTCTAAAAATATAGGTAACTTGGGCAAGGGTAACCAGGCGTGCCCGTTATACCATATCAAATTTTTTTTTGTTTATGTAAACAAAGCACAAAATTTACATATGAGTGACTTTTTTTTTTAAGAAACGACATTTTTTCAAGAAAGACGATGATTTGGAGGTTTTTAGTGCCTGCTCTAGCTACAGGGTTGCCAGCACGCTCATTAAAAGCCACACGAATCTACAACTAAATAAAATCAATATGACCTAAAAATTTCGTAATGATTGAATAGCTCTGTCAAAAGTTATCGCAATTTAAAAATTTTCAAATTTTCCCGTTCTCTTTTTAGGCACCCAGCGCACACATGGGGTTAAAAAATTCCAAAACATTATCTGATTCACATGTAAAACTTGTTCGAAATTTATTTCGTCAACTTTATTTTTGCAAAAATTATTTGTGTACGGAATATTAGGTATATTAAAAAAATCACTAAAATGGCCGCCGGCGCCAAATGGTTAAAGATTATTTTTTTGTGAGACCTGGCACTATTCTGCGTATACACCAATGTGTCCTGAAAATTTCAGGTCAATCGGATGGCGCGTTCCTGAGATTTTTTCACTGAAAATTTTTGATGATATATATATATATATATATATATATATATATATATATATATATATATATATATATATATATATATATATATATATATATATATATATATATATATATAGAAATATGAATTTTCGGCCAAAGTGATTTTAATACTAATGTTCTTCTTCGAACATTAGTAAAAAATTACAGTGCTTGCCACAGATTCGACTTTAATATATGTTCATCATCTTTCCACTTTGATGGGTTTGTTTGTATGTTTTTCAGTTTTTTTTTTAATGTATATAACTATTTATTTATTTACATTTTTTTAATGTAAATAAATAAATAAAGAATTACACTATAGCCGATGATGGTTGACTTCATTTTTTCGCTGGCAAAAAAGCCTGCCCGAAGCATATGGTAATTTGAATGACAATATGAACAATCCTATTTTTTTCTTTTGTAAACCCCATTTCGCTGTCCATCTGATTTCTTTTATTGATGTTTATCAACCTTAAATACAGACAGAACATCCGCTAGCTGTAGAGCAGCGCGAGCTCTGTAGAGCCATCTAACGTTCCATGAAGAAATTATCAAATCGTTTAGCCCTATTCGTTTCCATGGTCGTCGTTGTAGTATCACTCCGGTTCCTAAGCTTGTTGATGGGTTCGGGATGCGCGTTTTTAAAACCGTTTCACGGGAGAGGTTATCGGTCTCTCGTCAATTTAGCAGACTAGCCTCATAACATTAGACAGCCTTTTTTGAAAGAAAAATTACCGCAGCCACCACAAGGAAATAAAGATCCGACTTCCTTCAGTCGAAATAGCTATGGTACGTGTAGGTATTCATATACTTCATGTTATTCCCACTTTCCGACTGATGATCTTTCGTTTTGGCGATGGTGGCTGCTAAAAATTTAGCAGGTGGTAAGATTTTGGAATTTTCAGGAGTTTAAGGTATCCTTTCGTTAAAGTTTTAATTTTTCTTGATTACGAGGTAAATGTAAAGGGACAGGCTACAGAAGACCGTGAGACACTGAAAAAACACATAGCGCCAGACGCCATCATTTGGAGACTTCTGGCGCCATGTACATAGTCGCTTTCGGAATTGTGATAAAATATAACCCCACACACCATAGTACATGGCGAAAAGTACATAATATTGCTCCCAGCGCCATAATGTCAGAATATGTATAGCGCGTGGTCCTATGTAACATGGCGCAGCATTTATGGTCCCACACGCTATGTACATAGAACCCTGAGCTATGCAGTATGGCTCCCAGCGCCATAATTACATGGCACAGAAATTATGGCCCCACACGCTATATTATAAAGTGCTACACACATAAACATTCAAACGCATGCTAAATAACACATATGATTTTTCACTTCATATCACCAACAATATAAAAATTCGCTCACCTATAAAACCCCACTTCTCCAAACAGTCTTTCATTTTTCGAACATCACTAAATAATAATAATAACTTCACTTTGTAGCGTTCGATGACAAATGGCACTCAATTTCGTTGACATATGCATATGAATAGAACTTAAGTGGGCTTCGAATTTTTCAATACTTAAACCCTCTATCCGCGTCTTTGAACGCCCATGTCGATCCGATCCAGTGAAATTTTGTGATCGGATCGACTTATCTCAAATCAATCCACTGCGGGTATACAACGCGGCTAATGAAGATGTTCAAACAATATGACAACTGAAGCCATATTACATGACTCATGGTACTATGTAATGTAGCGTGTGGGGCCATAAATGCTTCTCCATATTACATAGGACCACGCACTAGGTAGATTCTGACATTATGGCGCTGGGAACCATGTAGCATAGCTCAGAGTACTATGTACATAACGTACAGGACCATAAATAATGCGCTATGTCACATAGCTCTGCGCCCCATGTGGATTTTTTCCAGGGTAAGAATCAGTTTTGGATACAGTCTGTCCAATTGCTCATATAAGAATGTCGTATGTGAAAATTGGTCTTACTAGGCTGAAAAGGATATGGTGCCGTTGATGTCATTGAATTCTCTCGAACATTTTCTGAAAAACACCTAAAACAGTTCTAGCATCCACAACGATTTTGTCGATGTGATCGTCCAAGGTGAATGGTTGATTCAGCAGTAATTTTAAATCGAGTACTTTTACTGGTATATATAATGGTGGACTCAACCGTGAATATTTGAAGACTATAGGATCAGTTTTGGGTGTGGAAACTATAATAGCATCCTGCTACAATTAGTTGTAGTGGTTGAAATTCCTAACAGCTTTATAAATTTTAGCTCATGGCATAAAGGAAAACATAGGATGACTGCAGAATGAAACCTACTCCATTAATAAATTATGCAAAGTGTAAGGGGTCCAGATGTTTGACAAATGCTCTTTACATATTTTGAAAATTCCAAAGCATACCTAATCATAACAAAACTAAAAGTATTACCACTTTTCACTTCATACCGTTTTTTCAGATTTATTTTTTCCCAAGAAATATAGGGGTATCAAAAATCAACTAAAAAATTCGCTATTGCCAAATGGTCATGTAATGCTTGTTGTAAATTTAAGAAACAAAACCTCCTAGCTTATGTACACCAATTTCAGCTTTGTAAATCGATTATGCACGAACTTGTTACGTCATGACTATAAGACATCAAAAATCCTTTTCTGTAACCAAAAAAAAATTTCTCTGCAGCAAGGATACGCTGATTTGGAGTTAATCTGCTTTTATATGTGCTCCAAAGCAACTCATCAAAACCTGATTTATGTCTTTTTAAACTAATCATCGTTAGGTGCTGAAATTCTAGGGCATAGATAGCTCTTGCTAATTATACTTTTTTGCCAAAAACACGCAAAGCCCGATCGTAGACAGCTGCCTTTCGTGAGAAACAATTTAGAAACACACGAAAGGCTCGGCCATCACACACCACTTCTTGTGTATATTCTTATCTGCATACGTTGCGAAACATCTTTCGCATGATCTCACCTGGATTTAGTAATCGTTAAATCGGGTGATTCGATTCATCCTTTGAATCTTTTGCCTACAACTCGCGACCGGAGCGCGGACAACGAGTGTGCAACGCGAAAAGAGGAAGTTCATAAATTGTGAGGGTTGCAGATGTTGTTATGATTGCGCCTGTTTCCCAGTAGTACAAGTTGCATGGTGTTTTATCGTGAATATTTTTTAACTGCCCGGCAATCATCATCCCCTAGCATCATGGCCGCGTACACAAACACACACTTTAGCCGTAGTAGTGAATCAGAAGGGGCATGGGAAGAAGCGATCCGAGGAAAACAGGATGCAAGTGCTATCTTGAATTTGAAAACGGGGGATGTTTGCACACTGGTAGCGAGTGTTTTTCAACAAATCCCAGGAAAAAATAAGCAAGAAGGCTGCGCACGGTGATGAGGAAGCAAGGTGCTCTGCTACCTTTTATCGCGGAATCGTTAATTGTTTTTGGTCCTTTTGTCGCGATTTTTACTACAGGTTGTAGAGGATGCGGACCGTGGATGCCGGCCACCCCTAACTTCTCGCTTTTCATAGTCAACAATATTATACGTTTTACGCTAAAATTCATTCATGAATTTCGTAGAAATTTCGCAGATTTCAAATCACTATGTAGCTTGATGGTCGTGATGCTTGTATTGGGATTCGGTGGGAACGGAAGTGGTTATGCAATTCGGAAACGATTGCTTGATTTTTCGTTTTATTAAGGGATGTTGTGAATTTCGGGAGCAGATTTAATTCTTTTCCTGTTTACGTTTCTGTTTTGAAACGGAAGGATATTGATGATATGATTTTGATGTTTGGGTCAGCACGGAAGTTTTATCCGATTTCAACGTTATCTATGTAGAGTTGGTAGATTAAAATAATTCTGATATTTTTTGCTGCCGTTATTTTAGTTGCCAGTAAGTGTTCCACAATATTGTCACATCTTATTTTAAATGCAACTACGACGACGCTTCCATAAAATATTTTATGCTAAAGTAGAATACAGGAAGGGTATCAGACAAACATTAATCAAATCGAACCACATTCAAAACCATTCTTCTAACGAAAATAGCTTTATTTTCACGTGACATAAAACATGTCATCTTATTACACACCTGAGCTAGCGCATCTTTGACTTATTTCTTGCTGCAACTTCACAGACAGCATTTGAAGAGAACTCAACACGCTGATGATTTACTGGTCAATTGAATTTATGTGAGAATCTGAGACGAGACGGCGAAATGGGAACAAAGACCCCAGTGTGAACATTGCGTGTATTACATCGGATGTTTTCAACACTTTAAGCTTTTCAAAACTATAAATTTTCGCTATTTATTCGCAACTTGCTTCGAAGTGAGCCCAATGGTTAGTAAATTTTCGCAAATGTTTTGGTGGTTTTTTTTGCGTGTTTGAATTTCGCTATGTTTGTTGAAAGATACTGTGCAGAATGGTTGAATGCAAAATATGGTTGGTGGCAGATCATTCTTGCGTATGTTGGATTAGGTGAGAAAGAGGAAATGCAGTAATTCATGTTGAATATTATTGTTTGCAGCAATGTTGGTTGTCAATTATAAATCTTTTACAGGTGCTCTGATATTTATTGAACTTGAACGGAATGGAACTTAACGGATTCGAATTTTTTGTAGACCCTTAGATCAAAGATTTTAAAATAAAGGCCGATTTCAAGAAACTCGAGGATCCTGTCGGATAAAAGGCAATCAGAAAACTTATAACGTGTGGACGTTATTCAACTATGTAGCAAACAAAATTATCTTCACATTTACCGGTAACCGAATGGAGCTGCTTAGCGAGGCCTTAATTACACTATTGTCATAGCTTCCGATAGAAACATTGGATCATCGTGGAGTTTGCAGGGTATGTTGATGGTGACAAAAACTAGATTTACGTGTTTTTTGTGTGTAGGTAGCGGTAAACCTTCAAATCAGCAACCCTCCTGAAAAATTTCCGCTTTTTGAAATAACAAGCGAATGATTGATAAATCTTATACCTTGCCCAACCTGTCGAATCGAAATTTCAAAAAAATTTAGCGTTGCACAAGAACGGCTACCCATCACCAAATTACCTCTATATTAAGCACTCGAAACTCATGTTCACGAAAAGTCACGGCCGGATCATCAAATCAATGTGATATATTGTTCTTCAAAAGTGATTTTGAAATGTGCACAACCTTGTGGCAGTGGTGCTATCTTGAAAAATTACTAAAAAAAAAAGGAATACTTTTCTTGTCCCATAAATTCATAGACCAAATTTGCACAGTAACTGGACTTCACTGTAACCCAAGTTTGGTAGAAATTTGCCTGAAAAACTACAAAAATTATCACAGCTGGTAGTTTTTTCAATTTTTTGTAATTTCGTTACTAAACGATGCTATCATTAAGTTCTGAAAATCGAAAATTGTTGACGGTATGTTTGGCTTCCTTGCGATAACTTCCAATGCAATCATCGGATCAAAACGAAATTAACAAGCGGATGGCCTCAATGTGAAGCAGATTTGGTATGCTTTTGACTTCGGTGCTTTCAAAGGATTGCCAGTACTTGACATGCTCGTTATTTACAGATGCTAATATTAAATATTCATATGGCCTGCGTTCAGTGGTGGGTTTTTCAACGAAAGCTATAGGGTGGGCCCGGCCCGCCTGGCCCACCCTAATGAGCAGCCACTGAGTTAAAGTAAAGTAGATATTTCTTGTTGGTATCCGCGCACACCTTACAATAGTGTTTTTGTGTCGAGCCGCCACTGCCTGCGTTTAAAATAAACAAAATAAAAAACCAATGTTAAAATTTTCCCAGTTTTATAAATTTTTCGGATGGCAACACCAAACTTCTTTCTGTCCGAGCAACTTTCGATGATGTCGGAAGAAACAGTGAGGTAGTAGAAAGGAGTGGACATGCCCATAAGATTTACATTGAGGTGGATGGTAGTAATTTTTTGTCCACTAAATGTCAAATCCAGTCAAATCCAAGTAGTTCCCCTCCAATTTGACATTTAGCAAGAATTGGTGGATATGCTGCTTTAACATGCTTTGTGCGCGAGAGAATTGAAAGGGCTAATGGTGGAAAGTTATACCGTCGATGTCATCTCCACTTCTACTACCTCACTGGGAAGAAATTTGTAGTTTGATTTTGACGAAAAGCGTGTACTATTTATGTTATAGAGCTTTCATAGTTTTATAAGATAAGCATCCGATAATGAATATAAGTAACAAGTGCTACTAAGTTTTGAAATTAATGCGAGTGGTAGCTTTGAAAGCACTTGGAGTATACTATGAAATTTGATGCAGTCTTCACATCAAAGGGCTATATGACCTTTGAAACAGGTTGGTTGCAATAAAAAGCTCGCGAGATAGAATATGCATTCCCGTTCCTCTATTTTCCCTTAAAAATTATAAAAATTTTTAGCGTTCTAGTGCGCTAGAGCTTTTTACTAATGTTCGACGAAGAACATACATTAGTATTATTATCACTTTGGCCAAAAATTCATATTTCTATACATATATATATATATATATATATATATATATATATATATATATATATATATATATATATATATATATATATATATATATATATATATATATATATATATATATATATATATATATAATGTAACAAAAAATTTCAAGAAAAATTTCAGTGAACAAATTTTGTTCACAAATTCAGTGAACAAAATAAAAAACAATTTCAGTGAACCAATGTATCCTGAAATTTTACTATGCATAATAGTGCCAGGTCTCACAAAAAACTGAGATAGGCAACGAGGAACTGGGTCCGTTTGGAGCTGGTGGAAAATTCTACTTATTCCACTTTTCTCGGTGAGCGATCTTCCGCTCAGTTAGGAATCTTGGATACATCGGGTACTTAGATTTATAAAACTTTCTTAAGGTGTTTTCCATACGTTTTAAATAAGATACTATTAAAAGGCTAAGTTCATTAGATTCGTATTGTTTTAAGCTTTCTAATGTTATAAAAATCAATTTTTCGATATATTTTGAGATACCGCTTTTGCGCTTAGTAGGGCAGTATTATTCTGTCAACAAATAACTTTCGCAAAAATAAAGTTTATGGAATGAATTTCGAACGTATTTTCAATGTGAATATGATAGTTTTTTTGAAATTTTTAACCCATTGTGTGCGCTAGGCGCCTAAAATAAGATGGGGAAAATTTGAAAATTTTTAAATTGCGATAGCTTCTGACCAGATTATCAGATCATTATGAACTTTTAAGAGCTTATTGTTGTTATTAAGCTAAAGAGTCGTGTAGTTTTTTGTGAACGTGCTGGCTACGGCAGGCATAGAAAGTGAAAACCTTCAAAACATCGATTCTAATGAAAAATTTTCGTCTTTTACAGTGAAAACCAGCTCATATAGAAATCTTATGCTATGTCTATACAATCAAAGGAAACCTTTTGAAATTTCACATCGGACAAGAACGGTAACCCTCCTCCAATTCACCTATATTTTAAGCATCAAAAACTTATTTTCACGAAAACTCACGACCCAATTATCAGGTATAGTTGAAATTCACAGAATGTTTTGGTATCAAGTAAGACCAGGTCTGATAGAAGCGATTTGGAAATGCGAGCAAGTCTGTGCCAGTGGGGCCATCTTGAGAAATTCGGTTGGTGCTGCCAGCTATGGTAATTTTGGTGTCTTCAGTTTTGAAAATTCACTCAGCAAAATACAGCTTTTTGCCCTTTAACTTCCAGTGCAGTCATGAATACGATATATGGAACTTATTATAGGCATTATTCAGAAGGAATCTGGTTAAAAAACTATTATAGGGTTGACAGCTATTTATTGGCAATACCTTTATTGGGCGATTTCATCGTAAAATTTACACAAGGTAATGATCTTGTAGTGACAGTAAAAAAACAAATATTAATTTTTCGAAAATTTTAAAACTTTTGCGATTGGCAACCCTGAATTTATTTGTGCCCCTATAACTTCCAATGCAGTCATCGGGTCAAAACGAAATTCGCAGAGTAGGTTGGCTTCAATGTGAGGCAGGTGTGATACATTTTTGGTTTTGTTGCTAGCAGAGGGTTGCCAGCGTGAGGCGTTTTTTGCTATTTTCGTGTCAATAAATGCTTACATTAAGCATTCATATCGCGAACATTTACAATGAAAATAAATTACAAATGTTAAAATTTTCTTAGTTCTAGAAAATTTTTCGGTTCCAAACATCTTCCGTTTTTTGACCCTAAAGATGTTTCTATCCCTGTAACTTTTGACGAAATCATCGGATAAAATCGAAATCGATAGAGATATTTGATTTTGAGGTGAGGCAATTATCGGAGACTTTGTGCAAGCACTGAGTATTTACTTCATTTGTGTTACAGAAGATGCCGTTTTCAAAGTTTTGTAAGATAAGCAATATAAGTAAGAAGTTTTTGACTTTCCGAAATTTTGATATTTGTTAAGTAGTGCTAGTCTAATTGTTTGCATGCAGTCGGTTTTTGGTATTCAGTCTTTTGTGTTGTGTTAAAAGGGACAGGGATTGTTTAGTTTGGAAGCATATGGCACGTATTTAGAATATGTGCGTAGTCCTTGTTAGTTTATCGTCGAAAGTCAGTCCTAAGTATTTTACAGCTCGTTTCCATTCTATTTCTTATCCATTAGCTCTGAGTTTCTGTAGAGTTTGTCTTTTTTTACGTGCAATAAAAACAATTTAAGCTACGTCAAACATAGCCAAGCCGGTTGACTTCAGATCAGTGGACAGAAGTGGACTGAAGCGGAGCTGTTCTTTCGGAAGGATGCTATTCTTGAATACGATATCGTTTATACGAGATAAGAAAATGCACTCTGCTACCTTGACGATTGAGAAGAGTAGGCTTCTTAGCCTCCAGTTCTGCAAAAAGAGAAGTTTTTGCTGGATATCGACAGAACTTTAGCGGTAGCTTATTTCCATGCTTCTGGATATGACCTTAGTTGGAAAGACGCGTTAATGATGTCTTTCAAAGTCTGTAGTGTGTTGTTTGTTGCGTGGATAAGGCAGAGGTTTCTGATTTGGTAAGCTCTAGGCAATGATTTAATATTGCTTTATCACTGATCGTACGCGACCGAATTTTAGATACACTATCTTCTTAGCCTACTTTATCCATAAGATACAGAATATTTGTGATAATGTATGCACAATACTCTGCCAGCGTAGAAGCTCGACAACACTATCGGGAGGCATAGTTATGAAGCACAATTGCAGTTTAGCTAGAAAGAATGACATGTGCTGCGAATGTTACTTTCTTCACTGGGAATTTACTTTGTACTAACAATGCAACTTCTCGAGTGAATTTTCGCCAAGTTCCGTTAAGGATAACGAGTAACGGAAATTTGGCCTTTTAAGAGAAACGTTAACCAATTCGTTTTTGTTATTAGCAGTGAAAGTAGTGTATATGCCTGATTATGACTTTGAATCGGCCATCATACGGTAGAAGAGTGTTGGATGAACAAATTTAACGATAAAGAATCCGTGAGACGTAAAAGTCGAGTTTCCTAAAGATGAATATATTTGAAAATGTGAGTAGCCAGCCGAAGGTCTGCCATGGTTACCAAAAGTTCGGAAGCAAAATTGGTTTGTCTGATCTTTCTTGGAGTTTTTTGTAGAAAATCGTTAGGAAGACTAGGATTCTTTTCACACAGAAGTTGTGCCATATTAAAAGGCTTCAATGAATATTCATAATTTTTGAATTAATATACTGTAGAATCCGTTGGCCTGTGAATAGTACGCTGTGACACGGTTAAATTCGAAGCCAAGAGTGCTCACTCGAATTGCTGACTCTAGTCGGCGCTCAGTAGAGCAGAACCACATTTTTGACAATATAATTATTCTTGTGTCCAAGTTTTTCTCCATCGAAGCCGAGAAACATTTGGATAATATGAGCTGACGTGTGGAAAAAAGCTGTGTTGTCTTTCAGGCGGAGTATTTGCTTCTTGAGCTTTGAAGGCCGTATGGCTTGAGCACATACTTCAGAGAAAAGATCGACTCTGGAACCAAAGATAGATTATTTCATGAAGACATATAAGACGTTCACTTGTTTCCCCTGAAACCCTACGCCCAATTTGCGGGGCTAAGCGATTGCAGTATCGAAGTACCAAAAATGGCTATTTACTTGATAAGTTGCTAAAAGTTCGTGGTAGTATGCACTACATATCTGTTGATCTTTGCTTAATTTGGCTAAGTAAAATCCGAGAACTTTCCAAAAGCCTTGATATTTTTGCTGCAATGCACTCCCAGAAGCGGTGTTAAAAGCATCTATACATTGCCCAGGTCGAAAAACATTCGAGTAAACTGAAAAAGCCCGATGGCTGTGCAGACGGAGATCGTTTGTCTTGATAACAATTTAATTGTAGGCCTTAGTCAGGTCTATCGTGTAGAAGATGGTTTTGTCATGTAGTGCATGATAGAAATCTGGATAATGGGGACCAAATCTATATTCGGAATTGCTGTGACGTTAAGGAGTCTGCAGTCGCCACAAGAATGCCATACTCATTTGGTCTTACGGACCATGTGGAGTACAGTTGAGCAGCTGCTTTGCATGGGTGGCATATGCCCTGTTATAGCAGAAAATCGAATTTATGTACTTATCGGATGCTTGTCGGCGTGGTTTTGATACTGTTGGAGGGCTAGTGGTCCATATATGTTGTACAGCATTGTGTTTGCAGGGCTGAGAAAACCCTGTGGTTACCATGATGTTTTTTTAGTAGGGTATTTATCCGTGGATCAGTGGATATATCAAGCAAAACGCAAAGTTTCGTATAACTGTACATAGTGAAGTTTTTTTCGTAGAATGCGAATTGAGAAAACCCACCTAGAGCCCTTGCCAGGTCGCCGACTAGCCCACAAAGGCAGAGGAAGCCTACGCCTAAAATGAGTCTAAAAATCTCAGTAATGGTTAAGTTTCATAAAAAATCGCGGTGAGATCTGCAGTCTAGCTAGTCCTTTCGTTCATACGTGTTGATAGTCGACTTGTTTGCCGCGTCTCCAAATCAGGGATTGCAATTACACTCATAGCTGCCTGCAGTTCTTTTGTGCTCAGCAATGGCACAAAAGAACTGAGTTGGACGAATTTTGAATGTATTTGAGTTGGACGAACCACTAAAGAATGCCGAGGTTGTAACAGCCGTTGTGCTTATAGAAAGCTCTTGACCGTGACGCTTAAGGGAAGATCGTAGCTGCTTTTTTGTCCATCGACATTCGTATTGGAAACGAGGAGAGAGGAAGAAACCTGGCCTATTGCAAGCGAAAAAACACGAGAAGGAAATTAAAAGATGTTATAACGGCTCTTCCTCGTCCGTTGTCATATGATTTTTGATATATAGCGCTATTCAAATAACAAAAATGCATTAATAAGCTTTGTTATTACCTTATTATATTGATTTGGAAAAACCCTCACAATCTCTCAATTGTATTTCACATCCTGGTTTTTCTTTGAGTTCTATCTTCCAAGCCATTTACTCATGAAACTAGTTTTTTAAATGACTTTTTCAATTTTATGCTTTGTTTGCTTATTCTCATCCTACTATTCAAATGTTCTGTTCGGTATGTATTTTTTATTTATCACTAGATAATCAGTCTTTTAATCCAGTTGTTAAAAAAAGAAAGCTTGGTGAAAATTGGGGTCACAGTAATATTTCCTATCAAAAAGATGATCCGATTCGACGTAGGGATCGTCCTTCGGACATAAGAAGCTGATTTTGTAGCTACGCAAAGTCATTATCATCCGGATTCCTATTCTATTCGAAGGGAGAAATTCACAAATATTCCCAGCAGGTATAGAACATTGTACATACCGTACGTAAAGAGTCCCATTAAGCTTATAAAATCAATAAAAAAACATTTCTTATCGCTATTCAAAGAAATTAATTTGCTAATTAACTGGGAGAAAAAGAATATAAATATGTCTACGACATTTTTTTCCAATTTCTTTTAAAGCTACTTTTGGTTTGCTGGTTTTATTCGTAGATAAAATTGAATATATGTATATCTTTGAATTTTTTATGCAATATGTTTTATAATTTTTGCATAAATTGCATAAAACAGTTACCGGGAAGACCAATTCTGTGCCAAAAAATACGTGAGCTTGTGTGAATACTTCAAAGGAAATTCCTATTCAGTTTCATTCAATCCCAAATATTTTATAAAGAGTGAGTACGTTCGATGTTGTTGAATTAAGTTGTATGCCCGTGATTTAACTCATATAAGAAATAGTATTATCACTTAGTTTGTTCATTCAGAGTCTTTAACTCAAATATAAATGTGCGAGGACAGATTTTCTCAGTAAATTAACCCTGCATTTTTACAGTTTTTACAACTGACATTAACGGCCAATATTTAAGGAGCGAAAGTAAATATTAACATTAATTTCAAGTGATTACTACGGATAAAATAACACTGTTGAAATAAAATTATCCATTCTTGGCTTTCGTGAAAACCCTCTTGTATGTTTGCTTTAAAAACAGTAGTTAATTATTATCCGTATGAAATTTTCATTGTATGACTCTCTAACAGGATTATCGACTACTCATTCTCTCCTTTCAATTGTTCAATAAATCAAACTGAAAACTCTGGTATCCTTTTACGCGGCAGAGTATTGGGTTTTCCCGCGCCTCTTCACAGCTAACTACACACCCGAGCACACCTGAAAGAGATTATCAATTTTTTTGTCAACGTCCAAGAAAAAGGATTTCGTTCGGTCCATTTAAGAAAAAAAATTCGAAGAAACCAAGGACCAAAAATTTTTCACACAACAGTTAGAAAAATTTGAATAGAATTCGGAACAATAGCTTTATCGATAGGGTTATATGGAGGATTTTTTGAACGATAAGATTATAAGGATGAAATAACCGACGAAAGCAGATAAGATTTTATGCAATTTCATCGAACAATAAAAAAGGACACGAATGCAGACGATGATTTCAATAGAGTTCCATACAACTCTTGCTGCAACTACATGTTCAACATTTCCAAGCGGACGTTCGATAATGGAATTATCCCTCGGGAATCGTTGGCTAGGAAGATAGATGCAAATGCTCAGTCGAAAATTCCTTCACCAGATGTGCCGCATCCTTTTCACAGGAAATGCAATAAAACTTTCATTGTCAGGGATACTCAATCAGGTAAATTTAATTGAAGGTAAATAGCACAAACAGAGTGGCATAAACTCTCGAAGCAATAAAACGGCTGTGGATAGTTTCGGGCTTAAGGTTAGCGCCGTTAAGCCTAGAACTAAAGTCAATTTCACGTGAAATGTTTCTACATGATTTGATGTGACACGAATGACTTTCGGTTAAAATTTATCCTGATGTTTCGCTAGAGTGGTACTAACATTGTCGCTTGAAAAAGTTGGTGTTCACTCAAAATGAAAATGCCACTAACAGTATGTCTCTACTTATTTCACCCCAAATTAGAACGCTTCAGGCATTTTTGCTTTAAAAAGTAACATTTGATGTCAAAAAATTAATTTAATTAGCCAAATTCTTCGGCATTACAAATAATAATAGAATCAATCAAATATTGAAGAATTTGGCATACAAATTTTGTCAGTCTTCAGGAGAGGCTCTGCTTGTTTCCATTCTCAAAATTTTTAATCCAAAACATGATCAGATATTTGAGACGTCCAAATTTATCTTCGAGCAGACCTTAGTACTTGGCTTTAACCTGTAAATGTATCCATAAATTTCGGGTCATTTATGGAAGTAATTGGATATTTTGGCATTTATAATGTTATGAAAATCTGAAATTTGGCATTGGAAAAGTAGTGTTTAGTAAGTTTATCAATGTGTTAGTGAATATCTGCTTCTTTGCCATGGCGTTTGTCTTCTCAATTTATTTGCAATGTATTTTTCGAGATAATTTTCGGCGGCAAAATTAAACCTGAAAGCCCTCAAATCATGAAGTCATATACCAAACTAGATACATTTGGTAGAAAAAGGTACATAATGAGTGCCGATGAGCCTCAATGTTCATTTGGTTGTCACATGAAAATGCAGGGATCTTCTGGCAAAAGTCGTGAACCATCGAGTCGTTTGGAAACATTCAATAAGTGCTTTCCAAGGATGATGTTCAAGATGCGCTGGTCTGAAGCGTTCTGTGGATACATTAATGACTTTGACTTCGATGGCGTTCAAAAAACTGGCAAGTTGATTGACAATTTTATATGATCCACTGAATGACTGTGTTTACGGCACGAAGGAAGTAAAACAGCAAGTAAAAAAATGTTTATGGAACACTTTCCTCTTTGATTTCTAGAATTGCTTGAAGTGGCTGAATTTGGTGCATTACCTCCTGCAACTCTTGGCTTGGTTTATGGCTGGTGTCTAGGAACTCACCAGGCAAAGTCATTTAGAAATAGGTCTAGCCATACTGGATTCCCGTTATCACACATGATTGCCACTTAAATCGGCCGATGTCAGTTGAATTGATTATGCCGTTCGCAGCTGGGTGGTAAGGTGACTATGCTCTCTCGTAATAATTCAACTGTTTATTTATTTATTTGGTGCGTATTCAACACAACAGACAAACTGCCCAATTACAGATTGGATACAATGAAAAAAAATAACAACAACTAAACAAGAATATATAAATATAAGTATAAAAAATAATTAAAGTTAGAATAAAATAATTTAAAATCAGCTAAGGCAAAAAAAATCCATTACAAACACGAATAATCAATTCAACAAGAAATCAGCCCAATAATAAATAGAATACAATGAGAAAATAGTGAGAAGTAAATGTAAGTAAATAAAAAATAATCAAAGTGGTACATTAAATAAAGTAAAATTAAGTAGAACAAAAAAAGAAGAAAGAATCCATTAAAAAGAATAGAAAATAAAATTAATTAGAAACAAAAAAAAACAGAATCAAATTAAAAGTTGAAGAGCAAACATATATATAAGTATGTATACAAATAAAAAAATACACAAAATTCTTAAAGTATTAAATCATCATCGTGGCACAATAGCCCGGCGTCGGGCCTTGGCCGCCTGGCTCGATCTTCTCAAATTATCTCGGTCATGTGATCGTGTCCTCCAATCTTGGAACTCAAATAGTTGGTCAGGATCCGCATATACTGAGCTCTCCCAACGAGCTCTTGACCTTCCTCTTAGTCTCGCTCCGTCGACTCGTCTTCCACTCATGACCCGTTTTGGCATGCAATCGTCATTCATGCGTTGTATATGCCTTGCCCATTGCATCCGTTGAAGTTTGACGGTTTTGAAGACTTCCAGTTCATCGTACAGTTCATTGTTGAACCGGATGCGCCATCCATCTCGGTCGCGAACAGCCCCGAAAATCCACTGTAGAACTTTCCGTTCGAAAGTGTCGATCATATTTTCGAAGACTTGGGTCAGGGTCCACGTTTCGCAGCTATAGCACAGCACAGGTATTACGATAGTTTTATAAACGCGGAGCTTAGTCTTTCTATGCACATACTTCGACTTCATAATGGAGAGGACCGAGAAGAACGTCTTATTTGCTAGTTGTACCCGTCGCTGGATTTCGTCAGTTTCGTTGGCGTCATGCGATAGGTTGCTACCCAGGTAAACAAAGTCGTCGACGAATTTAATGCTAAGGTCTCCTACGTTGATGGTCGTGTGCGCTGGTCTCCTTGTCCTAGATTGCATCATAACTTTCGTTTTGTCTTCGTTGATTCGTAGTCCAACTTCCTTTGCTGCGGTGTCAAGTCTAAGCAGAAGTGCTTCTGCATTGGTCAATTTTCGAGCCATGATGTTAATTTCATCTGCGTACGCTGCCAAATGTAACAATTACAGCATACAGAACAAGAGAAAGTGTATTTTACCTTTTTTCAGAGAATATGAAGAACTTATCTACTGTAATAATATTGCTCAGTTGCTTCTAGATATGGGGTTAAACAATACAAATCTACTGACTGGTTACTCTTCATTGATAGGTGGAAAAAGAGTTTCAAAAGCGTTCTATTGCACAATGGAAATCAGTTTTTAAAAAATTTATTACTACGAACATCAATGGCCGGTTTGTGTGGACTTCAAAATGGTAAACTTTTTAATTAAAAGTGGATACACGAAGTACTCCTATTTTGTTTGTATGTGGAACAGTAGAGCAACACAAATTCATTGGGAACAAGATGTATGGGAGAACCTTTAATTGTTGGTAAGGTTTGAGAGAACCCATAATTGTTGGTAAAGCTAATGTAATAAATGAGCTTTTGTTAAGTAAAGAAAAAAACATACTTCCCCCACTCCATATCAAGTAAGGTATGATGAAACAGTTTGTTAATGCGCTGAACAAGAACGGAGAATGCCTTAAATACATTTGTCAAACATTTCCTAAACTAAGTATTGTGAAGTTGAAAGCTGGAATATTTGATAGTCCTCAAATTTGGACATTAATAAAAGACACAAACTTCGTAAAAGCTATGACTTATTCTGAGAGTGAAGATTGGAGGGGTTTTGTGTTGGTTGTAGAATTTTTTGTGGGTAACTATAAAGCACCAAATTATAGAGAAATTGGGCAAAAGATTTTATAGAGCTTCAAAATATTAGCATAAAGCAACACTTTCTTCACCGTCACTTGGATATATTTCCTGATAACCTGGGAAATTACAGTAAAGAGCAGGCAGAACGCTTCCACAAAGACCTCAAAGTAATGGAGGAAAGGTATCAGGGTAGGTGGGCTCGTCACATGATGGCAGGAAAAAATTACAAAAGAAAATTGTATAAAAGGTGTTTCTCAGAAGTATAACATTATTTATGATATTTTTTCCTATTTTTACTTTTGTGTATATAAACAAAACACTAAAAGAAAACATTAAGTAATATTTTCAATAAAAAATTGAATTTATAGAATGTACTTATTTAATTTTTTCATTTTTTTCTGCTATTTATAGTATAATAAGAAAATGAGGATTAAAATAAACTGGAGCCAATATGCCAAAAGCATTCATAGTTTCATAAATTGTTTGTGTAAACTTACTCAAAATTATTATTATATCAAGGGCAACAAAACCACTGTTAACTAATGTTATCGAATGACAATAGTTTTGCGGTTTTTTGTCCCATTAATTACAATGAGTAAACTGAGTGACGTTCTATATGTTTTGGAATGCAAAAATAAATTCATTCTAGCAAACAAAACACTTCTGAAGATTAGAAAACTTGTTGAAACTCATCTATCCAAACAAAAAAATAGCCAATAGCCCGAATGGTTTTACACAAAAAAAACAAATTATGCAAAAATTCAATTCATTAAGAAAACTATTCTTTTTGACGGTTAGGTATTTTCTTTTTGCTCAAAGACGAAACCATGTGCATGTAATATTTAACACCAGATTCTCAACAGATAAAAGTTTCTTCAAATGCTACTAATTCTATTGATAATGGGCAAAGGTGAGATCTGCAGTTAAGTTACCTTATATCCGAAAACATGTAAATTTTATGATGAATTTTAATGCAAATCGTAGTCTAAATTAAATCAAGCCGAACAAATCTTATTGGTTTCCATTTAAAATTCAATCGAGCTCTCATCTGTCTGGGCGGAAACTTAAGATACCAAACATAAAAACGAACCGTCCGATTGCTAGAACAATTTGTTAGATGCGTAATTCTTTGCATAAAATATGCGATGAGATTAGCTGATACCATAAATTTAGCTTTGAATGTTTTCGAACAAATGATTGCGAGTAGGAAAAAAAAAAATGAAAAATATTTTTAGATTTCGTGAATAAATTTGTGGAATGAATGAATTAATCTTTGGGTTATTAACAAACCATTCAACTAAAAACCGAAGCAAGAGGCATGTGGACAATAAGCACTTATGTACGTATGTATAAACCTATTTGTTTTGTAATATTCAAAAAATGGAGCAAACCAGTCTGCCGTTATACTCGTATATACCTGCGGCGATCGAAAACTGGTATCCGGTGTCAGATGCACTTTTTGCGATTTCTTCTTCATCTTTGATTCGCGTTTGTTCACTTCGCATCTCATTCGAATTCTCAGCTCACGATTTTCCATGACATGTGCTCGATTCAATCGTGTCCATGTCGGATTGCCGGACAGCATGGACCCCAAACATAATTCGCGTGCAATATTTTGATTAATATTTTCACACGTTAAACCAAGCACTTTGCGTGCAAGCACTTCATCAGAAATCAACAAGTTTGATGGCAGGAACACTGATCGACATAAGAGGGTGTCTACAGCTCATATCGAAATCGTTTTCGTCTTACGGAGGTATAAAACTTGCAGATATCCTTGCGATTCGCCTTCAATCACTCCAATGAATCTCTAAATGCACAGCCAGTACTAGAGCACCTGCATACCTCTCTCGTCGAGTGGATTGTTTCTTCGGAAATTAATATCCACACCCTCTTCGAATCTTGAATGAAAAGTGCAGTCGAGGGGAAGACCGACACCCCTCATAGATCCCCTGGTACGATAATCGTAATGCGATGCAATGTTCTTCTTTCAATCAGAACAGGTCGTCCTCTTCCTCATAATCTCCTTCTACTTCCGATCTTTTTGTGAAAAGACGATTGCAAGATGATGTCGAGATCTCGTTGAGGGCATATGCAGATTTTAGCGACCCATGAGAAATCCAAATATATACTTCCGTTTCGGAAGAAAGGTGAATGAAAAGAGCTCTAGGTTTTCTAAAGTGCTTTGTAAGGTGGAAGATTTTCTCGTTTCGTTTCTCGTCTTGCCTCGTTTTTTTTTTTTTGCTATTGGCATCTTTTTTCCTTTTTTCAGCTCCGTTCAGTTTGGATTCATAAAATCCTCAGATGTTTTCATTTCCGGACTCGTTTGCTGTGTTGTATGAAATGGGATTAAATGGAAAATTCAAGATATGATTGATGAAACGTTTTCAAGTATTCCTGTCAGATTTTGAGTTATTGATTGTTGATAATTACACATCAAATAATCAATCTGTTGCGTTGGGAGCACTTTGGATACAATTTACGATGATTGCATAACTCAATCATCATCTTTTATAAAATCACCATTACGTTCCCAAACGCACCAATCTCAAGTTTTCACAATATGTAAACAAAAGTATCTTAAGCATTAAACTACTTCCTTGAAGCATCTTCAGCGAGATCAATCCTATCGGATCTCCGAAACGATGCTGTAGGCATCTCGAAACGTGTGAACGTGTCGCATCATCGAGAAAGACTCAAGGTGTGCGGCGCAATCATTCAAAAGCCTAAACGGCCGTGTAAACTGTTGTTTCGTTCGCCGGTTTTGAATATCAATTTCCTTGGTGCATCAAGATACTCCTTGGACGCTGTATTTACAAAATGCATTCGCTCGTCTTGATATCTTGATGTGATGATGAGCCGAAGGACCAGTAAGAAATGATCTTCAAATTTCGACAGGATATAGAGCCACTGGAGTCTCGAGGTACTGTGTGTGCTTGATGCATAAACTTAAGGATAGTTTTAGTCGATGTCCTGGAAAGCAAACTAAAATTATTGCAATCAAACTCGAAACAAATTTGGTGCAAGGCTATCAAGCTAATATTTTCATAATAATAAATAAAGAAACTTTTAAATATTTTTTCCTCTGGAAACCAAAAATAAGTTCACAAAAAATCAGCTTAGATTTCGAGTAACCTTTGTTTATTGAACCCCTTAAATCTTTCACTTGGCTCGAGATCACTTTAAAACATATACATCGAGCAGGAGCGAATCTATAATAGCCACTTTATAAACACGACAAAACGAGAAGATACACTTATGTTTTTTAGTAACATCGTGTCGGGATAATCTCCACCGACGGATAGGGGTAAGCAGAACTAAAAAGGAACAAAAAGAAGAAGAAGCTGACCCGATGTAGCTATAGTTAGCTGATCATTCAGGCTTCCATGTATTATGTTATTTTGCTTGGATGATTTATGGTAGTCTTCTAGAATTTCTTAGAGACCAACCGAGGTATCAAGATGTTCTGCGGGGTAAAGAGTTCAGTTGATTTTGGACAGCTGTTTCGGCAGCTTTTTCCGCTTTGGAGTAATGAAAAACTGTGTCAGTGTATCCTGTCTGTAGGTGATAGACTTTAGAAAGATACTACTAGAATTGTTGCTTTGATTTGATAATTGATATCAAAGTTCGAAGTCAAAATCCATTACAGGCATGAGATGATTGTATTTCGAATAAAAAAAAATACTTTTTTCTTTCCAATTATGCAATCGAACGGATCCTCAGCCACTTAAATGGTTCCAAATCTCCTCTCTAACATGTACTATTTTCATTTTTCAAACAACTAACCCAGCTACTGAGTTTGCGATTGACATTGCCGAAATTGGAACAGGTTTTGTTAACAGGACCAAGAAATAATAGTTTTTAGCCCTCGGCATACGACATGAAAATTATTCCTCACCCATATAACGTGGGATTCGATTTACCCCATAAGACATTGTATCTTTTTTGTGTATGCATTTGTGGGGACACGAGTGTAAAATTTAAATAGGCCAAAAAAATAGGCTCCCAAAAGCTTTTGCATGATTTTTTTAAATAGAATTTTACTTATTTATATAAAATTATACATAGATATGACACATTTTATAATTATATTTGTAGCTATGTAAAACACTTTTGATATACATATGAATGTGTAATTACGAGGGTGGTTCAAATATGATCGAGACAAATGCTCTGACACGTTTATTTACTATCGAAAAAATTTACAAAACTTCACAGTTTTTCTAAGCAGTTCCCCTCACTAGTTACGCATTTTGTCCACCTTTCCGGAAGCTGTTTGATGCCGGTACGGAAGAATTCCTTGGGCAACTCAAGCAGCCATGTGCGCACGAACTCCTCTACCTCGTCGTCGGTGTTGAATCTTTGACCTCCGAGGGCTTCTTTCAGTGGTCCAAACATGTGGTAGTCGCAGGGTGATAAATTCGGACTGTAGGGAGGGTGTTCCAGCACCTCCCACTCCAATTTCAATATTGTATCGAGCGTGAGACGCGCGGTATGAGGGCGCGCGTTATACTGGAGAAAAATCGCACTTCGTGCTGGAATGCTCCTCCGTTTCGAGCGATAAGCGGGTTTCACGTGTGTTTTCAGAAGGTTAGAGTAGTATGCAGCATTGATGTTACGTTGGGTGCGCAGGAAGTCAACGTACAGCACGCCCCGCCGGTCCCAGAACACAGCACACATGACCTTACCCCCGGACCTGGTTGTCTTCGCTTTGAATGGCGCCCCTTCCTCTTTCTTCTTCCACTCTTTAGATGACACCTTACTTTCGGGAGTGTAATAGTGTACCCATGTCTCGTCTGTAGTGAAGATTCGCGTTAAAAAACCATCCCCTTCCGCCTTGTATCGCGTCAGTAAGCGGCGACAAACTGCCAACCGCGTGAATTTTTACTCGAGTTTCAACAGTTTAGGAACCCATCCTGCCGTTATTTTGCGATATTGAAGGTGTTCGTGAACGATAGACTCTAGACTACCAATACTGATGCCGAGTTCAGCCGAAATGTCTCGAACATTCATCCTATGGTCCTCCAAAATGAATTGTTCTACGCGGCGAATGTTTTCTGGTGTGATGCTGGTTCGCGGTCGACGATCATGCGGCTCATTCTCGACGGTTTTGCGGCCATCCTTGAATGCTTTGGCCCATTTAAACACAGCAACCCTACTCAGGCACTCACTACCAAACTGATTTCGCAAACGCAGAAAAATTTCCGTGTTTTTAACGCCTTCCCACACTAAAAAACGAATGACAATACGTTGCGCAACGGCGGTCGGCACTTGACTTTAACTCATGGTCGTTAGCACGCGCGTGAAACATGCGCTCCCGACGAAAACTATGCACACTGTGTGTAAGGGGCTTAGCTATCACATACTCAAGCCACGACCTTCAAAACATACATGCGCGCCATCTACAGCATTTGTCTCCATCATATTTGAACCACCCTCGTATATATGGAACTTTAACGTGGGGTTAAAAGTACCCGGAACCCAATTAATGCAAGGGCACACGCGGCAACGTCATGCGCAGTACTTTCTCAGCAATGTCAATTGATGCGCCAATATTCAACCGCCAGCTGCTGTGAAATTCAACTTATGTAGTTGTTTGTGTTATATATAACATTTAACGCATTTTAGAAGTCTTCACATTTGACGTCATTAGACGCGTTATCAGAGTTGAATTCCTGAATAGGAAAACGGTGTTAAATAGCCGGGGTGGAGTTCTGAAACTCGAGCCAAGTCGTCGTTTTCGATTTCTGTCGAACTCGACTCGAAAGCGTTTTGCGATTATGAAACTCAATCGAGTTACAAATGATGAAGTACTAGAAGATTAGACTAGAAGAATAAAGTACTAAAAGATGCCAAATCTGACATATCTGGCAATGATTTGGAAGTCAGTTGCAGCTTACAATCACAGAAGTTAAGCAGTGTTGGGCGCCGTTAGTACTTAGATGGGGGAAAACACCGCATGTGGTTGGCACGCAAAAATACTTTCCCTCTCTTTATATCATAAGCACGGCTTACTTGGAATGAGAGTAAAATAAATAAATAAAAAATGTATGCCTTGTTCAACAAATGTAACAACATAAAAATAAATTTGATTAATGTAATCATTTTGGATACTTTTATTAAAATTAAACGTAACGAGATGAACTTAGCTTTACCTATTTTAAGTAACAATAATTTCAACTAACAACTCTAAGTAATAACAAGTTATAGGAATAATAAAAAATAACAGTTAAATACATATTACTTTTGCTCTAATTACTCTAAACATGTATAAATGTAAGTATACATTTTCTAAGACACAATCTCTTTAAATGAATCTTTTAAAAAACAAGTTTGTTTCAAAAACAATCTCTTCAAACACAATAACTTCAAAAAACCATCTATTCATCCCGCTAGCTCAAAAATTGAAATCCACACGACTAAAAATTTTTGTTTTCGAGTTGTCAAACGAGGTACTTTCGAGTTTCATAATCCCGTTTTCAACTCGAAACTAGTACATTTTTCAGTTTTGAGTGCAATTCAGCTCGAAACGAGTTCGGTAATAGCGAATTCATTCTATACTCAAAAATGTCACTTGATTCGAGTTTTATAATTCCTCCCCTGTAAGGAGCACTAGGTCCTCTCGTTTACTTAAGGAATATCCACATTCCACTACTTACACAGCTAATGAGCCGATAAATAGATGCTGCAGGATATTCAATAGCATAAGTAATCTGTATTCTCCAACGATCTCAAAATTATCCTTCAAATCTTCCCTTTTCCAAGCCATCCGCAACCACTTATGCTAAGCTATTTGTCAATGTTTTATTTATTTGTTATTTATTTATTGTTAGTGATTTATTTGTTAATTATTTAATTTATTTAATTTTTCGTTTTATTTTTATATACTCATATTAATTTTCCATTTTGCTTTGTAATATTTATGTAACTTGTACCTTGTTTGGTTAATAAATAAAATAAAAATAATAAAAATAAAATAAAATAGCCCCGTGTTATATACCGAGGGTTAATATTGATTTTATTCCGAATCTGACCTATGGCTTTGCGTCAAAAGTTGTTTTCAAATATTTTGTGAAGCACAAGTGTTTTTGATGATTATTCGCATATTTTTTTTCATTTATTTACTTTATTGGCAAATATTGGCATTGAATTTTGACAGAGCAAAAAAATTAATAGAATTGGGCATTATTTACTTAATCAGTCGGAACAATATCGTTAATGCATAAGCCAACTATGAGCCAACTATTTATTACACGGGATCAAATGTTTTGTCATTGATTCCATAAGCCATCGCGTAAATTTTTCATCAACATAAGAGAGACCAATAATGAGAGTAGAAAACTAGGAGGAGCGGGCTACCTCACCCTTCTGGCCCTACATCCAAGTGTGTGTAATAGGACAAAAACGCTCTCTTCGATTCTTTCTGGCTTGGGCCTGCTTGGGCTTAGCTGTCAAAATCGTTGTCAATCGTACTCGGTGTCGGGTGTCTCCAAGTAAAGTGTGATTCAAACGTAATTAATTGTGTTGTGCGGTGGTAATTTTTATTAAAAAATTAATTTTTTAAACATTATAAACCCTTAGTTTGATATAACAACGCGAAATTACATAAGCACTTCGTAAAGTTTAAGTAATAATGAGTCAAAAGTGTGTCGTGAGTTCATGCCGAAATCGGCGAGTATTTGGTGTCTTAGGAGTCTCTTTTAACAGGTAAGTGAGTGTTAATATGTATAATCCGGGTTAAATTTATCGTCGCGTGTAAAATATTTGTCAGACATTGTGCGTGTTACTCGAAAAATAAACGAAAAAGTAGCGAGTGGACCATTTGTTTACGTTTTCGTGAATGACAATTGCACAGCCATGTTTGATTTGTCTTCGGTCAGTGGCGTAACCAAAAATATCTATATCGAGCTAGAGAAAAAGAACTTGATAAATTTCAATAAAAAAGTGTTCATGTGCCGAAATTAATTTAAGTGATATATATGTGAGAAATAATATTATGATAACAATTCAGGTATTAGTGATAAAAAGTGAGTATAAAGTGAAAAACATTAAAATAAAATTAAATGTTAGTAAAGCAAAAGATAATTGTCGATTGTTCTGAACTTAGAAAAAAAGTGAACTATAAAGATCGTGAGAACTAAGCAAGCCCTAATTCCGCCGAAGCCGGTCTCAAGCCCGGTTGTAAAAGGAAGAGGGGGGCTGGAAAATTTAAAATAAAACATAATAGATATGCTGCATATGTTTAGTAGGGCTAAGTTTTTTATGAAAACATGTGCTTACTTTCACAAACACGCAGCTTACGTGCGATTCCGCAAACTCATTTAACTGTGTATTCTACTTATTGTTTACTATCGTCCCAGAATTCGACCACTTCTGAATTTCAGGGTTTTTATACATTGCGAAAAATGTGATTTCGAAACATACTGCCAGTGTTAAAATTGTTAAAATACGCAAATATTTCAGAAACCGCTCATGGGGTTAAGCGATAAAATTTAATTTCACCTAAAAACATCAAAATGAAAATACAAACCTACGATTGCATGATACCAAATTCAAAATTTTGCGCCATGCAATTGCCCCCGCTCAAACCACAAAAACTCTAATTATCTACGCCTTAGTCATTTTATGATAGCCTTTGCATTTTTTGTTTGTATGCGAATTTTGCCCTATTGAGTTTACTGATGTTCCTCTCCTCATTAGTTCTCTACTCTCATGACCAATAGGTTTGTGCCTCCTATAACAGCATTGAGTAAATTTTTCGCTCACTGCGAATCAATTCAGCATTAAGGCGGCTTTAGATATGCGGTGTTTGTCAAATAGCGAGCACCTAGTTTGGCAAACTTCGCATGTGTGGTTGGGTTGCTCGCCTAGTGCTTGCCCTAGGCCAAGCACAAACATTCAGGTGCTCGCTATTCCCGTAGCTTGTCGAACTTTCAACAAACATCAAAGTAGACGAGCACTGTGTCGGATCCCCGCAGCTCGTTTATCTTCCAGTTTTAGCGAACATTCGGCAATGCCCGAATGTCTAATTCACTGTGCTTGTCATTCCGCAAGCACCAAGCCAAATTACTTGACTAGGTGCTCGGCATTTGGCGAATAGGAGGTGTTTGACAAACACCGCATATCTAAAGCCGCCTTAACATTTATAGTAGTTGCCTCAGCAACCTATCAACATAAATTCATCTTCTTCCCGAAAATTTTTTGTATGTTCCGCACAAAATTAAAAAGATTTTTATTCACTGTAGAATATATGATTCTTACATATCTTCATGCATTTTCACCTTGAGTTTCAGCAAAACAATACCATTGGCTTAGTCGTGCTCATTATCCCATTCAATTTTGTTTCCATATTTCAACCGAAAACTAGCCGAAGTTGGATACGAATGACATCTGTCAAACGAAAGCATATCAATGCAATGTGGGCAATGTGGGTTTGGTACTTTTCTGTTTTTCCCCCCCCATTTTTTTTCACTTTTTGTTGTTGCAATGCTTCTTAAATTGATTAGAAAGTAGTAATTAACCAAAATTATGATGGAGAAACACGTTTAAAAGAAAAAAAAAATTTTTTAATATTTTTTTAAATTAATTTTTTAATTTAAAAAATTAATTAAATTAATTTAAATTTTAAATTAATGTCACATAACAGTGAGAATAAATTTTGCTCCATTTTTGACGTCTTCCCTTTCCGAAGCTTCAACTCAATTTACAATTAAGCTATTACATTAATAATGTTGTATACAATTTGTTTATATGATTAATAACAGTATAATGAGCAGGCCTCCCCAACAACACATTAACTTTTGAAAAACTCATTCTGCCACATAAAAATGAAAAAAAATTTAAAATCGGAAAAAAAAATTTTTTTTTTTTATGAATTTTTCCATCTCAATTTTTGTGGAGTAACTTTTTAACCCATTTCGAGCAGTTTTCATTAAAAAAATTAAAAAAATGGAGGGGGAAAAAAAGAAAAGTACCAAAATTTATTCTCACTGTTATGTGACATTAATTCCAAATTTAAATTAATTTAATTAATTTTTAAATTAAAAATTTAATTTAAAAAAAATTAAAAAATTTTCTTCTTTTAAACATGTTTCTCCATCATAATTTTGGTTAATTACTACTTTCTAATCAATTTAAGAAGCATTGCAACAACAAAAAGTGAAAAAAAATGGGGGGGGGGGAACAGAAAAGTACCGTGGGTTTTCCTGCCTTTGAAAGCCTTTGAAAATAATTATGAATGTGATGAAAACAGCCTATTAAGACCTCTGTAAACGCTAAAACTTGGTACGCGTAAACTTAGTTCGACTGAAAACTCGCACACGGTGGACAGCGCTCAGACCTATTTACTTGAACACGTCTCTTATAAAAACCTGTCAAGTTGGTGTCTCATTTAGTTGACAAGTGAGAAGTTGATAATCTTCTAACCATTAATATTGAGTGTAAAAAAAGTTTTTTAGATTTTTTAATTATTTTAGTGAATGTTCACAGGACGAAGAAAAACTACTGTGGAAATGTAAAAGAAAAAGAATATGGGCGAAAGAGTGGATGAAAAATAGGCTTAAATATGCTCATATGAAATTAGTGAAGGAACTAAAATTTGAAAATTTATTTGATTTGAAAATTTCCTTTGCATGAACAATGAGATTTATGAAAATTTATTGGAAATTGTAGCACTTTTGATAATTAAACAAAACACTTTTATGCGCGACGCTATTTTATCGCATGGGAGACTATCTGCAACTCTAAGATTCCTAGATTCGGGGCTAATTTATGAGGATCTCAAATATTTAACTAGAATTTCATCCAGAAACTTGAGTAATATTGTTATTGAAACTTGCTGGGCGATTATAAAAGCATTAAAATATTGCATAAAGGTACAAAATTCTATGCTATATTATACTACTTTATTCATATCAAATTTACTTAATGGCTTTGGCACAAACTAAAGATGATTGAATATCTGTTGCCGAGGGATTTCGAAATCACTGAAATTTTTCTAACTGCATCGTATTATTTCAATTATAAAAACTGTTTCAGTGTAGTGTTATTTCCTATAGCTGATGCAGATTGTTAGTTCATTATGGTCCAAGCCTAAGCAAACGGACGAGTATCTGATGGTTAGATCCTGGCCAATTCAATTTTTTTTTGAAAAAGTAAACAATAGTAGCCTACAAACCTCTCTTTCAAATAGGCTAGCCGGTACAAATACGGAATCGCCATTTGTTTTTGTTGGCAACGACGCCTTCCCTTTCCTAAAAAACCTAAGGGTTCATTCTACTTTCGAGAGAGGAAAAAAGACGATTTTTATAATATTTTTTCTCAAAAACTACAATGGTTTTTAACTTCATTCTCTTTTTGTATTCAAGATATTGTCTTCAACATTGCAAAACAGTAAATATTATCTTTCTTTTTTTTTTAAATAAAATTTAAAAATAGTCGTCAAGAAGAGGATCTTAGGAGAGATGTAATGTCGATGGCGGGAGTGAGTTGGTAAATACTTATGAAATGAAAAACTGTATTATTTAGCAACCTTGTCACTGTTGCAGGTACTAAAATTAACCTTTGAAAGAAAAACTTAACAAAGTAATACAAGTTTGAAAATTGAAATGTGGGGATTAAAACTTAATTTTGCAATGTTTTGCTTTAAAATATATTGATATTGAGATAAAATTATACCAACTATGGTTTTTCCCCTAGTGTAGATGACCAAAAAAAACCTGCTAGCCATTAAACCACAAAAATGTTGGATGCCGTGAATCCTAACGCCGAACATTCTCATTGCAAAAGGAAATCAATATTTTGTTTCGTAGGATCTACCTATTAGTGGGCATGAGTTTATATAAGTTTCCTTACACAAACACTTTTCCAAAAGTTTAAAGCCTAAACCTCTTTGTCCATGCTTCGTAAAATTCACTTCACTACCGCAATCTTTACACTTCAATAGTTCCGTTAATTTGGCAAATATTGTGGTGAAATTTAAAATGCAATAATTTAACGACAGATCAACACTCACTTCAAAGCCGGTTGTATCTTTTAGTTTTGCCGCTGACGTACTCACCTGCCTTATCACTTGTGCCTTTTCCAAAGTAAACCGTTTACCGCGGACTTCAAACTAAACAGATCCAACCATTAAAACAACGTATACGCTAACCCTGGATCCAGAATTTTTAGAACTCCAGGGTAATTCAAAATTTACGTTTAATAAACGTCCAATTTTTGGTTCGGAGAGTGAAATTTTTTGTGAGGAGTCTGACCCAAACTCTAGACTTTACATTTCTTACGAGTTTCATTCAATGTCAACCATGCAAAGTTACCAGGCAAACACAACTTACCAACTTTCTTTAAGTCTCCAAACGCTTTAAGTTATTCACCTTTATATTGTTGGACCTCTATCTAGCTCACAGGGCTATTCGTATTGCGAATATATCTCGTCAGCAATAATGCCGAATCTTGGGAGGTGCCAACGTTGGGGAAGAGCTTCTTAAAACATTATAATAATAAAATTGCTAAATAATGCTCTCTTATTGGATTAAAATAAACATATACTTATATAATTGCCGTGTGTTCCATTTTTACTAGTTATTTTTATTAATTATAAAACAGTTGAAAATAAAGGGAGAAAAAAACGAGCATAAGCTAACACAATCGCTAGAAAATATAAAAGCAACTAACAGAAAATTACCTCTTTTAACTTTTTACACATTATAAGAGCTATTTCTAATTTCCTTACTCCGAAAACATTCAACACAACCATGAAAAAATCAAAGCCACCTATTGACAACTAAATACCCAACTCACGGCAAAAAATTACGTAACTACTCATGAGCTTCCTATAATTTTTAAAATATCATTTGGAATTTCACAATCAAACAGCTACAATTATTCATTTTTAATTGAAGAAAAAGTATTATTGTCGCTTGAGAAAAATTTGTCTCCATCGTTATCCGTGCGATTGCTTGCATTTGAAGCCCAACAAATCAATTGTTTCACATTATTCAGGAAATAAAATGTATAACTAGAATGCATATACTTTGGTAAACTTAAATTAAGGGCACCTGGGAGTCTGAAGTGGATGGGACCACATCACTAATTTTTAGCATCATCACGATTTAATGGAACGAGAAACCTGAATTGACCATATTTAATGCAATCCAAAATTGCCTTAATATTGGAATATCGAACTTTACATTTTATTTCACTTAATATTTCGCTTTTTCTGCTACATTAATAGCACTTGTCACTAGCACTGGGATTTCCTGGGAATCGTAGATAAAGAATAGAAAGCACAAAGGTGTAGTACGAGTTCTAATGTACTTTTGGTCTGCAGCGAAATCATTGGCAGTAGGTGGGTTTGCCTTCTAAAAGTACGGGCCGTCATGCAGAATGATGACGTCACAGTAATAGGACAAAATGTCGCGAAAAACACACGCAGTCTAATGGGACGTCCGCGGGAAAATGTTAATTGTGCAGGTTGTGTTAAAGTGAGTGATGTGAAAATAAAGTGAGATCTGTGAAATGGTGCTAGTGAACAGCTACCCTGCACGACACTACCCCACACGGCACTAAACGGTTATTCGTCCTAGACGCTTCACTCTTTGGTTACGTTTACCTATGTATACCGTTATGCGATTTACAAATTATTAGTGATTTCACACGCACAGAATTGTTAGTTTACTTTAAAAGTTCTGTGAGTGAACAATTGAAAAATGATATAACCATAATCGTCGCCAGATGCTAAATTTTAGGGTGTGCGAATTGTAATGTTGCATACTTTATTGTATATTAAATTTATATATTAAATAAATTTCTTTCTTTATAGCAGTCGTTATGAGTTTTAAGTTTTTAATTACAATAGCAGTATAATGTGCAAAAAAGTTGAAAATGCGCGTATTTTAGGGGGCTGTAATTTTTTCTCAGGGGGTGACCGCCGAAATTTTTTTATGGGGATGTTATATGAACACCCTCCTAAATCAAGCAAACTAGCCCCCAAACCCTCCGTGTCTCCCACCCCATTTCATTTAACTCCTTTTTCCCTCAAATACGCGTACTTTAGGGGGGCTGTAACTTTTTCTCAGGGGGTGATCGCCGCCAAAATTTTATGGGGATGTTATATGAACACCCCCCTAAATCAAACAAAGTAACCCCCCACCCCCTCCGCGGATGGACCCTAAAACTACACCTTTACCATAATCACTATAATTATTTCACTTCTAAAGAAATGTCATGAGAGCGTCTTTGTACTTTTCATGAATTTCCCCCACCACATGATGCAGGAAGTTTCAGTTCATGAACGCGACTGAAAGCACACTGTGATGATGATGGGCAAGATTGGAAATAGATGAGTGCCAGATTATTCCGAAATCTAAATTTAAATGCTAAAAATAATGCTAGATGCTAGCTCCGAATTTCTAATGCCGTTTGGGAAAAAATAATGCCAGATCTAGCATTCAAAATGCCAAAATGGCAGCACTGGCTGACACTATCGTCAAAACCGCGGTAGTGTTTACTGGCCCTGCGGTCTATGAGGCGACTGACAGCTGTAATTCAAGATCTATGGATCGACACGAGGATTCTTCGGAAAACAGATTATAATTGGTTTGCATTTAAACTCACCACTGGCGTTCGAATATAACTTAACAGTCGTAATATCATTGGAAGTTTTAGATTAAAAGATTCATTCTGTAATTTGTTTCTCAATACACAAATTTAACAATTTTTCCTGCTTTAGATATTTTATTGCAGAGGCCGTTGAATTAATAATCGACTGTTTCAATTTTTGTTTATTTTTTCTTATTTTTTCGGACGTTCAACTTATTCAACGCAAAAAATGTGGACAGTGACCCGATTTTCGTCCCGGCTTCCAGTTTTTACAGGATTTCTATCTTGGTTTGAAGAATCAACACCTTCTTCTTACCAGGCATCATTGTGTTATTCAATGTTTAAAGGATTAGGTGGGTTTTAAAAATTCAAAAAATCTATTTTTTGCCTTATTAAATAAATAGTACAACATGTCTCTAATATTCTCCCAAAATTTTAAATCGATTGGAGTAATATTCTAAGAGAAGCTCCACCCACCAGGCTGACATTGAGGCAACTGCATAGCTTTATGACAGTTTTTCTCGAAACTCTGTTTTAAGAGCCGGTTGTCATGATTTCTCAAAAATCTATGAACCGATCTTGTTCAAATTTGGCACACTTCTTTGAAATAACATTATCTAGTGCCTGAACGAAGAAATTTAGTTTTTCTTCATTACAACTAATATGAAAAGGCAATACGTGGTGCAAATTTTACCAAAAAATTGGACTTTTTGTTCACAACTGCGCCAAAAATTCAATTTTTAATTTTAAATTTTTTCCTTCGTTCAAGCATGAGCTATACACATATACTAACAGAAAATATTTGGTTTTTGAATTTTAGATGAATCTGTCATGAGTTATCCTGACAACGCCGAGATAACTTTTTCTGTAGGGTCAAGGGAAATGAGGTCCCAGTGGCTGAATTTAAAATAATTTGAAATGAAAATTTTACAAAGTACTTATTAGATGTGTATCTTTTATATTTTAAATTTTTTGGGTTGAATAGTTCATTTGATATAATAGAAAAAAATTAGTAAAATATGCTTTTTTAGCCTTCGAAACCCACCCAACCCCTTAAAAAAGAAATTTTCGTTCCTCAAGTAATTCCCCATGCATAATTTTTTAACATTCATATGTATGCGCACTGTGCATGTATAATTTAATTCTCTAGTTTCTACTATTGTTTTTTTTTGCAAAATTAGCTACTATGTGACTAACAAAGGACTGTATTAACAGCAACATATCTAACAACGCAATCGACAAGCCACAATATATCCAATTATTGAATATGAATTAAATTTCCCTGCAAAATACGAAGCAATACCGCTCAGAGGCAATTAAGGGTGCGAAAAAAAAAATCACGCGAAGAGGGTTCGTATAAAACGAGAGATCGCTGTATCATACTTTTAATGTAATATGTATATACTTTGTAACATTTAATGTCACATCAGAAACATAAAAATTTGTTTGGTATAAAATCATTTTTATCGCCAGAAAATTCATTTAGAACAAACACCATAATAACAATAAATCATCTATACATGTGTATCTACAAGTGCTTCTATTCTACATGCAATAAGATTTTGTACAATGGAACTAAATTTCCACGGATCAACTTATTTTGCATCAGGGTGTTGCCAGATTGAGCGATTTCTCGCCAATTGGGCTATCTTTCCGTTGCATTTGGCGACAAAATTTAATATTGGGCTACTGGCGACTTTTTGGGCTCCACTGACCACCCCAAGTTTCAACTGCTAAAAATGTATAAAGTTGAATTCACAATTGATTTCCTCAATCTTGAACGGAAATCTCTTCACTTCATGCTTTAAATATTCACTTCATGTTATAAATTCCAGTTGAACGTAAACTTTATTTCTAGTCTATTATTTGACCGTCTGCCTAAAGTGGTCAGCAATAAGATTGAAATTTAAATCCGTGCTTGTAAAAGTCATAAGTATGAGCAAATGGTCAAAATACACTGAGCACGGATGCATTATTGCATTATTCGATACATGTTTTAGTATGATGAATAACATAAAGGCTAAAATTTGAAATAAAATGCAACTAAATTTTTCGACATCTTTGATGCAAATTCTAATTCTCTCGAATTTCAACAAAATATAATGCAATGACTATTAAATACCACCAGATACAATACAAATACTGAATTTGGCAATTTACACGTTTACTACATCAGAAAATGAAATTAAGTGAGTTTTTTTGCACTCTTGGGCAGGGTAAGCTAAGGTAAATTAAGTTATTACACTGAATACAACAACAATAGCGCTGCGATTGTTGTTGTTTTCAATGTACTTACCTAAACTTAGCTTAACTTACCCAGCCCAAAAGTGCAAAAAACACACCTGTAAATATAAGAGATTTGTATATAAATAAACAACTATATAAGAGATTTGTATATAAATAAACAAAAAATAAATCCCCATGTTAAAATGGATACAATTTTTTTTTACATCTAATGAGAAAAACGTTTGGCATAATTTTGGCCTCGACCTATTGTTTGGCAGTGTTGGGCTCGTTTGGACTATTTTAAAACTAAATTGGGCCCCATGATCGAAAATTTTCTGGCAACACCAGGGTCTTCATTTCACTACATACGAGGGAGAAATGTATGGGGTCAATTTTTTTCTGCTCTCTGATTTAACCCAAGTGCCATCCGCGAGTGTTTGAAATCGAATTTGGGATTATTAGCACTTGTGTAAACCCTTATTTGAGTATCACTCGCTTAACAATGCTCTGACCACCGAAACCAAAACCTCCACTAACTTACTGCGTCGAAATCTAATTTGAATTCATCTTAACGTTTCTATTAGTGCCTTACTATTACCTACTTAGAACTGAAAATCGATAAACAAAAACCGAAGGTTATCAGGTAAACAAGCGAATCGCGATTTAACCTCATACAATGTGTTCCACTTTTCCAAAAATGTTTTAGCGCCATTTGATATTTATATCTCATTTATTATTGTCTTAATGCCATTTGGTAATAATTTTCTACAGTATTTCCTTTGATTGCACATTTTGCAGGAACGAGTACGTCAATAGGTCTGTTTCCGTACTTCAGCAAATTGCAGCAGTAACAGAATTTGGCAGCTGGCTTCTTTTTGCTGCAAAATTTGGCTTGCATTTGACTTGCAGCAAAAGTACGGAAACGACTTGCTGCGAATCTATTTTAATATATTATAATAGATTCAAGTACGGAAACAGACCTAATTTTCGCTGCAAATGATATGAGCTATGCTGCAATGAACACATAAAATCAAGCAAAAATAATCAAATTGACTAACAATCTTACTTACGAATTTAAGCGAAAGTTCTTTAGCACCAACAAAGCTTTTTTTCATCATCATACATCCTCGACAGACTGATGTTCCTGGAAGTAGCATATGAAGACTATTTTTTAATATCACTTCAACTCATAACGGCCGGCCGCCTCTTTTCTTCTTGGTGAACATCTTCTCGTCACCTTTCGATCGGATGCACGTCGCTGCAATTCCTCGAGCATCCGCCAAAAAATACTATTTAAGCGCCTCCAGTGTCCAAGACGACAACTAATCCTCTCTCGAGCACATTTCATTCCCTTTCCAAAGCCGCCCCACGTTAGCCCGATATTTCTCCAAGCCGCCACAAGAAACGGCAAATCGAAACGCACTAGCCAGAACGAAGTAACCCTATAAACCGGAAAAGCCGGCTTCATGTCGGGGAAGAAAAACATCTGCCGTTCACGTTCTCTTGAGGCGGAGAAATGCATTTCCATCAAATGTTCATACCCCATCTCGTTCACTCTCGCGCACTGTCTCGTTCGTACTACCAACACGCTGTTCGAAAACGCCAGGCTCGCGACCGCTCAACCTCCTCGCTTTCGACTAGTTTTCAAGTGTGCGTGGTGGATGTTGGGTTGCTGGTCGTCAGCGACTTCTTGTACACAAGCCCGAGACTGCATCTTGTGCATTTGCACTTCTGTCACCCAAATTTTATCTGAACTGAGACCGTGATGTATTCTGTCGTGCATTCGCCTTGCGTGTAAAATTGCGAATTATTCGTCGTACGTCGATTACTCTTATCGAAATTTCAAGATATTTGCGTGTGACTCGAGATACGGAACGAACGACTGCCGTCCGCGCGACACTTCCAAACAAAACGAGCCGGTGCATATCCGCGAATTGGATCGTCAGGACAACTTTTGAACTCTGAAAGTGCATTTGGATATTGACCGCGGAAAGTGAAGTTTAAGTGCAAAAATAATTTGGAGCTATTTTGTTGACTCAAATCCAGTTGAGTCCTTTTTCGTGAACTAGAAAAGTGCTTGCGCGATTGACTCGACGCTGTCGCCACCGAGTGTTGTGAATCCGACCCTGTTCGACTCGATCCCTTCGTCACCCCATGTTAAAATGCGCTTAGGGTCAACAGGGAACACAATAGTGCGCTCAGTGAAATAACGGATTTGCAAGGCTCGAACCGCCGTTTAATGACGCAAAGTGTAACGACTGAAATGTGCTCGGGACGTTGATCTGTGTGCGAATATAAGCCAAGTGTCCGTTTCCGCCCGCAGTGTTTCTGGACCAAGTGTGTAACGGTAAACTCTCAATCTGAGCCTATTCCGTCGTCGTTGAGGACAGCGGCCGCAAAAACATTACTTACTATGCATCGTCGTCGCGGGCCGCTAAAACATTTCACTCGGATCAGACAGAGCCCGTGTTTGTCTGTCGAAATCCACTAAGATTCCACCAGGATCATCCGATAAAGATCTCAGTGTGCTTCTGTCGCGTCTTGTGTCTCGTCAGCCTGCACAACTAGTGAAATAGCATTCGAAAATGCCGGCAGCGAAAATTAAAAGTTGAATAAATGCTAATGCGAAACGGTGCCCTAAGCTAAACTAAAAAAAAAACCAAGCGAACCTACCGAAATCTTCTTTCCTCACGTATTCACTATTTCATATCTTTTTGAATTTACATTTTCCGCCGAAAATCTGCTGTTTCCTATCCGAGTTCGTTGCCAATAACAAGCAGAATTCTAACGTTTGCCTTCGATCTCTCGGCTCCGATAAGGCTCCTGAAACTAGAAATAATTTCAGTAAGTTATTTGACTCGAAACACTCTTTCGAACGAATGAATGCAACCCGTCGCCGGATTTAGAATTTGCAAATTGTAGTAATTTCACACAATATAAAGTTTATCCCGTTTCCGCGTGTGAGTCGACTCGACACAATTTCGATATTTTCGTTCACCGACGAATTCACAACATATTTTGGTATTCCGCGTAGTATTGAAATAAGCGAAATTTATCGAAATCGAATAGAAATCAATTGAAAATGATTAACCGAACAAGCAATTGTACAACAACAGGCTGCCGCCTAAGCAACAACAGCAGAACCAGAAGCAGCAGATTCATCACCATGAATTGGATTAACCTTAGCCTTCTGGCGTGGATTTTTATATTTGTGATATCCGTTAGTCAGGTGAGTTGTATTCTATTGGAATTTGCGTTTGGTTAATAGTTGTTTAAGGTGATTTCGATGCGTAGTTTATTTAATTGGGTCGAAATGAGGCATGTGGTTTAAATGTGTCTTATTCGATGGGATGAGTAGATCACTTTCTATGATTTTTGGCTGGCAAGAATTAAATGAGAGATAGATAAGTGCCTAGGGCAATGGCCAACTATGTCCCGTTTCGAACGGTTATATTTTAGTAAAGGTAGTTGTCATTCATTGCAGCCACGTGCGTTGGAAGTTGCAATAGAAAAGAATCATTTGACGTGCGTTGCTTTCTAATCACAGAAAATTTATTATTAGTTTTAAATTGAAAATGAAAATGCAGATATATTTTGTTTTTCATTTATTTCTTATTGAAAGCCTCACGAAATAAATAAGCTGATAGGTAAGCAACATTCTTTCAATCCTAGGAAAGATATTAAAAAGTATATTATACAGCTTAAACCAAGTTTAGTTTACTGATTTCTCCATAGAATTAGTCTGAGTTACAATTATGATAATAAGTCTATAATGATCTACAGTCGAAATGTCGAAGTTATCTTAAAAAATAAAAAAAAAGCATTTTAGAAAAATCAATCAGCTTTAAACAGAGAGAGATCATCAGTACGATTGCTCTGTAATAGTTTAGTTAATCTGAATCCTACCTTAAAAGAGTAAAACAAATATTCTGGTGCTCAAATATTGATAACATTTCTCAGCCAAGGGTTTTGTGAAGTAACTGCAAGAGAAAGCTGTAACCCACTGATACTAGTAGCTGTAGAATGTATCTAACAATATCTTGCCCAAAATTCTTTTTAGGCAGTACGCAAACTATTCTGATACAAAATTCCCTGGATAAAAGATACATATCAACATTGAATATATCGTGCAGATTCTTGTGTAGTTTGAGTAAAGAAAAGAACATTTGTGCCAGAATATTTCCTTTGAAGTTGGTGCCGTTGATGCATGCTAGCAGAAATACTCGAAAAGTATCTTCTTTTTTAGTAAAAATAGTGTATGGAAAGTTGACGTTCGCTTCATTTTACAACAAAGCAAACATTTTGGTATTTAGTTTTGAATGTTCGTATAGAGTTTTTCAATGAGATAACAATTTTGCATTTAAATCACTGTTTCTCGAGAACGCGTCATCCGATTGCGCTGAAATTATCAGCATACTTTGGTGTATATATAGAATAAGCCCAGGTTTTATCTAATCGTTAATTTATCGTGACCTTTTTGGTGCAGGCGACCATTTTAGTTATATATGAAATACCCTTATAATTCTATTACAAATAAATTGTAGAAAAACCAAGTATGCGTAATGCATTTTGAACGTGTTTTAAGCGTACGTATGTTAACTTTATGGGGATTTGTAATCCTATTTGTGCAGTTAAGTGCCTGATAGTTGTGGCTCCAAAGATTCCATTGCTGCATAAGTACGTGCTTGCGGTGGTCATATGAACGAAATCGAATTTCTTAATTACTTAATTATGAGTGCACTACAGTTTGAATACATTTTAGTACGATATCCCATTTATTCGGTGTTTTATTTAAACATAAGATTGTTATGCCCTTTTTGAAAACCCCTGTAGACTTGCACGGATTCCACGTTAAGTAAAATATTGTCACAAAAAGTTTGATTTTAGGTAGGATTTTGATAATTTTTTCTGATATGTTACCAGTAGGCAAAGATAGAAGTGTAGCATGAAGCAAGTATTATTATAATTAGAATAAAAAAAACAGAGCTTCAAGCCATTGCTTGGAATTGACAAAAATAAGTGTGGCATGTCTTAAAACAAACTTATTTGTCCGTAGAGTCATATATTATTTGCTTAAAGTTGTATATCCTAGAATTTAAGTGCATACACCATTATGTCACCTAGACCTATCGCAAATAGGTATACTATTATGTGTATTTGCAAAGTTGACTATTTAACCTAGCTTAATTTAAATCAAATGATTTTTCATGGATTCGTGGACCTCTATAAATTGTGATCGTTGTCTGGTCTGATTGTTGATTTTTTCGTCACTAGCTCATTTCCAAATAACCTTCCGACCCAAGTGGCCAAATATTTCATGCGTTTTCAGTGGAATATGTTCGTGTAGATCAAAACATCCGAGTGATTAGCGACTTGAGCTTTTGAGCTTTGTTTACCGGTTGAATAAATAAATTTAATGGAGATCATGATCTTGTGTCACAAATTTGCAGTTTGGAGCCCCAACTACAGGATTCGAAAGTCGTAATTTTTCTAGCATTTTGTAAAATTTCTTAAAAAAGTGTTCTGAATATAGTGTTCTTCGTTCAGATTCCAAGAGCAAAATTTATAACAGACGACAGTGAAGTTTAGTAAAGGAGACAGCCTGTTGTGACAGAAATTTTTTCAAACATATGTAGACTAACAATTCGGTAAGATAATTTTAGCGGACGGCCGATATACTTAGTAATCCAACGACAAGAGGAATATTGTTGATTTTTCTATTTGTGGATGATCACCAATAATCATGTGATTTTTTATAAACACTGAGAAAAGTTTCCATATCATTTTAGTATAGAGAAATCCCTTGTCTAATACAGATTCGATTATGTGCTGTTTGGTGTTGGAAAAAACTTAGTGAAAATAATTTAAAAAGAAAATTTAATTCAATGCAATTTTTCATGTACATATCCACAAGTAGGTTTAGGGATTTTTTTAAAATGTCTGAAAATAGTGATGAATATTTTGTGAAAAGCAAATTGAATCTTATGGTCCCTAAATTAAAATATTCAATTGCTCGATTGTTTGGACCATTTTACATACGTGGTTAAACATTTTCAAAGCTAATGAATCTATTGTATCTATTGTAGAGTCAATGCAAACAATTCCTTCAAGTGATTCGTGTGGTCCAATCATCAGAATTAATTTTTTTTCACGATCTCACTCTGTAGAAAAGATGGATAGTGAACTAATCGTGGTTTTTTCAGCCGCAATTTTGATTTTCTTGCGAAATCTCCACGGTTTAAAAATGATGTAATAGCGTTAAGCCTTCATCAATTCGTGCCAAATTTTCTCTAAAAAATGGGCAACAATAACTCCATCCAAAATCGCATCTCCAACTTTTATTTCGAGCTTCGAGACAACAACCGGAGCGATTTCGGGAAAATTGAATTAAACTGAGTCGTTTTTGTAGAACAAAAGTTTTTATCTTTAAAGGCTAGATACCTATATTTCAATTTCTGGACAAATTTTGATATTTCGAGGGCTTCCTGAGAGTTTTTTTAGCGTCTATTGTGTCTAGCAGTCTGTTGGTGACAGCTAATAAGAACACTCGATTTGTAACAAAATTTTACTTTATTATATTTTATTATCATTATTACAAGATATTCAGGCTGAGAAATGACATTTCTATACAGTCTAGACATAATCATAATATATGCGTTGTACTAGAATCTATGCGTTACACTGGAATTAATTCCAACAAAATTTAAAGAAATGCAAAATAGTAGATCTATAAAAAAATCTTTTAATAGTCTCATGCAAACCCTTTGGATTAGATTACTTCTTTACACTTGCGTGATGAAAGTGACGAATCTTGCTAATAAGTATGACATTTCGTTCTTCTCGGGCAATTTGATGTGATTCGTTCATGTTTCCAATTTTCCGCTTTTTCAAGAATATTTTCAGTTCATCCCAAAGCTGCTCTCTAGGATTTAAATCGGGTGATTATGATGGCCAATCCAGTCCCGCTATTTTGCTCCCCGTGACCTATTTTTTTGCATTTAGATTAGTGCAGGATAGCGATAGTGCACGCGAAAATATCATCAACATCCAGAGTTCGAATTGTTGTAAATCGGTGAATTCCATACTCTTGCTCTTCGCTGTCAATCTAACAAATTAAATCTGATGAGCATGATCAAAAAAATCGATGCTGTCATCAGATTGCCCATCCTATGAGTCTAAATGTTCTTCGATCATTTTTTAAAAAGAAATTAACCTGATTCTAATTTTTAAAACTTTAGACATTTGTTATTTCGAAGTTTGAAATTTGTATTTTGAACTGACAAATGTCTAATAAACACACTGCTGCCAACCGAGTAGGAATGAAATAAACTTGCATGCTACTCCGGATCTTTTTTCATGCAGGCTGGATACCTACTCCACTCTGGATGTAAAAAATGCAGCTTTCGTTGTCTTCGGTCTGCACTATCTCTTAACATTCCGAATGGTGCCACACTTTTTTAATGTACTTAATGGCATTGTAAATCTTCTTTCTGGAGCTCTTCGGTACAGCTACTCTGCTTTGCTAAGCATAAATGTTATATCTATATTTTAGTACTTTCGAGATATTCAATGATTTGTGTTTTCATTTGTAAGTAGGTACTAGAGATATATGGAAAGCGCATTTTTCAATATTGATTTTAACAAACTTCCACAAAAGATCGGTTTTTGTCAAATTTTGCAAAATCATGTAATAGATTAATAGAGTAAAAAATGGTCCAATGTAGTTTCCGAATCCGGTGCTAACTCAAAAATGAGAGAAATGCAGATAAGTAGAGCGTTTATGCTTAGGAGGGCAGTATTCATATTTTCCATGTTGTATTATTCGATATATAGGTCAGTGTGCTTTTTAAAACTATAAATACAAACTAGTGAAAAAATACTATCATATAATGAAATTCTTTTACATTTTACTATCAAAAAACTCCCACTATTCACAATGTACTAATTTTCTACATAACCGATTGGTTTAGTTTCCTGCTGCGAAATGCGATTAAGTGGCTATTTTTTTTGGGATTTCATATATTAAAAGCAAAATTTCAGAAGACTCAGCACAATAGTAACCTTAGATAACTTGTTTGGATCGAAGAAAAGAACGATTTTTGTGTTTATGTGCTAATTAGTTGCCCGCCACAGTAAGTTTAAGTTTTCACTTCAGTCAATTGCATTCGATTTGATACTTTTCAGGAACATACAGTAGTCCTCATCTCATGCGATTTCCTTATCGCTCCTGAAAGAATGGAGAGCGGTGACGTCAGCAAACATTAACTGTCCAAATAAGCTAAAAACACGTCTTCTTGCAATCTACTGAAAATGCGTTAAAATGCATGAACCATGCGAATATACCTAATGTTCCTAGACACGTGTTTCTCAAAGGTAAAAAAAGCTTGTGAATTCGATTAAATGCGAAGTGCCTTATCATCTTATCATCAGTAGTGCGCACGCTAATAATGTCGTAGATTCTTTTTCAAATTCATCAGCTATTTGACTTTTCTGTTTTTCGCCTCTAAGTATTTTCGATCCTTTATTTTGAGCCGGTATTACTTAAATCTTGATTCACCAGTTTTGATTACAACATTTTTGTTACTTTTTAGACGTTTTATTCATGCCTTTACTAAATATTTGATTGAAGAAATCGATCAGGATTCTTCTTCTTATCCTCAGAATATGATTCGTATTCATAATTTTACTGGTTTTTCTCCTGGTTTTTCATCCTGATAAGTATTAACAAAGCTGTCCCGCTACATCTCATTTCGGACCTTGATGATTTGAAGTGGTAGATATTTTTAGCCTGGGAGAAATCATTAGTCTTGCGTCTTACTTTGCTCCTGATTTGACAAGGTAGCTAAGAATCAAGTCTAGGCTAACTCAAAGCTCGGTGTGCAGTCTTCCATATGTACCTAGATTCTAAACTTGGACGCCACACGCTAGGAACGAGTACTGTATCAACTAGACTACATAGTCTATATCTTTCCATGAGGTTTGCAGATTTCTCTAATTTTATGAAATTTCATCGCATCACATGAAAGTCAATTTTGAGGATATTTTCAGGATACAGGAATAAGAAACTTAGTTATAAAAAACAAAAACAATAAAAATCCATCTGAAAAATGTACGGCATCAAATCCAAACATATTTTCACCATCTTGAAATCTAACCATATTTCCACCATCTTCAAATCTATTTTACTTCTTCTCATCAATTAAGTACTCATCAATTCGACAAACCTTTATAACATCATTTAACCCCACCATATAAATTTGCATCCACACAACAGAAAATTCGACACAAACACAAAGTATCGAATTTCTTCACATGCAACAATGACATTTTTCCCTGCTGTCTTACAAAAAAAAAGCATCGATAATTTTATGTTAATCTCTTGAAATATGGTTCTCGTTCAAATTACGCGAAAATCTATTGATTGAATCAATGCTGATTTGGTCATGGGATTTAATGAAAACAAAAAAAAATAAAATTTGTAGAATTGAATTTTCGATTTATACTATTAGTTTTGAAATTTCATAATCATCAATATAAATAGACAATAAGTTAGATGACCGACCATTTGTTTCAATTTTCGAATTCATTCTTCTCAGTTTGTTATGGTCCAATGGACTCTCTAGAATAGTGTGTGTGTGTGTGTGTGGACTATGATTTTCGTAGCATTCTAGTAAATGATGTTGGTAGGGTATATTTGAAGCTTACGATATTTTTGGTTTGAATGCTTGTGTTTTGAATAAAAGTATTTGCAAGATAATTAAAGTCTAGCTAACACAGTAAATGATTCAGAAATAATTGAATTACCCGGATCGTCTTGCCAACGATTTCGGGGTGAGATGAGTTAGAGGAGTAGTGCCTATACGTGGAGTCTCAGTGGTCATAATTGCTTTGGATATTGCTTTTGATAATATTTGATCCTATTCTACTACTTATGTAAAGTTTTTGCATTTAATATCGACCTCTATTTTGTCATATGGACCGAAAGTTTGGTAACAGAATGTTTAGTTTAAGGGGATATAGCACCTTCAAATTTTAAAAAAATCGATTTTTTGTTTTGATAGAATATGTTAGAATGAAGCTTTAAAAACGTGATTTTAATAATATAAAATTGAAATACTAAAAAAAAATTTTGTGAGCATATATAGCGAAGCGCATCAGGGTCATTTTTCTATGATTTTCGTTCACTTCGCTATACCGCTACATCGACTTTCTCTTAGTAACATCTGCTTAACATATAACATATATTTATAATACGTTATTCTCTCACATAGCTGCTTTAAAGGTAGAGGGGAACATTTTGGGATACTAGTATTACCTATATATATGTTATTTATGCCACGCACAAAATATATTGACTTTGAACTTTAAACACGATTTTCTCAAAATAAACTTTTTTCTAGTTGGCGTGCATGATTCAAAAAAAAAGTATTTATCTAATCTCTCTGAAATTTTAACACGCTAATCTACACATGTTAATGCTCAGAATGAACTACGGATGAAAAAATCGCCATTCAATTTTGTTAGTTATAACCGATTTTTGGGGGAAAAACCTCGATTTTCGAAAAAAAAACGCCGCCATTTAATTTTTCTACCAAATTTTTTCTCTTAGTTCATTCCAAGGCTGCTTTGATGCTAATTAAAACCCCTTTTTTTCTTTTCCTAACTTTTCTGAGGGCAGTTATCGTGCACGCCGTGATTTTTTGGTGCTTTTTCAAAAAAATCGTAGCAGATGACAGTGGACCACAAAAAATTTGAAAATAATTCTTTTGCACACTATGAAGCAAATAAAGTATATGCACAAAAGTTTCATTAAGACATGTCTTTTTATTCAATGAAAAATTAACCTTTGTAAAAACATTTTTTTTTTCAATTTGAATGTGCTGTGTCTCCTTAAGTCATACTACTTAATAAACACATGTATATGAAATTGGTGCTGGCGATAGTGATGGACAAAAAATTCTGAGCCAGCTCAATTCACTTTTTTTGTTGAGCCACTCTATCAGAGTCATTTAAGGGGGCAGGATGGTTTCCGACTTCGACAAAAAAAAATTTTCAATTATTTTTTTATATGAAAGTACAACATCTCAGGAATATCCTTTGAAAATTTCGAGGCGATCGGACTTAAACTCGCAGAGATACCGGTTATTTTATGATCGTGTTCCCAGGTATATTTCCACGAGAAGCCCAAATAGTCTAGCTCGAAACTCCGAACTACATTTTTGAAGTCGGTGCGTAACATAACTCAAAAAGTAATGCACCGATCTCAATGAACTTTGCCGGACATCTTTAATATGATAAATACTCGCGGATGAACGATCGTTTTTTTTCAAAAAAACTTTTTACTATATTTTACAGGCAATCAAAGGCTGATTTTTTATGTGAAAATGGTACCTACAAATTAAAAACTGCACCAAAAATCGGAAATCGCATATTTTCCAACATAGTTTCGTTCATCCGCGAAAAAAACTAATATATTAAGTAAATCACTTCGATTTTTTGTGTCATAACACTGTCAGGGCAGGTTTTACGCACCGCACGACGCCTTTTTTTCGAAGCTCCTTTGATCTACTGCCACCACAGGATAACTAATTCATATTTTTTTATACAATAATTCCTACATACTCTCAAAATATAGTTCTTTAATGTGTTATAAAAAAATAGTAATTATTTTCGCTCAAAGCTGAGAAAAAAAATCGCAAAAATCGGCTTTTCTTCGGCCTCGGAAACCATCTTGCCCCCTTAAAAGGGCTATAAATAGAGAGCACTGCTGCCGTTTAGTGTGGTTGAGGGAGTTGACAAAAGTTGAACAATACGCGAAAGTTTTGCGCTTTTGTGTGAATATTGTCTATCAACGAGTGATCCCATCCAATCCGAGCTATTTAATTCATCATACCAATAGCTCAAAATCCATCAAGCTCCCCTCTGTGCGAAAAATTATTCAAATACGCTCGCCGCACTCATTTACCAGCTCACCGCTCATAGCTCTATCCGACGATCACACGATTATTTATCAGCTCACCGCTCTTGACTCTGCGCGACGAGCTGCTCAATGCGAATTCAATGCCATCTTGCCGACATTAGATACTGAATGGGCGGAAAGATTAGCTTGGAATAACAATTTTCGGCCGCCATGGAATCCATGCACCGATTCGATGAGCATGTTAATGATTTCTTGATGATGGCTAAGTGGTTTCGATTGAATGAAATGAACGGCTCATTTCGGCTTACTCACGCCTGAGCTACTCATCACAAGCTGGCGTTTACCTAGGCTTGTTGCTTTCTCATATTCTATTTCATATCTCAATGTGGTCTCAAATCTGTGGAGTGCTTTTCTATATTTCTTCAACTCGCTTTCGTCAGCGCGCCATTATAAATTTGCGTGAAATAAGTGGAGACATGCTGTTAGTGCGATCTGCTTTTTGTACAAAACCAAACGATATGTCGTGGAAACCTTAGTATTGCTCTGATGAAGTTTCAAGCTACATTTTAGTCCATATGCAATTTTGTATGAATATTTTACGTGAAATGGAGCTTAGTCCTAGGCTTAAGGAACTAAAAATCTCGGGAGGCTCAGTTCGTTCTATACGAAAAAAAAAAAACAACAACAATGCAGTGCCTCTTTTCCCTGTATGCAATTTACAAGTGACATATCTGGTGTAAACTTTAACAGAATATTTGGACAGTGCAGGCCAAATAGTTTAAAATGAAATTCAAGCGTGGCTTTTTAATTTTATTGGTGACAAATCTATAAGGGATGTTGTCTCAGATGCGTGAAATGCCTACTACTACTGATATTGGAGAAATTTCACGGCTAATGCTACTGCTTTCCATTTTGTTTGACTTTCTGCACGTGTTGGAGTCAATTCCCATCCCCAGGCTTCAAAGGCAGTTTGCAGTTCAAATTCCGCGATCCTGCTTAAACAAATTTTCATTTTCCGTGTTTCCTTCTGTCATCGAGTCTCGATTGTTCCTTAACTTCCCTCAGCCTCTTATCAAATTTATCATCCCCATAAATCCTAGCCAATATTCTGGTCTAAGTATCATAAGGCATCCTCTGTAGTTTGGCATTGTCACAGAAAACAAAATCTACCATCTACTATCACCAAGTTCCCACCCTAATAAATAGCCGGGTAACTTTACGCTTCACTTTACTTCACCAATAAGTCGAAATTGCAGTCGTTGTTGGAATCTGAATTCGTCGTCGAAACGACATGCATGCATAATGATATTGACGCAGCGAACGATCGGTAGTATGTAAAGTGAGTCATTTTAAATTGACTCAAGACTCTAAGATTCAAGACACCGGATCGTAATACGATCTACACTTGATGCGCGCAACTCGTATTCCGTTATGTGTCTATTTGCTTTCTCTGCGCGCTGTTTTGTTGGCTAGTACTAGTTAGCAAAGAGCCTTACCACCCACCCACCCATTCCCGCTTCGGTACATCGTCTTTTAGCTGTTGCTCTGTACTGTCTCCTGTCCATCCATCCGCGATCGCATAGTAGTACCTACATTATTTCTCCATTTGCATTAAAATATTTTCTGATCATTTTCCCGGAGCTTCTTGTTCGCTTCATCTGAATGCGACCGCAACATAGTGACGCGTCTTTGACTTGTTGTCGTTGAAAAGCCATACTATACCCCTTCCCCTCCGAAATTCTACCGACTGTTAGTGTCTGCACTTTTTCCAGCAAGATATCATGTATACTAGCACCTGCAGTACCTGCTGCAAAAATCCGTTTTGGATATTATTCCCGTACTACGGCTGGTGTCGCGGTCAGGGGCGTGCAGTCACCAAAATAATTTTTTTTTGTACTCCCGTCCATCGACTTAACCGTTTTCCACTGGATTATTTCGCGTGGTGTAGTTGGGATAGTCATTTTTTCTTATTCGGTTTCAGCTTTGTACTTGTCTCTGCGATTTTTTTTTTGCTGCGGACCGAAAGTATTTCGTCAGCGAAAATGTCCGTGGGAATTTCAATTACTGGTGGCGATGGTGTTGACCATCAGAAAAAGTTTTGTATGTAAATATGTATAGAAATGCTATTATATAAATAAATGCTGATTGTGAGTAGTCGATTTTTGTGCAATGTCTCGGCCAAAATGAGTATATTTTCTTTGTCGAATGCGAGAAGATGGGTGGTGATGAGGGACTCGTATTTAATGACCATAGAACCAGTGTCTTGATTCACGAGCTATTCGCAACGGATGACCAATGGTAAATTAAATTTACTTGCGGAACAAATAAGAGACTTTACGAGGAGAATAGAACTGTTAGGAAGGGTCAGCAAACCAAAGTCGTCAATATGGTGATGATGATGAGAGTGACGATGAGTATGATGAGGCATTGGTCGGTGCTGGCGGTGTTTGAAGTGGAGACGAATATATTGGGCAACATCAACATTGAAATAAAGAGAAAACAATTGAAAAACGGTTTTTATGGTTGAATGTCTTCTGGAATGTGGCGTTTAGTTTTGCTGTTGGTTGGATCTGATGAATTTGGTTTGCTTGCAGGCTGGATGTACGTGTAGTCGCCAAGAAATTCTGTGTGGGAACAGGGGAGAGAGATTAGTAATAACATGAATTGACTTTGCTTATGCTTAGGTATTGTAAGTGCTTCAGAGGAGCTAATTTTTCAGGAAGTAAGATTATTGTTTTCTCAAGAATAGTTTATTGAAGAACTGAAATCTAGACTGGCTGAAGTGGGTGGTGTCCATTATGGTGAGAAAAGATGGACAGGTAGGAAAAATACAGTTCAAACGAATGCTCACGTTTGATGTCTTCACCATTACCTCTCATTGTTTCCTCGGTATATGTTGCTTTAACATTACTGTGATTATAACATCCTTTACTTCAATGTGCTCACTTTCTCAGTTCTCTCCATTCTCAACATCACCAATAAAATACTAAATTTCATTTTATCTAATATTTCCTCTCACAGTATTACTGTTTAAATTGCTTCCATTCCCTGTGTTCGACCTGACTTGGTATCTTCTACCTCTTGCCATCGCAATTTATGTTGATATCCATACTTGTGGATCTCCTTGTCAGGACTTACACTTGGTATGACAAGCCAAATTAACTCGGTCAACCAGCTCTGCTTTTCCCGCAGCCTCGCTGCTGATGAACTTGTTCTGAAATTTTCCTCTCCAATATTATCTCCCGTTTCATTCTTCCTAGCTGGTTTCGCAAACCAAATGACGTTCCTTGATTTGTTTACAAAATACTAAGCTAATGTAGCCTAGTCAGTAGATCAATAACTCCATTCCTGTGGGATATCTGGTGCGAATTTAGATACGCACGGGAGATAGCGCATCGCGCTTTGAGCTTATTTAGCTCTGATCAGGTATTTGAGAATCAAATCAGCGGCAAAAGGAGGTGTAAAACTAATCATTCCACTTTCCTAAAAGCTTAGATTATGAAAATAGAGTCCCTACCACCTGCAGTCTTCAGCACTCCAAATAAGTAGTATCGGGGCAATTTTCGCAAAATACTTTCCTTGCTTCTTCTTCTCCCAGCTCAACATTATTTCCTTTTACGGATTTCTCCAATTTGTTCGGTCTTCTCTTTCTTTCATTCACAACCAATCCTTTGGAACCAGAGTCCTTACTCGAGTTTCTTCTTGTTGATTTAGGTTCCCGAACCTGCCAGTTAAAACCTTGTGTATTCCTTTTTCTGTCATTTTCGATCTCAGCTTCTTCTCTGCCTCCTTTCAGTTCAGCCGGAAATCTGCTTATATTTCATCCATCCACTAATCCGGTGACCAAAGCTGTATTACCAACAATCGTATCATTTACCTCCTTTGTTGCTTTGGTGAAGTTCTCGAACAAATCGCTTACAATAGGCTACGACTTGTCCGGTATTTGCTGCTGAGCAACATGGGTTGATCTCCTCTACCTCTAATCTCATAATCTCTGCTAACTTGACCGCTTCTATCACATTTACGCACTTAATTCTGTTAGACACAGGCTGTTTCTCATAAAGCTCCGAGCTTATAGGGTAACTGGTCGACTTATATATTGGTTTTTATCTTATGTTTTTGGTCGTACTTGCGCTGCAACTATGAATTCTGCCACCTCTTCTGCTTTCTGTCCTATTTCCGGCATTCCCCAGGGCTCGATACTTGGGTCTCTATTATTCCCATCAATTATCTTCCTACATTTGCTCGTTCCCACTGCCTTTTGATAACTTTAAGGCCTTCAGAGTAATTGAATTTTTCGAAGATTGTCTCCAGTTGGGAAATCATCTTTCCACTCTGGATTCCCAGTCTTTCACTCTGAATATAATCCATAATATCAAATGTATTTTATTCGTACAAAATGTTTCGCCAAACGAGTTCCTATTCTCTTTACGCTCATTGCTTAAATCTTTTTTACTATGAGCGTTGTGATCGTCTGCCCTTATTCAAAATCCCTTCTTTAGAATGCAGACAAGTGTTTCTTAGAGAGTACTTTCTCTTCTAGCTACTCCATTGTGCCATGCTCTCCGATATTTTCTGTAAGCTGTGCTTGCGTAATCTTAATAGTTTGGACAGATCCTAGCTAATGTCTTTCATAAGTTTTGCATAAACTGAGGTTTTTTTTCACTTGCCTCTAGTGCTTATCCCCGAAAATTCGATATTTTCCGCTTTACACATAGCCTGAACTCCCATGCACATAGCCCCTCCTGTGCATAGCTATGTAACAGCAATACATTTAAACCGTCTTAGATTCTGAGGTCCCTAGTTCAAATCCGGAATAGGGCAGATGTGAAATTTTATTTTTTCATCGAAGGCACTGAGGGCTATAATATATGGCTTTTCAAGCAACAATAATTAGCGCCTACTTACATGGATAAATTATTATAATTTATCACGATTTATAATTTATCAGAATCTCGAAACAAAATAGGCAAATAGTGTTAAAATTAAGGTCTGTGGCGCCATGGTTGTTCAAGTCTAAAATATCGTGAAAATATTTAGAATAGTTGTAAAACTGTGACATACATTTTAAATCTAGATGGACATTAGCTGAACAATTTACACTATAGAGGAGGAGGGTATTTGGTTGTTGAAACTGTTTCTCAATAATCCAGTAGTCAAAGAAAAAATTACTAATTTTACAAATCACTAATCACTAATTTTACAATTTATGAACCACTAACTGCGTACCTCATTATCTCAAATATAACATTGCCACGATAATTCTAGTTTTCCAAAATAACTTTCCATTCGTCTATATCTAAACTTAAGTTATTCAAAGTTTATCTACATTCAAATCACAATAAAAACTCATGACAACCGAAATAGCTTTAAAATGAACTTCATTCCTGTCAACCACAAATTAGACTACCATTACAAGCTTCTCTTCCTTTTCATTATACACCATCATCATCATATCGATACCCTAACACGCTTAACCCATAAAATCGTCATTCAGCTAGCCATAATCCGATCATTACCATCGAAACTTTTACCGGACCGATCACAAACTTCTTCTTTGACAAATTTATTGCTAGCGACTGTGGTCAATTTTGTCTCTTCTTATATAGTGCGTAAATTAACTTCCTCGGGCATTTCACTCAACTTAGCGAACAGTCTCTAGTTCTTGCATCTTTTCAACGTCACAACAAACACATACTGGGATCTTAGCTGATGATAATATGTACATAGGAAGTTTGTCGTCAAACTAACGGCGACACTTGGACCTCTGGCTCTTCTAGACACTCAGTATGAATTGACCTAATGGGTCAATGGTTAGCTGATTTTTTTTCGTTGATGATGAGCAACATGTGCTTACCCTCATCGAGCTTAATGAATCTTTAGTAGTGTTAAAGATAAGAACTGAAATAGTTTTTATATCGCTGCTACTATAAAGGATGCTTCATTTTATCGAGTGCTCTATGAAAAAAAATCTAATAATAATCCGATGTGCGAAAATTGTAAAATCAGATATTTATTGATGCTGGTATAGTTATGTTGCTGTTGCTGTTTTTGGTTGGAAAAGATGAATTTTTTTTTTAATAAATCGGGAGCGAGGTATAATATTCGCTTAAATGGAATTTACCGCACGTGATTGGTTTTTGTGGTTTAGTTGGTTTTTTTTTGGTCATTATTCTTATTCGTTATTATTGTCTTCAGATGGGAATAGATGTGTGTAGTAGTGATTTTGTAGTGCAAGTGTTGAACTTTAAAATATATTTTTACTATCATTATTTGATATTGTAGATAAATATTTCAAAAAATGCATCGAGTTGAAATGTATTTTGAATTTGGCTTAAACCTTCAAGTTTCAAGTAACTTAATACTTCATATCATGCTTTTTTTGCGGGTGAGAAATGGCTGGCACTAATACCCAACGAACAGCTGTGTAAGTGAGAAAATTTCATATTTGAACATGAACTTACTAATACTGGCGGGAACAGGTCAGGAGATTCGAAATGAGATTCGTGTGTCTAAGTATTGTTCGAATCGAGATTCAATAGTGGCTTCGCTATGAAACCCTCGCAGAAAGAGGTTAAATAGTCTAGATCTAGGTATTTCAACTCTACATGAGTTTTCAGAAGGCGAGGGGAAAAGAAAGTTTTCGGCTGGTTATACTGGTTACCGTCCAGGAGATTCAAAATAAGATCCGAATTTTAGCCAGATATGTTCCGAACGAGGTTAAAAAGCGAATTCGACATTGTTATTGGTTTCGCCAAACTCGTTTGAGAAGAAGATTCGATAACGAATCTCCAAAAACGATATCCACAAAATAATTTCCATTTAGCTTTGACGTGTAAATTGATACTATGCAACAAAAAAATATTTTTTACTAACGGCAATAAATAGAGAAGAAATACAATGAAAAACGTGGTCATATACGATTAGCAACAAGGATATTCTCAAAAATGCTTAACTGAAGGCTAGGTTAGGTTGTACTGGCTGGCACATGGCCACACAGAGACCTACTGGTCCGTAGTGATACCAAGTAAATGGACCTCGAGAAAGGAATTCAGTCCGAGTGGCCATCAAAAGCCCCGAACTTTTAACCGACCTGAAGGATGTTCTTCAGCTTTTGCTCTGCCACGTGCGAGAGATCCACCAGCGAGGGGCTCACCGAAGTATCGCAGTCTAGTTCTCCCTAGTGCCGGGCAGTGACACAGGAGATGCTGGATAGTTTTTGAGACCCCCGGCTCTTGCCACCTTCTACAGGTGTCACTCGTTAGGATTCTCATTTTCATAGCATGTGCTGCTACGAGACAATGACCAGTAATGATACCAACGAGTCGTTTGTAGTCAATCCGCGTTAAATTATTTCGAATGCAAGAGATCTTTTGATGCCCATAAGATTGAAGGCAATTAAAGTGGCAAATCGTAGCCCAGCTCGATATTAAATACAATTCTTGGCACTAAAAAATGATGCATTTGTTTTTTATGCTGGTGAAAGACAACAAATCAATCAAGTTTCCCGAATCTCGTTCAGCTTTAGCCTTAGTGCCTCAAGTAAAGTAGATTCAAAACCAGATTTGATTGTAGACTGTGTCCAGTACTACTGTATGTCAATTTTTCCGGGACAATTTTGTTTATTTTAAAACTAAATTTGCAAACGATAGTGAACAATTTGCAGGTGAATATCGACTTTTGTTATTTCGTGTATTTGCTCTCTCGAAAATTTTAATTTCCACATAAACAAAAATAGTTTATGACACATTGAATCTCGAGATTTGTCCATCTTGTGTCTTGCAAAGCGGATTCGGAAAGCCCAAAGTTCATTAGAGACTCAGGAACAAGATTCGATTATATAAATGAGTATAAATCACTGGAAGTATATTATGTTATACTTACTTTCCACGTCCCGATTTGCTTTTTGCATTAAGTAAGTCCTCCCATTTTCATATAAGCGTAATTGTTTTATTGATTCTATATCCATTGCTTCACGGATTTCTCCTTTTTTTCTCTTTCATTCTTTATTTAGAAGACAACTGTAAATCATAATTATTTTTTTTATATATCTTTTTCATATTACGCATCTTATTTATTTCCTCTAATTCTTTCGGTCTAAATACTCAAAGCTGGAGTGGCCGAATAAGCAGAATACTAGCGGCTTGCGTGTGTGATCTATGGGTTCAAATCCATCCATTATCACACATCGTGCTTTGAACAATCATCAAAATTCAGCATCCAAAAATGTGATGCTTGTGAATGAACGTTTTAGTTACCTCGCCAAACATGTTTTATTCTAGCCAACCTAGATACAACATCATGTAGATGTAAGATCGTCTAATATATGCATTCAATCCACCCAATTCTCACAAAAAGGCAAAAGTGCTCAGAGAAAGATAAAAATTAATGCAGACTATATAATAACAATGTTAATATAAAGTAATAAACTGTAAAATAAACTAAAGATCAAGTTTTGAATTAAAGACTACGATAATTAGCAAAAGCCTGAAAAAGAAAAGATTAATTTTGACTGAATTGTTTCTGTCTGGTAAAACCCTTGTTACTTACATAACATTAATGATATTACAATCTGGGAACTTCAATTGAGGTTCAATTCAGCATCCAACACAAAACTGAAATTCCATCTCAAAAACTGTATATTTCTTCATACTGAACTCACACCAAAATTACCGCAATACCATCTTATGTTTAACATTTCTTCCAAACAATTTTATAACTGGTAATCTCGAAATTGTTGTATTGTATATCATTTACTTGCCATGAAAAAAAATGGTTTTGTGCTAACTACCCACTAATTTACCTACTTTCAGATATTCTTCTATTCGTAACCACATCGACGACCTCAGTTACATTCTCTCATGCTCGTCTTCACTCGATTCAGCCCCATATCTAAACCGCACCGAACCAAAAACTACTCAATTATATCCACGTTTTCGCATTTACTTACTTCGTTTTGATTATACCACTAAATTCTATTTTTTTTCTTTCGTAAAATCCATTTCGAGTAAAAAGTTTCTCTTATTCATCGACAAATCGTGTGCGCGAATCAGATTCGATATCCATGCACAGCAGCCGCGCGCACAGGCCCTCGCTTGCTCGCCAGCTCACCGCTCCATCATAGTCCATAATTACCCAAATAGTTCAAGCGAGCTACTATGTTTCGCTATCGCCATCATCATCATCAACATAGCTCACCGCCATGGCTATCGTGTTGCGGTTGAGCGAAATCGTCAGTCTTCTGTAAGCACACTGCATCCATCATCATCATCATCATCCAAAACTAATTAACCAGTCCAATTTTCGGAAGCGAGAGTACAAGGCAGCGAGCGAAACCGAAAACATCACAGTTTCTTTGGAATAAGACAACTAATAATCGTAAAGAGCTACGGGAAATACAAAGAAGCAAATGTCCAGGAGACGAAAGGCCAAAGTCGAGATTTGATTTTTCTCATACATACCAGAGCGTATGGATGCAAACAAAATTCACTTTTTCATTCAATACTTCAATTACCGTCAATTGCTCAGAATAATTGGCCTCCCTCCGAACGACCATACGTTCCGTTCGACCTAAGCGGCAAAGAAGCGTGAAGACGTGTTCGGTAAAGAGTGTACCACTCGACTCTAAAATGAAGGAAATTCATATGCCTTCCATAAGAGCTTTCTTGCGTCTCGACCTCTTTGCGGTCGACTAGTTCTCCTTTTGCCGCCCGATATAGTCACAGGTTCCAGTTAGTACTGAGTTCGAAATATCACTGCATGCGTCCGCAATCTTTTCATCTATCCAAATACCGTCCGTTTGGGTCCAAACACAGAAAGATATCTTCCAGTCTCAGATACAACAGCAAATGTATTGATCAGCCTAAAGAGTTGACCCGGGTTCGATTGTGTGAATCTTCCATGGTTGGATGCATGTTTTATGACGTCTTGTACAAATACTTGCAAGGCGTAAAGCTAGCCAGCCAGCTAGTCGAGAACATATTCTTCGGCGGAAACAAAAAGACTTTAACACTTTGGTTTTCTTCGTTTCGAAAAACATAGAAAAAAACCCAAATCAATTACCCCAACAACTATTGATGTTTGGACACGGATTATTTCTATGCATTTTTACTGCATGGAAAAATATTCGTTTTTATGGTCGGTTTTGAGAGGTCTCACCTCAGTTCAAAGTTTTCGAGAGGCCTCGTTTCCAATTCATCCCAGCCTATTCAATTGGGAGCTCCATTCAATCCGACTAACTCTTCCCGTAAAATAACCGAAAAAATAATTGTTATCACCGTCAGATAGTATTTTTCAGATATATCTTAGATTTGTAGCGTATATTTTTACAACATAAAGAAAGTTGATTTTTCACAAGATCTGAAAGATAGCCCTCGCCGCTGCATCTACTTGAGGAGTTTATGAGATTTGACTGGAACTTCACACTTTGAGGCTTTTTGGGTATTGTCTATGATTTTTGCTGCCTTGTTAAGGTATTTTTTTGTTTTGGTTTTGTTTTGCTAGCTGGGGTTCTAACAACTCAAATAGTTTAGTTGGCTGACTAGCGGTGAATGAATGTGTGCTCGGTGGTGTTTTTTTTGGTATCCCGTAGATATTTAATTTGATGGATACTTATAGTCTGTTTAGAAGCGGTGCGTTAGATAGAATGCAGGGAAAAAACGTGGTATCTGAAATGGAGTTTGTTTTCTGTTTTTTTTTTTTATGGGGAAGAAAGAGGAAAAGGGGAAAGGATGGCGGAAAGATGTACAATATTTTTTGGTTTATTTGAGTCTTTGATAATATGTGATAGAATTTTGCAAACAATATTTGAAATTCAAGATATGCTTGCAATAATTAATCATTTTTCAAAGAACATATAGGCTTACAAGTACACTCTTATCACTGTACACTATCTATGACGAAAGTTCAAAGTTTGAAGTGTCAGACAAACCCAGAATGCCGCATTAATAGAAAGGCTATCAAAAAAGATATTTGCTTCACAATAAAAAATAGACTTTGGTTTGATACTGTGTAGGACGAGTTGAAGAAGTAATAATAATAAAAAAAATAATAAAAAAAAAACTCAAGAAGGCAGAAACATTTTATTCCCATGAATGCTAAAAAACGTGATCTAATTTCCACGATCGTTTAAACCGAAATACTTGAATTTGCGGACTAAATTAAAGGAGTATACTATATATAAATGCATTGAGCGTTCCTTATTTTTTATGGTTTTTAAGAATGTCCTTACTTCGCTTAGAAGTTGACTTATCGTTATACCCTAGTGAGACTTCTACGCATATCTGAAAGAATATATGCATCGTGTTGTCATATGCTGTGTTTTTCCTAATCAAAAATTATCTTCATTGTTACCGCGGTACAGCCTAGCTATCGTCTGTGGACTATTATATATACTATTATATTTGGTCTGGGTTGGTGATTTTGGCATTCTGGACCTATTCGTCGTCTTGCGTTGCAATAACAGCGTGAAATCTGTTTGGGTACAACCCTGAGTTACCATTATCATCTCCGTCCTAGTAAAAACGTGGCGGAGCTCAGAAAACGCTCTTAGTTGCATAGCCATTAAATTGGCAGTGTAGGTTTAGTTTAGAATCAGCTTCTGATTAGCATCGATTCTGTTTTGAACTTTTGTTCCTACAAAGTCTTGTACAAACCCTCGCATGGTCTCCCTGCTATGCATGACTAAGCAACCAGACTAAGAGAACGGATCGGAGTTGGGCCCCAACAGCATCGATGTTTCCAAAAAACAGAGCAATATAAACCCCCCAATCCAATTTCTGTTTCGACGGTCAAGCAGGAGATTGTTTTTAAGGCCAAATACCCCAATGATTGAGGAGACGTGACTAGGAGAGTTGCTTCACTATTATCCGGTGAAATAGTAGCCCGAAAGCCTACTCCACCGTCCTCAGGTACCTTGCCCTTAATTCTGTCCAATATATTAGAGTTGTGGCTTCTAAGTCTGCTCCACGGATCTTTGGCAATCACATCTTTTCCCCTGTTGCGGTTCCTCGTAGTGACAAGGCAAGAAAACCGAGTACTGATGAGAGGAAGAACCCCGATTATACCGAGCGGAATCTAAGTGAAACGGCAATTAAGCCAACTCCGAAACCTGCTACAAGTACCTCAGGTGCTGCCGCTATAGCCACACATTCCTATATTAGCTTTGCTCGGGCATATAGAATCTCGAGGAGCACTCCCTGGATTCTAGACATACTCAAGAACGACTCCCCGGAGACTTTGTCGAAAAATCTAAGGAAATCCTAATCAAAAAATGGGATTTGTCGCACAAATCCGGCTCCTGCAAGATTGGCCGCTTAAGAAAGGCAAAGTTCGACTGAACAGCCAAATTTGCAGGAGCTTAAAAACCGCAAGACTGCAAACGCAACTGAATTAGTTCAGTCGTTCAATAAAATGATGAAAAGGTGTTTTGTTAGGGCAGTTATCGAGGAAAAGCGACGGCATCATCTCTCCAGATAAATAGAACTTGGTGCTTTCAGTTGGCTTTCAGTAAGGAATCGGTCTAAGCAAACCCTGGGTCATCATCAAAATGCCTCGATTCCGGAAGCCATCAAGTCAGTCTATCAGAATCAGCGCTTTCGGACTTATACAACCTGCCTCCAAGCAAACTGGATGAGCTATGACTAAGCGTGACATTTTAAGTGGTGTTAAATCACCAGATTCCATATAAACCTACATGCAGGGCATGGGTCTCCCGAGCCTACTTCATCTGAGGTCAATGTAAGTGACTGGAAGGTGGCCAACGAATCCAACGAGAATGTTGACAGCACTGTAATAGATAAAGGTCTTTCAAATGAACCTTCATTACTCCAAGGTAGCCTCGGATGCAATTTCCTTTCATATGTGTAAACATGCGGGAGAGATATTTCTAATTGACATAGGTTCATTGCATTCCATACTTGAGGCTCTAGATATAAGGAGCACTGTGCGCATCTTCTTACGTGATGGAGAATTTTACAGAAATATAAAAAATGTTTGGAAAAAATGCCGTGTAATCTCTTTGGAAGAGTCCTGGAAGAGTCTTTGGAAGTTGAGGCAGTATAGACTCCATTTTCAAAATCGACAATTTTACGCGTTGAAATGATAGTTTCACGCCTAACTTTGCTCTCGATTTGACACAGGTACCTATCACAGCTGGGTTAACTCAAAGTTCTGTGCGCATTCCCCGTCTCTACCTGGATTCGAACCAGGGACCCCGCTCATCAGAAGCCAGTACTCTATATCCATTAGGCTTCACGAGCTTTTTTGTTTTAGCCAAGTCGCAGAGAAATACATTTCTTTTATTTTGTGTAGTTAAATTGCGACATCTGAATCTGAGAGTATGAAATGGTTTTAAGTCAAACTTGAATTTGTTCAACGCGAACTTGGTAGTTGATTGACATCAGCAAACTAAGTGAATTTCAACCTGTAACATTTCATCGTGGCTATATAATTTTATCATAAAATTATAAATTCCCACCCTCAGATATGTTAGGATAAGAACGTTCTATTTTTTTTGTACCATGCCTATAAAAACTTACAGTACTAGCAATTTCTAAACTTGAGTCTGGTCTTCATCTAAGAATAAAAAAATCTTTTTTTGACATGTCAAAGCTTCAAAATATGCGAGACACATAAAATCAAGTATGGTAAACTTACATTACTAGCATACTTCAATTTTCTCATTCCTATATTCCACGCTAGATAAACTTGCATCACCGAATCTGTATCCAACTAGGAATTTAGATGCCAGCTTTCCGTCGCACGGCATTTAGTGAATCAGGTCCTACCATAAATACGCATCTAAGATAGCTCAGCACAAATCTCATGAAATTCCCAGCGTACTTCACCCACTCTATAAAAACCGAAAATAGCATAATTAAATCCCATAAACTTTTCAACGATCTGCATAACTATTTTGGTTGGAATGTAAGGTGTATATCAGTATACATTTGCAGCTGTGTCGGCAACGGCATTCCGACGTGCTGGTTGTGCTGTGGTGCGGCTCTTGCATCTTGCAACACCTCATCCTCGACTTTGGGGCTAGATTGTAGCATCCAAGTATATATATTTTAGGTTTTGCGTCAACTTTCAATTCTCATCGCTCATGAAGTTTTTCGACCGTTTCATTAACTATGGGTGTTTTATTGCTATACCTGAATGGGGTTTGTGCCATTATTTTTAATTTTATGTCAGATGCTGACTCGAGTCTCTGCTCACGGTCGAGATCGTCTTTGTTGCTGTGCTCTTCTTCTTCCTCTTGAGTCATGTTAGTCGCAGAATCTCTCAATTCTCAGCATGTTCGAATCGCAGTCAGTCGACAAGATCTATCTATCTGTCTTATCTTGAACGCGGCATATGTGTATATGCTAGATACTTGACTATGTTTCCAAGCAACTTTTGTACCTCTTCTTCTCGATGTTGACTAGCAGTCGGGCAACAGCCTTGTTCCTACTGAAGCAACACACAACGTCACAGCGCACAACACAGTACAACAACAGCATTGTTGTTCCGTCGATATACTACAAAGCCTCAGCGATCGAAGCAAAAAGAAGACAAAAACGGCCTAAGGTCCGTCGATTGCGCTTCTAGTTTGAAACCTGCTGTTGCTGGTCTGCTCCTTGTACTACTCACTCCAACGCTCCAATCCCAGATCGATGCGGTAATTCCGTCTCCGTCTTGCCATCGCTCATCGTAGTGTGCCACCAGGTTCCATAGATACACCTATAGTGTATATCTCTCTTCAATAAAAACCGAAGAAACGAATTGTTTCCCACGGCATGCGATTTGCCGGTCAATGTAGAAATAAAAATAAATAATGAAATTAAAAAAGAGCTAACAAAAAGAATCTCGATGTAGTGTGTGCTTTCCTTCTTCTTCTTCGTCTTATTCGTTGTCGTTACCTCGTCTGCTCGTTTTGTTCGTCGCTTCATTACAACCTCTGCAATAGTAGATAGATTCAGTGTGGAGACGTGTTGCTCGCGGTGGAGGTCTTTTTAGATCGTGCACAGGTTTCCGGAGAGCCTCAGATTTCGCAGACAGCTTGGACTGGTAACACTTGCTCTCTAACTAGGTAAGATACATCTGGGAGCTTTGTTGTCTATGTACGTTGCCAATATGAGATTGTGGGGGACGTTGACTAATACGATACTATGGGGACCTTCTCCATTCGTTCCATCGTTTCAATTCTGACCGAGTCTTACACGAGATTTGATGTTGCTTTGTGTTGCAGCATCTCGTTCGGAGCGTAAATAGAAACAGAACCTCGATTTGGCCTGGCGAATACCTGAGCTGGTCAGGTTGCGGTCGTTTGTCGCCTTTTGATTTTCGTATGATTTTTTGGGACCCTCTGGCAGTAAGTACATGGGTCGATCGTCGAACAGTTGTTAGATTGAAACTATGAATCACATTACGATTGATTGACATTGAAAAGTATGAGGGAGATTTATTCGGTTGTAACTATGTTTTGTATGAATATAGATTTTGTTCAATGGAAGGAGTAGTTTAATATAGTTGGAACTTGTTCGGACAGGAGTCCTAGTGCGAAAGGGTGCGTGATGCTTTGCCACTCCCAAGTGAAGCTTACTTAGGAGGTAGATCATTAATAACTATTTTAATAATTTGCATCCACATCAGTGATGAGTAGGCCCTACTAGGTACTAGCGGGACGAATCATTCATGCTGACAAAGGAATCTTCTTCCATTCAAATTTCTGATGTGTTCAAGTTTCACTTAGACCTGTTATGAATCCCGTACAATACCAGCAATATCCCCCCAAGTACATTCTAGTCGAAGCTCGAGTCGGTCTGCATGTTCGCACATGGGGAGCTCTGCGGTGTGGCTTCGGTTCGCTTACTAAACGGTGGTGACCTCGCGGATTCTTCTTTCCTCGTTAATGCAAAAATACCTCGTCGCTCGTTCCAGAGTGCGCGTGAGCCAAGCTGAACTGTGCTAGCTAGGCCCCTTTTTGTAGCCGGCATTCGTCAGCAGGTTTTTATTACACACTGCAAGGGGCCTGAGATGGGGCCTTCGAGCGTTAGCTCGCTCGCTTGCTGGTCTGGATGGATGGATGGCTCGAGTGGTATATGGGGATACCGACGTACCACACTTAGATCGCTCCGTGAAAAAGTAAAGTATCTGAGGGGGACTCTTGAGGGCAATCTTTTAAGATTGTGTGACTATCGCTTTCAAGTTTGCTTTTTTTCGTCGTCTTCTATTTCGAGAGATCTTTTCGAAAAACTGAGCCACGGAATGAATGTATCCGCCGAAGAAATATATGGTCGTGATGGTTGTACATGTCTTGCTTGGTTTTTTTTCGTCTGCTGGTACGAGATATTGTTGTTGCTGGTTTTTCGGTCTTCGGTTCGTCGATAGTTTTATGCGATTAGTTTACACGTTTTTACTTACTTCCAGTTTTAGTTAGTTTGAAACGAACGAGAGGTAGACCGGCAGGTTGACTAAGTTCTTTGTGTTGTTGTTTTCTTTTTTGTTGTCTTGCCTCGTTCTTAATTGTTAGGAAACATTTATACATCTTTGAAGAGCCTTGAAGGAATTTTTAAGCGCAGTAAAGTCGTCGTCTGTTCTTCCTCTTCGACTTGTTTAGGTGGATATGCATTTTTTTGTGTTAATTGAATGGATTGAGAGTTTTATATTGAGGAAAGGAACACTATTGAATCTGCATGAATGTACCATGAAACACAGTTCGGTGCTGGATGGTGAATGGTCGACGAATGGTATTTTCGGAGATTTTCCGTGAAGCTTTTGTTTCGCTTTTGTCCTTTTACCTGAATTCCACTTCCTCTCCTCTGTTTCGCTTAGTGTAGTTTTTTCACACGACCTATGTTGTCCTCGTTACCACATTATTTACAAAAGTTTGAGAGGGTTTTCGATACCTCGCTAAGTTAGATTGATGGTTAGTTAATTCAATAAAGACGTAGCAGCAACAAAAAGCCCCAGTCAGCAGTAAGATTTTTATGATGGCTCTCTGCATGATTCGCATTTTTTTTTCGAGCCACCAACGCCACGAGTATGGTCCAACGCCGTCGTTTCTCGCTCATTTTGACCGAAAAATGCAAATTCTTCGGACAAGATTACTTTAGTTGATAGATGGATGTTATGGACACTTGTTAACAGTGATTTATTGCATCATTGATCGTTTCAGCGTAGTTCAAGGATAGATAGCCTATAGACTTTAGATATTCCATTGTGTGTGGTATACCACAAGGTTCCGCTCTTCTATATGAGATGTTTAAAACTTTTACTGCCGGCATATTTGTGTGAGTTTATTTTATTTTGTAGGTGTTTGGATGGATTTTTGTGTGTTTTGGGAACATATATCGATGTCAAATGAGTCATAATGTAATTTTAAATAGACAATTGTTTAGATAATTTGTTAATTTAGGACTGATTGCAAGTAAAACTCAAGTTTCCATTAATGACCTCCCTCAGCTTCAACTGTAATACTTGAAAACCTCTGCAATGCATTGTGAATAAAATTTAGATACATACTCGTTTCCATAGTGCACTGCACACGTACGATAGATAATAGTCATCGTTCGGGTTTATATGGTCATAGTTTCGAGCTGAGAGTTTGTCTTCACTTATGTTTAACGATGGATTTTTATTGTAGCTCATGCATTAATGTGTACGCTTCAAATGTGTATAGAGCCACCATGTGTTTGTTGTTTTTATTGTAGAGATGTACTGTGGGAATTTTTTTGTCGTAAAAACTTAGCCTACGATTTTAATTGAAGTAATTTGAGTAGGTAATCAGTATTATTTGGGTAATAATAGTTTAGGATCGTTGCTGATTAAACGTTTAAAAAATGTTGAACCGGATTTTGAACGGGTGCAGGTGCATCGAAAATTGAGAGTTTGATAAATTTGTTGTTTGCATTGAGTAATTTTAGGAAATTGATTAATTAAATGTGAAGTGTCTCGAAAAACACACGAGCCTGGTGTGTATGATGATCAGATAGTTTCTCTCGGCCGTTTATTTCATTTCAGGTTAGTGATATAGAGCGATGACAAAAGCTAATAGTAACCACTTTTAAAAATTTGATTGCGAAAAACGTAGCATAATTCTCAGTAACAACATACTCTAAGTACTTTTTCAAGATTTTTCTGCTATCCTTTCAAAATCCGTTGTCTAATGTGCGAGAAAAGTAATCTGTACTAGTCGAGTCTACATTAGCAACCATGCAAATAAATGTAAGTCCCATCACATGCTCATGGCTGTTCGCGACACGTTCAAGTAGCTGTTGACTTTTATAAGTCGCTGCTTCAAGGCTCGATATCAAATGTGATGCGGAAATATTTGAAGCTTCAGTTTTTTATTGAAAATTCCAAAAGTAGCTTGTATTTCTGTATTTTTACATTCTTCTGACTATTCCGTAGAATCCACCGAGAGTTAGTCTTATGGTCAAAAATTTAACCAACATTTCAATCCAGTCACTTCCTATCCGTTTGTCATCTCAGCACCATCCCTTCTTATCCTTACCCCGCAGCCAAATTAATACGTACAGCGTTCCAGCACTTCATCGCCTCGCTTAGCTCTTAGCGGCCAAAGCACCGGCTGTAACATCATCATGGCTTATGGCTTCTTACCTTGACGGTAGTAAAATCCCATTAATTAAAAGAAATTACGTATTCCGGACGCTGTTTCTTTATGGAATATGAAGCAGGCAATTATATTTTATGATACCGAAATGTTTAGCAGTGAATAAGCTGAGCGCACATATAATCAGTGTACAGTACCACCATCGCTGTATTCAAGTGTAGCACGGAGGCTGCCCTGTCGGCCAAGTATATATTCTACACTTGGCTGGGTACACTTTACTAGTTGCTTCCCCTCGTCCCACAAAAACCACCAACTCATTTCTTTTGCCGTCTTGAGTTGTGTTTTATCAAGATGATTTCGTGGAAAAACATTTCCGAGAGGCCCAGTATGTGTGTTTATTGTTTTAAGGTGTTCATTCTTTGTAGGCAAATAAGTGTGGTGCAGTTTTTTTTTCTCTAAAATTTTTTTTGCTGCTGTTACCATAAGTGTCTGGCATTGAGAATGACTTTAATGGGAGGCATTTAGTTGCGGAAACAAGACCCTCGTTTCGGGTTCAAAGTTTATCTTTTGGGTTAATGTGAAACTGTGTTGTTTTGTGTTGATGTTGAATTACATCACCTGCCCCATAAGAGCAGTTTATTGGGCGAGATCAGATGCGAACAGGTGAATTTCTTTTCATTTTTCTTAAAATTTGTAGTTGTTGTTTGAATGAAAGTACTTGGTGTCAGCCGACGGATATACTAGTTTTTTTGAGCTTGATTGTCAGCTGTCATATTTATTTTTTCTAAAATAAATGATCGGAAACCGAAAAATGAATTTTGTGCTTAGTTATCGAGAGACATTTTCGTCAAGTTGGACAAACCTCACATCTACAGGTCTTAAAAATTTGACGTTAACATTGAAGTTAAATAATATTCTACCAGAACGGCCCGATTCTCTGACAGAAGTTGAATGATGGGGTCAACCAATATACTGCCGTTAAAAAGCTTAAAAAGGAGGCACTCGTCAAGAAATCCTCTACGTGTCTCATCACAATACGGAATACTGTACTTATAGAACAAAGAGCGGGTGAATCGGCGTTGCACGCATTCAACCGCATCGATCAAGTATCCGTAATGTGGACACCAAATTTGACAACAGTATTCAAGAACACTACGGACGAAGGAAAAAAATAGATATAGAGAAGTGAAAAGATTAACAAAACGTTTAGAAGATCTGAAGATGAAGCCAGAAAGACGAGAAGCCTTGGCAGTGATGTGTAGAATAAGTAAGTCGAACTTCAATTTGGAATCGAAAATCACGCCAAGGTCCTTGATACTAGAAACAACATTGAGAGGAGCCAAGGACACAGTAGGAGAAGAGCAAAGGGGGTATTTTGTGGGTGAAAGACATTTGATGACAAGCCAAGGCATCCAAATCGCTCTACAATATGTTACAGTCGCTAGCGGATTCAATCACTCTGAAAATTTTAAGATCATCAGCGTACAAAAGGCAGGGGTAGTTACAGAGGAAAGGAAGATCGTTAATAAACAAAAGGAACAATAACGGGCCAAGAATTGATCCTTGCGGAACTCCTGAGGTAGGAAAAAAAGGTGTAGAGGAGCAAGAGGTGGCACGTCGGAATAAAATTACAAAAGCTTCTACGCTTGGTCTGACGCCTTCTTCCTTTACTCTTTATTGCCGCCTTGTTAATGCAACTATCAAATATAGAAGATCTCTACTGCAAGTCTTATTTGACGTCAAATGACAACATTCACCATTAGTGTATTTCTGTATGATATATATTATACATATCTCATTCAACTCTATTCACCTCGGAACATTAATAGAGAAACTGTTTCTGTAATATCATGAGTTGAGTTTGACTTTTTTGCAGTTGAGTAAGAATTTTCGTAATACATTTCTGTAGGACGTGTGTGAAAAAGTGGATGGTTTGTAGATTCATATTGAAAGATATAAGAAGAAAGGAAAAGTGGGGAATAATGATCAAGCAGCAGTTAGTTTTAATATCAGCTTTTGTACACAACTCACTGGCCAAGTAAAGCTCCTACAGTAAGTAAGATCCTTATACAAAAAGCGGACGTGATAATGCTTCGATATGGCTAAATTTGACTGAATGGTTATAAAAAACTAAAATTGAAGTCCAATATCAATTGATTTATTTAACTAAAAATAACATAATTTAATTTTTGTGTGATTCATATTTTGTCTGTCACTACAATTTTGTTTTTTTTGGAAAATGTTCTTCTTCTGTTCTTGGATGTAGGATATCTTGATATGCTCTATATATATTCTTGGATCATTGATTTATGTTTAGCGCTGGCTAGGTCCACTTTTCATCTTTTGGCTAATTTCTTCGCTCCTTTAGATTTGAATTGCAGTACGGGTAAAAGTTATTCCTTTTTGGGAGGAAGGTGGTGGAATCATGATAAAAGAACTTAAACCAAATCATCATCTATCTATGTGCTATTATTAAAATCTATCTATCATTATTTAAGTCAATGGTTGCTTGTGTGACTATACACTAAAGAAACCACTGCTAAACTAAAAAAAGAGCCAGTCGCATCATAAGGTAATGCGGAGTATATCCTCACACTTTTGATAATTTTAGTCTTCCTTATTCCACTTTCCAAGAGTGCACTTAATTTCCCCAGAAATTTTTTGCAACGAAAGAGCTTTAGAAAGAAACCTCTTCAAAAACGTCTCTGAACCCGTGGCATTTTTATATGGCCACTAAAATTCCCGTCTAATATCACAATTATATTTGCCGTATTTAACTTGGAAATCTTGAACCATTAAAAACATACATTTTTTCCTATTATTCCAGTGACGGTATTATTATACTTAAACTTTGCTTACCAATAAAAATTCAACACGAATAAAATATGATAGACGGACAACAAAAATCCTTCGGCATCGATGAAATTTGACTCTACATATAGAAGCTTGGCCTTAGTGAACAGCGCTACAAACTCTCTTTATTAAATAAATTCAAAAGAAATATTTGACACGACCAAGTTTTGGTCTTTCGACTTTAATATTTTTGTTCCGAATGCAAACGTTTCATTTTTCAGCTCAATCAGTAGAGTTCTGTGTGATGAATTTGTGTGGCGTCATCGGATAGAGAATTTTCTCTACTCGGGTTGCAGAAATGAGGGACTGGAGTCACTTACATATATACTTCTGCCAAATTTTGTATAACTTTCATTTCCATCAGTTCGGATATCGCTTTCGCAAGCTTCCAAAAAATGAAATATCCAAATTTTGATCCTAAGTAGGGAATTCAATCGCCCATGAGCCTGAATGATTTTTAAGGTCTAAAGTACGCACAGGATTTTGCACAGCGCACAATATGTAATTAATCATATATTTATGATAATGTCCTTTTACATTTTCCATAGTGAATTGATATAATGTTTATAAATGAGGCGTGCGATTAACTAGCTTGATGTTTTCCCGAATACCAACACTGTATAGAGACATTCTCCCAATTTGTCTACCCGAACGGAAGCACAATCCTGTGCGTGCTGTGTTTCCGTCGTCACTGCATTCTGTGCTTTTTTCAGCGCGGCACTGTAAAGTGTGCTGTGTGCTCTGTATGGATTGGCCCATCTCTAACGCTGTACCTAAATTATCAGTTCCTTCACCACAAAGTAGGTCGAAGTAAATACTGTAACGCTTTTTAAAGAATTCTAGCTAAACAATAGATGTCGGGATATCGCATAATTCTAACTTTGTAGCTATTTGAAAGGCTTTACACTGAAGTATTGCACCAAATATTGGTAAAGTTTTATAGCGTGCCTTAGAAAACCATTGATTCAAACATATATCCGTTATGTAAAATGTATTTTTAATCGTATTTTTAAAATAATAAAAAATTCTATCGAGAGACAACTCTTCATCAGTACTTTCGAAACAGGTGTCAATTACGCCAGTCTAAGGATTATATCTCAGTGCTTCAATTTCCCTCAATTGAGTTTCATATTAAAATAACTTCTAAACACCCTCGTTTCCACCATAACAAATTATATTTACTGCGATTTTCAGTTGCACATTACCATAAGTAATCCCAAAGAAAAAAGCCCGATCTTTCGAGTTCCAAGGACTTCAACTTTTGACAAACTTTGGCATTGAACTTTCCGAAACCCGAAACATGTACGTGATTAATTATCATCCATCATCATTATCCAGCCAGTTCGGACTTTAAAAACGGAATGCAAATTTTTTTTTACTCATTTCCTAATAATACGGAACCCTCTCTAATCTTTAACCCTTACAACCTTTGATACCTAAAATTTAAGAATCGGATCTCGTCAAAATCCAAGTTAATTAACTAAACATTTGATGATAATCAACACGCTCTTCACCGTACTCAGGTGAAACTCGAGAAATAATCTACACCTTCTGTATGCTACAAAAGACGAAACCACGATTTACCGCCGCCGTTAAGATATCTGCCAAAATTTCCAGTAAGCCGTGAATTCTCTAATCGTACATATCATTTGCCGCGATGACGACGATCACATACTACACAGTCCGTTTCAAGTCCGACGCGTCGTCATTTCGTTTCGATTAAACCTTTTAATAAATGATCAGGTAATTTATTATAAAATTAACCCGAAAGCGTTAGTGAAACAGTGGATCTAATATCTCCCCGCCGCTGACTGAAGCGTTTCTACAAGTTTAATGTGATGTTTCTGAAATTTGTTTTGGACCCCCTGACATGATAATTAGTTTCGTGTAATTTCTTAGAGGAAAATGGCTAAGATTGACTCATGTTATTATGGTAAAAAAAATCCAAAGCAACAACAAGCACGTTTGATCGTTCAAAAAAATTACTATGCATCTGAATTTAGGCTAACTAACACTTCTCATCGCAAACTTGTTGATTGTGTCATTTGCAATCTGAATTTATTTATATGTTTTGACAAGCATGGCCAAAATATTGACTTGTTCGGTTTGTGAGTCCGAGGATTATACCAACTATGACAACATGAAAGTTGAATTTCAGCACTTTCACGATACTAATAGTAGCTTGAAAATGCATTTGATTTGGTTTTTTCACTGACATTTAAGGAGATGTTTTTGGCGCTCCAATGATGCATGCCAAAAATGTTGGTCGAATTTCTCAAAGAGGTGAAGTGTAATGCCTTTCGAAAAAATGATGATGATGGTCTCATACAGTTTTTTTTAAATGTTATTCTTCATGTCGAAAACTTGTAGTTGATGTGAAGATAAAACGAGAAATCCGGAGAGTTGCCAAGAATTTGATTTGAGCACGGCAAATATGGAGATTATGCAGATGAGCTAAAAGGTAGACAGAAAGACGCGCTGTCATGATATATAATTTACTTTCGGAATCGAAATTGTTGGAAGTTGATTTTGAATTCATGGAAATTTCAATAGCATCCTACCTAGTTATGTCAAAATAATTTATTCGCAGTTAATGCAGGCGGGTTAAAGTAATATTTTTCAATATGATGGATATATTTGTGTCAGATTGTCGAAAAACTAAAAGTTGAAAATGATGTGATCCTGACTTGAGATAAAGGCATGCTACCTTGTTAATTTTTTATTGTAATATTGTGCCTACTTAATGATTAAATTGAAAAATATAAAGACTTTGGTTATTTGGACTAGTGTGGAAAGCAGGAAGAAAGCAACGCTTGGTTGAAAGAAGACAGTATTGAGTTTTAGACGCATTAAACAAAACACAGTTCGCTGAGGTCGAAATCATAATGCATAATAGGATCCTGTTTGACGAGATAAACTTGTGATTTTTGAGAACAGGAGCAGCGTTCCCCCAAGACTCAGCCACTGTATCAAAAGAGTCTTCGCAGTCAAGGATGTTTTCGTCGGCAAACCTATGGATAGTAAATAAAAGAAAGAGAATTGGTGAGAGAACAGTACCTTGCGGTACCCCGGCATTGATAATGTAGACGCTGAATTTAAGTATATTCAAAACAACTTGGAAGGAACTATCCACGAAGAAACTTTGAATTCACACTAGACCAAATGCTCGATGCTTGTCTAATAGAGCTGGGTGCCAGACTTAGTCAAAAGCCTTCGAAATTTCAAGAAAACGATTATTACTGCACAAATGTTATCGAAACAAAGCTACTAATTCTCACTGAGAAATGAAAGAAAGCCTACAGTGAAGCGCCCAAACGGATACAATCATTTATCGGTCGTAGCTAGAATAATTTGAAGCTGGGTCAAAAATTACAAGAGCAATGCCATATTATCATCATTAGTTATGGAAAATTCTTTAAATACGTTGCTTATGATAAACTTTCCCTATTTGTTGATTCTAAAAATTAGCAAGAAAGCAGCTAAATAAGCATCAGTATGGCTTTACTACAGCAACTATGCTAAACTTGACAGTATTAGTCTCGGACCTTTTAAGTAAAAAGCTACCAAATTGACACAGTCTACACATACTTCAGTAAGGCTTTCGACAAAGTTCGTCATCTTGCCCTTATTCTAAAGCTACGGAATTTCGAAGTGCCTGAACTCTTAATCGGCTGGCTTAGTTTTTATCTCCTCAATGGAACCCAATCTGTAAAGCTATGAGGATGTTTGTCAATTTTGTTTTTTATTTCCTCTGGTATACCGCAGGGAGCCATCCTGGCCTTATTCTTTTTAATATATTTATATCAGACCTATCAGACGTGGTATAAAATATAGCCCATTTACTCTATGCTGATGAGCCGAAAATTTATCGCGTCCTACAATAAAAATCTGATGCCCATTTTCTCCAGTCGAAAGTGGACTCGCTTTACCAGTGGTGCATTGTTAACAAGCTGAGTCTCAGGTTATAAGTGCTTCCTGCAAAAAAAAAAATGGCACATAGCAGACATTTTCTCGGTGACGGTTTATTAGCTCGAGCTGATTCAGCTATTGGCCAATATTACAAAATCACAAACAAACCGGCTTTATAAAACGACGTGCCAAAGAATTTCATAGTTTATGGGCTACTAAGTCGTCATTGTATACTTCATTTGTACAGCCTCTCTTTGAATACATATGTATTGTCTGGAGCCCAGCCTTTCGAATCGATATAACCCTGTTGGCTTCCATAGCCTCATCTGAACTTGCTTCAACTTTGATCCAAGTGAATTGAAGTATCTGTCTATTTCGCATTTAACGTCATAAGAGGCATTTCCACAGTCGAAAACTTAAGCACTAAGACAGTTGTGGCTAACTCGATCAGGAATACTAGGTCGAATCGTTTGCTTCATGGCCGGACCCTATTCAATCGGATATGCAACAAATGAGCCTTTGAACAAATGCTGCAAATTATTCAACAACATATTACCAATTATAATCCCCAATATCTTCCAAATCATCCTACAAATCCTTCCGCCTGAAGTCTTTAGGTTCCACATATTTTCTTCATCTTATTTTCTCAGGCGCTGGTGTTATGCCCATTCGCCGCTAAAGCTATCATGTGACACTTAATTACTGGAGCGCTATTATTATACTCAGTCTGGTATTATACTCTTAATACAAGACGAAGAAAAAGAACCATAAGCATACGGCGTGGTTTGAACCCGTGACTAGTAGATCGCTACCTCTGACTGGCGCCTTAGCAAGCAGAGCTATCGATTTTCTTTTATTCATCTTTTTATTTATTTTTATGTTTGTTTATTTGTTATCTTAATATTGTACCTTGCTTGGTAATTGAATACATAAATAAATAAAAATAAAAGCCCTTGTTCGAAAGCGCACATTGGAGGGCTAGGTAAGAAAATTGAGCGAAAGAGCAAAAATCTCAGGAAAGGTTAGCTTTATCGAGTGCTTAGCAAATACGTTACCGCCATGAGGAAGGGGTGGTGAGATGTTGTTCTTGATTCTTTTAACGTTTTAAGCTTTCCGCTTATAACTTACCTCCTCCGCTGGTCTCGCAATCAGTTATAACAAGCTTAAGACGGTAGACATGAGTTTGTAAAGGCTCGAAATCTAAGAATTTTACTCCTCGCATATATAGTCTCATTTCCCAACTTTGTTCTCCAAGGGCATATCTGAACACGAAATATAAACAAATCTGATTGAACCTTAATCTCGAAAAAATGTGCCTCATCAAACTATCGCACGAGTAATCCAAGTTCACAAAAACCCTTGCACAAACAAAATATAAGGCAACAATTTCATTGTAACTCTTTTGTTGTATACAATACATAAATTCCAAATTCGGATGCTTGCTTTCAATAAATCTTTTTTTCATCCAAACATTCATTGCACGACTGAATCGATTCCTATCTAATATCGATCATATCTAAGTATACTGTTTCCACAGTCATTATCTTCTTCATCTTCAGCTGTTATTGTTATCCGATCTGTAGCTCGATCTGATCGGATCTACTCTCGCCGGCTTTTTGGCCTGCTTTTGCTCAACAGTTTTCATGCGCATGAATAATATGCACTCACAAAAAACTTCAAAAAATAGATACCGCACACGAAATTGGGACTACTAGTTAATTGGCTAATTGAATGGAAATGTCAGCACAGGGTTGTTCTATGTCAATCGGTTGGTGTTGCGTTTAATAAGTTTTGCGAGAAAGAGAAAGTATGCAGATTTGGTGATGATGATACACCATTCTGCTGCAGCGTGATCGCATTTTCCAAAATGTCACCAGTGTAGGTCACACGATCGCTCACGATCAGTTTATCTGCTGTTCAAGATCATCTGAACACAGACTGCTAGAGTTTCGAACCCGGCATGGATTGCACTTGGTCATCGCGTTAATTGCAGAATGTTTCGATCTTGTCATATGCAAATATGACCGAGTCGGGACGTCGCACAGTGATCTATTACTATTCGATTACAATGGATGGCTCTATTTATGGTTGATCTAGATAGACGATCGTCGGTCTAGATGCACAATATTTTTAGCGATGATCGTGGTCATACTGGCCGTTCTCGATGGTGTGGAAACTGATCAAAGGCCTTGAAATTCATAAACTAGCACAAATCGCACTGTTGGCGACATATGCGACGCGATCGAGTCTCAAAGCATTTGTCACGAACAAGCCATTACGATCCGACATCGAATTGTTGGGAGATCGGTCTTCAGCTGCTGATTTACTCATTCTTTGCAAAACCTTGTTAATCTTGATTTTTTTTTCTCGCATAAATTTTTGTATTCCATTACTGGGAGATCGACTTAATTGAATTATATTCGAATGGCTTCTGCATCGATCTTTTCGAAATTCACACCAAATTGTTGTTTGGACGCAACATACTTAAATTCAATCAGAGATGTTTGGGTTTCGCCACCATTCAAACACAAAATGGTCTAGATAAATTGAAAAGCGTAAAACGTGATTTATAGCGACGATTTCTTTCATTTCCGAATAAAATTTATGAATTTCAATGCATGAAAACGAAATAAAGATGATTTTAGGCGAATGTATGAGAATGATCTACAGATGTTTGGTAGATGCTGATGGTTTCGTTAACCTCAATTTACAGTTTATGTTTTGACTAATACAATAAGCTTATAACGTCAGTTGATGCTAAGTGGTTCTGTCTCGTCTGGTGATTATTTAGTACCTGATTTTGACTAGCTACCCTCAATAACAAAGAACAAATCATATTGGGGGGTCATCCTGTTTAATGGAAAACGATTAAGGCTCTTTCAAGAGTTCTGATCATCCAATGCTCAAATCAGGTGTCGCTAACTGATCTAGATCACTTGAGACATTCCACGTTCAACTAGATTATGATCAGGCGCCTTGCATTTGTCGCCGGATCACTGGATACGCAAGCATCCTTTTAAGGTAGTTGTGGTGGACTACAATGCAGTTATGGCGCCATAATTCAATGACGATCTTCAAGTGCGATCGCGCGAATCAATCATACGAAACGGTAGTTGGAAGCATTTGGCGACATCGTACTGTGCGTTCGTACGTGTGCTGTCTCGTCACGTTAGAATCGAACGAATCGTGCCCCACCTTTCAGACGCACATTATGCCGTCGATCTTGTTTTTTTCGATTTTCAATGGTATTATGATCACTGATTATTTTTTTTTTCTTTTGCTTCCCTATCCACTACCGTCTCGCAATCAGACCATTCATTTCTATGTATGTTTGTTGTATCGCGAAAGTGCAATTTTTCCTCTTAAACATCTTGTCCATACGTGCATGAGTGCATTAGAAGTAAATGCACTCGGCTTAAGTGTACATATGTCTATACTTATTATTGTACGCACGATCATTGCCTCGTGTGATTAGTGCATGAATGTAAGAAATATACACTTGTTGTCGGTTCAGTACATTTTCTAAGTAAATTGAAACCGGCTTGCCTTTTTTTTCAAAAAGTTCGACACGATCGCTGCCGTCCAATTGCAATGCTGGCGCGGATGATACGGTGGTCGGTCAGTATAGGACTCGGCAAGCTGGTTGGTCTCTGCAAGATTATCAAGTCGCGTTGATGTGGCCACTATCGTTTCTTCAGACACACATATTCATGTTGCAGAGTTCGCGATCATCGATCGGTGATCGTGCAAATGCAATTTTACCTGATGAATCCGATTCGAGCATTTCCTCGATCGCGACTAAGTTATTTTCATAGTTTTGGATTTTCTCACTGATCTTTGAACATTAAAACCTATTTCTAATCAGACACTTTGATCCAAGTCTATTTTGCTAAGTGCCCGATTGACACGCAAGTGACTGCTTCCATCATTCGCGTCGACCAGTTCTTTGACACCTGCTCAAAGCACAATTGGTATTACCATCTCTTTAAAGCTTTTAAATACTCCAGCTTAAAACACCAGATTGCGAAAATACGAAATCACCCTCGAATTTCAGCCTACCATCAGCACCATCAAATCAAAGACCAAGGACTTATCATCCAACATCGTGCTTCAGAAAAGAATAATAAATTGTATTTTAAAGTCAATTGCCTGCCTGCTTCAAACAAAAGGCCAACAAAAAGTCTCCGCACTAAAAGATAATTGAACTTTAACAAGTTTTGTGGTGGGCAAAGAAATTGTGTGCTGGCGATCGATCATATTGCGGAATGTTAAAGAAATGCACCGCTCCTAGCGTAGTCTCTACCAACTGATCAACCAACCTGTACCTGTTGCAGCACATGTACTCTTATCTGTACCAGTAAATTGGATTCCTCCATGGCATATCTTATTCGTTGTGAATATCGTTCGGAGAGCACTTGGTCGACCTCAGTGGTCCAGACTATACGACCAAGAGGATCGATCATTGATCGTGTGCAGCATGTGTACTGAGATCACTCACTCACTCACTCACAGAACAACACAGCATCGCAATAAGGAGCTACGATGCACATGTCCACTGACGACTCAGAATGGCGACAGCATTTTTATTTATAAAGTAATTCGATCGCAAGAGAAAAATCGGAAACGATAACCACTTTTTGTGTCAATCCAGAAAATCCAATTGAAAAGATGACAACAATCCAGATAAGAAACATCAGAGAGCTTGCGACGAAATTCATCGCGGATCGAGACCCCGGACAACGGATGGCCAGTTGTTTGTAGTTGGTTCGATTGTGGTTCCTTGGGGGTTTTTCTTTGCAATGTTGGTAAAAGTGTATGTAGCGGTTAAGTGGTAAGATGCTTTCTTTGTGAATTTTCGGCAACTTTTTGTGGTCTTGTTATAAAGCCAGGCAGATGTTCAGAGCATCTTAAATTTTTAGTGCGAACGAACTCTTGCCTTGGCTGGCTCATATATGAAACACGATGCACGGTGTAACTGCAATGTGGAACATTAGTTAATTAAAAGGGCCAAGAATCTTAAATGTTATTTTTTTCTCCTTCAAGTGCATTGCGCCGGGACGAACCAGTTTAGAAAGTCAGGTGCTTGCTTGCATGGAAAAGATTAATTTTTAAATGTATCCATTCAAATTATACACGTATGTATCTGCGTAGAACTTTCTTCAGTCATTTCAACATCATTTCCGTCCGTCCTCTTCCTCTCAAGACAAATTTCACGAAATTCACTCAACTGAAACAAATCCGATATTTATACAGCAATTTAAATATGTGTCATCTCGTCAGATTTGAAATGGTGATTTCACCGTTGCTTTCATTCGCCACGTAGTTGGCGTGTTTTGCAAAATAATCCTAGTCAAAATCAGCTATTTACTTTCGGTCATCTTTTGACACCTAGAAGACGAGATGATGATATCAAGTCAGTAAGCGGATGCCGAAAACGAATGGATGAACTACCAGCACCAAAAGAATCACATTCGGATCAACTGATGAGGGAGTGCACATATGTATGTATGAATATGTAGCAGCTGAGGAGCTCTGTATATGTATTTTCGAATATCATATTTCTGTCTAATTTGCATAATACCTGACGTGTGGTATCCAGTCTGGCGATATCTACAGGCAAGACTTAACAGAACGACTGTGTAGTGTTGGATTTTTCCTGAGTGGACCATCATATGCCCGGTGGGTAAAATAGATCAGGGTCATTGAATCTCACCCGAAAAATATGCATATAAATTGTTGCTCCCTTCCCGTTCATTTGTGGAAGTAACTCAAGCCTTGTAAATTGACAACCCAGGCATGCAGATGATCGTGTGAATGATCCTCTTCAGCTATCCCAAAGAATCAGGCACAAATGTTAATGGGTCTCATCACAAATTCTAATGTGAAAAATTTACTTTAATTAACAAATAAAAACTCATAATATAGACAACATGATTTTTCTTCCATTTTACTATACCTCTAAAACAATGGTCGTATTAATCTTATCCTAAATTTCTCATCACAAATTTCACGTTCTCATCTTATTTATTTATGATTTTTCTTTTATATCTCGTTGCAGGTTGAAAGTTCCGGCCTATTTGAATTACGTTTGAAATATTTTAGTAACGACAATGGTTTCGATAGTGACGGACGTTGTTGTAGTGGTGAAATTGATCGGTCGACGAGTAAATGTTCGGGTACGTGTAAAACACGGTTTCGCGTCTGTCTGAAACACTATCAAACGAAAATTGATACAACGTCCGAGTGTACGTTCGGTGATGTTGTTACGCCCGTTCTAGGTGAAAATTCTGTGAATTTAACGGGAGTTACAACGCAACAGAAATATCGTGGTTTCTTGAATCCGATCCAGTTTCCATTCAATTTTGCATGGCCGGTAAGTAAACGGATGTTGTTAATATGTGTAGATTTCGAATGAACAAAATCTAATTCAAAAATATTTGTGAAAGTGTGGGAATTTGATTTAAAATAGAATAATTTTAATTTGGAACAATTTTTTTTTAAATTTATTATTCGTTATTTTTATTTTGGATAATTAATTGCGAATATAGAATTGATTACACTAAGAGAAAGCAAAGAGCCAGAGGTAATAATTTATATATACTCTGGTGGCGATATGTACATTGTAATAAATTTTAGCGCCTGATATCATAGCACATAGCAATATCATAATACAATTTATAGGAGTAGGCAGTACGTATTATAGCTTGCAAAGCCAAGCATTATAGCCCTCAGTGTCATATACTTAAGCCATAATGAAAAGCAAAAGTATAACTTTCTCGCTACAAGCGAATTCCGTTTTCATATGCGATATTTTCATATTCGAAATTTCAATTGGAATTTTATTCTTTATTATAAATAAATATCACCTGAAGCTGGATTTGAACCAGGGACTCCACAAGCCGATGCTTTACTCAACATGAGAGTAAAGTAATTCCAGCACAAACCTCGTCGGGCCTTCAAATTCCACGTCTGCCTTTATATCTGATTTAACTCAGGTTCCTGTTCAGAGCTAAGTTAACTTAAAGCTCGGTGCACGGTCCCCTGCCCGTACCTGGGTTCGAACCAGAGACGCTACACACTAGGAGCCAGTACTCTACCCAATGCACTACGCGAGCTTATGAATGTACAACGCATACATATAAATTTATTTAAGTCTCTTTTAAATCTCATTTAATCTATTTTTGAAGAAATTAATAGATTGAGAAAGTGGACTAGGCTACAGATAATTACAGACTTTTGTTAGTTTCGGTATAGGGGCATTGAAATACTCAGTTGACCTAGAAAACGGAGCTAATAATGTTTACTTGGTGTCACACTACTTGAAGTCATCGCATATAGGAAAGGTTACGGCACAATTGGTTTGAGTTTGCAGAAAAATAAAAACAAAAAAAAAAGAACATATTCAACTGAATCCTTGTGGTGAACATACAACTGTAACAGCCAGATAGTTCAAGTGATGTGTATAAGGGTAATGTTGAGTAGAATAAAAAGCTTGCGATGATCTAAGAACGAATTCGGAGTGTTTAGAAAACGTTTGAATATTTCGCAGATACAAAAGTCAAATCTGAGTTGGCTTTCTAACGTGATAATAAGATCCTCAATACAGCTAGAAGAAGAACATAGATTGATACCCAAGGAATTTAAAAGTGTTGGATTCGGTTTATCGAAATATAGTGCCGAATGACATTTTTTCGTGCTGAGAACTAGGTTATTCGCTTAGGACCCGTTCACTAGAAGGAGCAGGCTGCAGTCTTCTTGAGATTCTATTTTTCACAGTCGACTGAGTTGTTTAAGGAGGTTGCTATAAGATCTGAGGAAATGGAATTTTTACTAGCCATATGAACACCCTCACGAAAGTGCTTTAAGGATATGTTAGGACCACGGTTACTACAGTGGTATATTTTATGAAAAAAAGCAGCTCAGAAAATCGGAGTTGGCCATGCCTCTGAAGCATAAATTATATTGTGTTGACGTTCATTTGCGCCATGTTGAAAATCAAGTAATTTAGTCCTTAAACCTCTAACGTTGTAGTATTAATATATGCATATAGTTTCATTCTTTCCACTGGAGATAATGCGGATAATACTCCTGGGGATAATACTCCTGTATAATAAACCCAGATAATCAGAACAATTGCTGATCAATTCCTGAAAAATAAAAAAGCAAATTCAGGTTTAAAAGAGCCCATTATCTGCCTTTCCAGGCCATCGGTGGTTAATCTGTGCTAAGTTAGTGGGCTCAGTATTCCTCCCAGCTTTCCCGTGATATACTTTAAAACGTCTCCACATTGAGTTCTTGAGTCTCGTGAGAGAAACTAGCATCGGAGTTTCTATCGCCTTTAGTTGCGTTCTTGTTACTTCACGTACGTAGTCCGCTGGAAAAGAACCGTCAGTTTATTCATTCGATGACGTAGGCATATGTATGGTAAGCACCGCAAATTTTGAAATTTTTTTGTCTGCGGTGGAGGAAAACCCCATAGCAGCGAAGTCGGCACTAAAGGTACATTAAGTTAGAATTGATGATAGGTTCCATGACCTTATTTTAAACTTGCTATGATAATATGCGGTTAGACTATGTGAATAGGATTTGAGGAGTCTAGACTATGTGTATGACAGAACTCACGTTTGCAACTTTTCGGGAGCTAGTTCCACATGCGTGAACAAATAGTAAAATCAAATTCAAGACCGAACATCTATTCTTATTGCGCAATTACACTCTCGCCGAGGAATGGCAAATGTTGACGAGGTGAGTGTGTAAATGGTCTCCTTGTCTATTCTCGGCTGTTTTTTTCATGGCAAGCACGCGTGTGTAAATGGCTTGCTCATCGGCTCTTGTTCGTTTTATGAAGGGATAATGATCCTTTTATTGCTGTGCCTGCGTTTTTATGACCATCTCGTCGTAGCTCGAAGCCGCTGGAAGTGAAGTTGGTTTTATGTATGGAGTCAAAGGGATTCGAGAGGGTATTTGTTTACATTTTCGAATTTTTCGGCGGGACTTCTAACATATCCTTGCGTGGCACATATTGAAATAACTCAACGCACACCAGGCAGTTGCAATAGCCACAACCTGTACCTCAGCCATCGTTCACTGAACTGAACAAAACAGCTGGCAACTGTCGAAATGTGCTTGGTGCATGGTGCGTGTTGCATGGTGCAATATCCTAAGTAAACAATTCACCCTATGTCTTGCTGAGTGTCTTGTCGAATGTTTTGCCGGATGGCCTCACGAGACGTTCGTTCCTATGTATAAATGCGGCATAATACTTTAATTTTTGTCCAGCTGGTTTCGTGCCAGACACTGCGCAGTGTTTTAGGCCGGATCATGGCGTTGCGTCTTCTGCTTGGCAGTTTTGTTGTCAGCATGCCTACTATCATCCAAAATAAGTTTCATGCTTATCAATTTCACTTAAAAAAGCTTTCATCTAAGCTTTTTAACCAAATTAACTCCGAACAAGATAAGCATTTCTGAAAACCAGGTTGTCTATAACGGGATTTACGCTTTCGGTTTCGCATTTTTTTCGGACTTTGCGTCTTCTAATTTAATTTTTGTGAAAGTAAAAAAAAAAAAATTCTAAGTAAAATATTGCACTTTTTTAGCTATTTAATTCAATTTGCGAAATTTATCACTCAAATCCATCACACAATATCGCTTTCACTACTTTGTGGCTCCAGCAATGACTGTTAAGTGCGATTTACACTGTTAAAATGATCGATTCACTCATATTTCACCGCAGCATTGATAACAAATACTTGTAGCCCCAGAAACTGTTGTTTTTTTATTTCTTTTAATTTCCGGTATTCAATGAAGCTGTCTAGATCTCTTGTTGGAGTTTATCGCAATCTGGCTATAGATGAGAAATCGCTGGGTATGTGGAAATATTTCTGAATGGTTTGATGACTTGATTTTCGATTAACAGATTGGTTTTTGATTGACAGATTTGTATGTTATTGCTTATTTTGCAATTATGGGCCCTTTGAGAGCATTCTACTTATTGTTTTGTTGTACAATGTAAAATGGTATTCACTGACCGTAAATTCGTGAATGAATTGTTCATCATGTGAACTTTCCAGACACTGGATTCAACAATTACTGGACATTCAACAGTATTATAAATTCATTGTTTCGACCGTTTATGATTCTGTTAACCTACTGGTTCTAGCTGAAACCTCGAAGTAGCTCCCTTATATCGTCGTTATTTTATCCTTTTGATTCATTATAGAAAATATCTCTCACTCATTATAGAAAATATTTCTAGGATCGAGTTTAATCAGAATCAAAAATATTTGAACTTCGCATTGAAAGTCTTTAAATTCAGCGCTAAGAATTGTGGGCTTTCGAAATGATTGAGTTTGATATGGCTGAGCCTTTGAAAATCCCTTTTATGTAAGTTAATGCCAGATAATCCACGCATATGTATATAATCAAAAATATTGCACGTTCACACTGATTGACGATTATAACTTTCTGTGAAATATAACCAACCCGTTAACAACAAATCCCATGCATAACCGAATGACATATTGCTGCAAAATTTTCAATTTCTTCTTCACAGAAAAGTCAAATGCATAATCCCCGTGGATACAACAGGCATCTTGAAACTCTTACAAACATCGAAGCTGTGCGATTTTAATCCGTTTATGTCAGACACTGAATAGCCTATACTTGCCATATATTCAATGAAATCTAAAAATAGTTGAAAATTAAATTAGCACACATGAAATCTCGAACGCCACAAAAACCGCTGAGCAAAGTTCGCTTTTGTATGTGTGTTTTCCAGCAATATAACAACATCCCACAAATAATTGGCCACAATGGCATACAACTACAGTAGCAAGCAATTCATCCATCTATATTTTTATGGCTAGCTGGTAAATAAACGAACATCAGCTATGTAGACATGTATCAAAACATAATTCAGCAATACAGTCTTCATCAAAATTTCTTCTATTTTTTCATGATTGCCTTTGAGATGCTGTTGTACAACACACATATGAGGGCTGCCAAAAATAGATGGCGACAAATACGATATGTAGGTATGCCTGTTGGGATGTGCTTTTAGCCTTTAGGCTTTTTAATGTATCATACGAAATGTTAAAAATACTTTTCACTTGGCTGTCTTCTGCATAAAGACTCCTCGTCATCGTCATGACCGACGCATCATCGTGACAACAGAAAGGAAAAGCCAGAGTCTCGGATTGTTTGGAAAAAATAGAACATGCGAAACAAGGACATTCTAAATGGAGAATTTGAGTGGTGATGGCGATTGATTTTCTTTTGCAATATTTTGTTGATGTCATGAGCGGCATGATCAGCTGGATTTAATTTTCCATTAATTAAATTGTGAATTGATTGGCTTTTTTGAGATATTTTTTAGTTTCAAAATGCTATGCCATTTATCATCCGAACTTTTTGACGGTATCAGAAATTCCAATGACTAAAGACAAAACTGTTTGAAACTATAAAACATCACAAAAATTTGAAGGTGTCAATAAACTAATTAGAGCTCCTGTTGTCTAGTCGATAGAATAGTGGCTCCAAGTGTGTGCGGTCTCTGGTTCGAATCCAGGTTCGGACGGAGCATTGCACACGGAAATTTGAGTTAAATCAAATTTAAAGCAGGTCGTGGAACTAATCACTCCGCACTCGTATACATTGATTGTCCTTGGTTTCATTTAATATAGTATGAAAAATCGTGGATCATCAACTTGATATAATATGTTTATGCGTAAATTTTTTTCTAATAAGTAATTTCTCCCAAAATTTTTACACTGTTTTTGGGTTTATGCTTTAACTTTGGTATCTGCATCGTGAAACTCTTACCCTGCCTATAGAAATTGATTAAGGGCTGATGAAACCAGTTCTATAAAACTTAACGATCCATTTAATTTTTTGTGTTCATTTTTCAAATTTTATGTCCTTACAATGGCTTAGCGCTTCCTAACCTATGACCAAAAATCACTCGGGGGGAAATGTCCGTTATAAAAAATCATCTTCTATGCATAAATACGTCTACCGAAAAAAAACGCAACCATCTTACTCGGCATTATTGTTATTATCATAGTTGTTGTAGCGTGAACACTCAAGCAAAACGGAACGACCGACTTCGCCTATTCGGCGCATGACGTACAGCATTGCTATTATTTTTCTTGTCTAGAAAAAGAGATTTTCTTTCCTTTCCGCCGACGTAATACACTCATGCGTTAAGTGAATTGTGAAAATATGCGTATATGACGTGAGAGGGAGCATTGTAACAGAATTGTAATTGTGACAAGGCTCGTGCTGCTAATTGAAATGGTAACGATCTCTAGAAATTCCAGTGATTTTCCTTTTAGATATGTAACAATTATTTTAATTTTCTTTGAGTTGAACACGCGAACTGAGTATGAAACAAGTGTGCGCCAGCATAACGAATGAGCATCTGATGAACACCCCTTGATATATGTTAGTGCACAACAAACCCCTTGAGTGCGTCCCTGTTTAGGCTCAACGATAACGCTTCCTGTACAAGTTTGACAGATGTACGGATTTGGTATTGTGGTCTCGCGGGACTGGTTGATTCAGTATGTAAAACTGGTCGATGTCCTCGATGTCGATACTGCACTATTGCCAGTTAAACTATATTCAACTGAACGGAAGGATAGAGCGAAATTTATAAAACTTCTTGCGCAAGGATATCGCACGTGAAACATGAATCAAATGGAACCCTTTTTAGTGGCAGAGACTTGCGCTGCACATGATACGATCATAACGATATCAAGTAACAATTCTCTTGGGGAAAGAAAACAAGGGTTAAAGTTGGGTTGGTTGAATTTTGCATTAGTGTTTGTGCGAGTAAGAACTGTATGTGTCGCGTCCTTGTTCCTTTGAAAGTTTTAGAAAATCATTTAAAACCAAGTCTTTAAAGAATTATTGTTTTAATTGGTTTGAATTCATGTTCAACACCCTCGACTCACCCTGCAGTCATAAGAATATTATTTCACATTCGGATGAGGCTAGGGTATGCCGCATGCGCTATGGATTTATCTATGTTTTAGTTTATATTCTTCTGAAATTGGTCAACCGTGAACTCTTTTGATGTATCCACTGAAAAAACCCTCATATCAATCAAATTCGACTTAAAACAGCTTTTTACTGAAAAGTTAATTCAGCCTTAAGTTCCTTTTCAAAACAAGTTCAATTCAAAATAAAATCTCCCAAGTTTTTCGTGAAATTATCTTTATGATTTACGAGGGTGGTTAGAAATAGTATTCGAATCAAATATGAATTAATCATTTTGTTGTTCTTTTTTTTTATGTTTTTCTACATAACCTTCCCAATACATATAGTCCAACGTTTTGCCAAACCTTCTATTTCTTGCGATAAACATTATTCCAGTCTTCAAAATACTGTAAAATAGTCTTTGACTTCGTTATTGGACGAACATCTTTCCCAACTGGAGGTTTGATTTGAATTAGGAAATAAAAAGAAGTCACACGAGCCTGAGTCAATACGGTTAACTGTACCGTAGTTCATGCAATTTAGTCTTCAATAGAGTGCACATGCGAGCACGGGCGTTATAGCGATGGCATATAATTTTCCTCGCATAATTTTCTTTGGCAAACTACAGTCCAATAATTTTGTTCAAAGAGTCCAATAATTATGCATGGTAATTCCTCATTCACCGTTTCTTCTAGAGAGTCGACCATAATAATCTCTTTCAGAAAACAGTGACCATTACCTTACTAGCCGATGGAATCACTTTTACCTTCTAAAGAGCCAGTTTGAACTCTGATTCCATTGGATTGACTACAGTTTGGTTTCAGGCGTACGTTTCATTGCCCGTTACAAATCGCTTCAATTACCACTTGTACTGGATAGAGACTGCAATCGGATCTCGTTTCGTGGATCTTGTTGAGCTTTCACCCTAGTTTATCAAGCAATGGAAATTTAAAAGCTCAAAGTTTATTGGAGATTCGAAAAACCAGATGAGATTATAATCTGTCTCCAGTATTATAATGGAGACACTACAATCGGATCACGTTTCACGTTTCACGAATCTCGTTGAGGTTTTACCCTAGTGTTAGATTCGCGAAACGAGATTCGACTGCAGTCTGTCTGCAGTATTATGATTCCTTCGATATTATTCAAGACATACTGTTGAGACGATGACTCGCGTGCATTGCTTATGCTCAGCTGAAATTCCTATAGGCTTAGTAATCTCACGGTACTATCAACCAACATTCATTGAACATCAAATCAGGGATTTTTTCAATGTTTTTGTTCATCGACGACGTTACTCGTTAAAAACGGCCAAGTTTAAATTTAGCCACCTAATATTTCACTATACCTCTATGACCGTTTTTATTTCTGTGGGCTTTAGTCCTTTTAAATAAAATAAGATCTTATGACATTTGGGTACTGAAGTTGCTCCTTGGTTGACAATGTGCGTGACGTGTCAATCTTAACTGGCTGCCACCAAGATATTTTTTGATATTTGAATCGATCATCTGTACTGTAGCCGTATAAACTTCTTTTTGTGACTAGTTATGGTGGTTGAGGTCTGTTCAAACCACCTTCGTAAATTCACATTATTAGGAAGAGCCAGTGATATCACTTCGTAAATCTATTCAGCAGCCCTAAGGCTGCAATATCTGCCATATCGCAGTTTCATCAATTTTTTTCATATCCAACAACGCTCAACTATTTTGCTGATTGATAAGTTAACAACTCTATCAAAACATATATTATGACCCAGTTTTGTCGCAATTGTCTAAATTAGACAGAAACACAGGCTGCTGTTTTGACCCTGGTTCAAATCCAGTCATGAATGAGCAATGGTAATTATTTATTTTGTGTATTTGGATTTTTTTAAATTTATGCTGCTACTTTATAACTCTATACAGTTAATTAGGGATACTATAACAGCATTTTTATTCTCGAATTATTTGGGTTTATTGTCAAAATTAAAACACTAAACACTTATATGGTGCAAATGCTCAAAAACAAAATTTTAAAAACAACCAACTCTTGTATCTTAATTGGTAGAGGAGCACTGGCTCTTGGCGTGTAAGGTCCCTGGTTCGAATCCAAGTACAGACGGAGGACAGCACATCGAACGTTCAGCTAACATAGCTTTGAATATATATCCGAGCCAAATCAGGAGCAAAATGAGGCGTGAATTTAATCAAGTTTTTAAAATTGAGAGCTTCATTCAGATAGCATCGAAGTAACTGGGTGGAAATAAAATCTCTCCGGTGCTTCTCTTCGAAAACTAGAACAAACGCAATGTTAGTGTCATAAAGCATTTCGACGAACATTATAGCAGAAATGACTAAGGCGAGATGACTATCATTAGTAACATTGAATTGAACGTGATGACGCATATATGATGTGAACCAAAACTAAAAGCCCAAAAAAAAAAAAACCAAAACACCTGTACTCGTTATTAAAAATACTGAAAAGTAAACCGAACACGCTACGAAAAATCAAGAAATACGAATTGATAACTATTTCGATTTCTACATCTGTCTACTTCATACAAAACTTATAAACGAAACTAAATGCTAAATATTTCACATCCCACCGAAATTCACCAAAAAACCGCTTTAACCAGCATGGCGATGATCAAATGTTTAGTTTAATCATCAAAAACCTATTGAAAAGCAAATATTCATAATTTTTGTTTGTATAAGATGCAATTCCATTAGCTCTTTTTCCTTGTTGCTACTTTTAATCAATAAATCTTCGTAATTTATCTAAATTGCATATAAGCTAGGTCTAGTTTTTTAAACAAAATGTTTATGACAACAGCAAAAAAAAGTCGATAATTCTTCAATCCAAATGCCGTGTACGTATCGTGAGAAAATAGAAAACACGAATGAAAATTAAACGACGATGATGATGATGCTAAACAACGTTATATCCAATTAGAGTCTGGTATATTCTCGCCAAAAACCAGCTCTATTCCCATCATTTGCATAACCTTGTTTTTTGTGTCAATCCAAACTGTATTATATATCTGTTGATCTTTTCATATAAATTTTTTCGAAGTCGCCCCATAAGCGAACTGTATTTGTTAATTTTTCCTGTTTCGTTAAAAAATGTTCCAATTGACTTTTGAAAATCCGTTGTTTTATGATCCGCTGAAAATAAAACTCCCTAAAACTTCAAATTTGTCTTCACTGAACCATAAAAAAGGGCCTAGGTCAGGGTTTTTGTTTTCCGCACTCGAACACAGGAAAGGGAGGTTATACATTGCATTCTACTGAGAAAGAAAAAAGAAACTATTCATTATTAGGCAGGAAATCAACCAGACTTTTGTGTATCTCACGAAACTTTTTGACGTCGCATAGTCCAGCAAACCGATAATCGATGGACACAAGTATAGCTGTTCATTGGCCGGCCGTGTGATCGTCATGATTATGTGTTTATCGGCTCGTCTGTCCGGCTCGGTATCGCCCAATCCTTCCGTTTGATCTATCGATCATGTGTGCTTATATATTTTGCGGTTAAAAAGTTTGAAAAAAAGTTTCTGTATAATTTACCCTTATTGATGAGAAGGTTGAATAATTAATTGGTCTTCAGTTCCACGAGAAGGGCCAATATTGAATATCGGATGATCTTCGACTTGCATTTGTGAAAAGTTTATTTTTGTGTTTATCCAGTTTGCATAGGATTGAGTAATCTTTGCAGATTTAATTAACTCATATGGTCTTGAGAGATGTGCGATGATGTCACATGTGATCGTGTTGAGGTTGAAGATCATCTCATATATGCAGAAGTGGGATCATAGCGGATGTCTTCAAAAGTGCAATAACTGATACAACAAACAAATGTACGGCCCGCTACTATTGCTGTGATTGATGTAAAAAACCGAAAGGTTTTCACGAAAATAGAATCTTTTAGCTGGCAAGATCAATAAAATATCATATACGTGCTACCCACAACACTCCCACCCACCCAAACCATATGCCATATTTGGAAATTTCGATTTTGAAATCAATCACACAAATGCCGCGGCAAAATGCACCATTGCCTTTGCGGGCGGACCAATAAATCTACACTGTTTACAGTTTTTCTTAATTCACTGTTGACCTATCTTTTCTGAGTGCTGTGATATCTTTTTTGTTGGCTGGTGTTTAATATGCGACAATGTTCACGCAGTCTGCATACGTTGGTCTTCTTATGCATCATACGTACGATCGGTTTCATCCTACGATTTATTTAAACTAGTTTGCAGCTGTATGTAGGCTGCACTCTGTATTTTAAATTTGTTTGCTAAAGGTGTTACTTAATCGATGCTAATGTATCTTCTTTTTATTTTCTTACAGGGTACTTTCACACTGATCGTGGAAGCTTGGCATGATGTAAATGATTCGGATTCTCGATCACCTGGTAAGTTTGTCGTTGCTTATTTAAAGTGCTTTGATGTCTTGTTTATTGGAGTATATAGTGATGTATGACCTATTGACGATAATATAAAAATGAAATTCGAGCGATGATAGAATCAGTTGGACACTGCAAATCGCCCGACGATCTTTATCCTCTTCAACTCTCTCTTTCCTTCTTAAAAGAATGTAGACCGACTATCGGTATAATATGCAACAACTCACACAACATACGATCGATGATTGATTCCTGCCATATTCGTGCCAAATTTTATCGACGTAAATGTATCTTACTATCTGTGCTTTTACAATTAATAACAATAAAATGACCTCATGTCGATTTTATAGCTAGCTATATAATGGAGACATTTTGCTGCATCAAAAAAACATTTCACCAAACCTTCCATCACCTTATTTTCAAGCCGTTCATCAAACGTGATTTCCTTCATATTACAGCCAACATAATCAACAGTCCACGCGCAATATAAATGTCGTGAAAAACATCTGCCTGTCGTGCGCGAATGCATGAAAATGGCAACAAGAAAATTAAGTTATCGTATCATAAAAACTGTCTGCTCCTAAAGTGTTGTTGTAGCTTCCACTCCTGCCACAGTCATTGGTGCTGTTGTACATACTTGATGTTGTTGACAATGACGACGGGGACAATAATAGGGCTCACTTTGCGATTACGCGTTATGATCACAACAAAAAGAAAAGGAAAACTTTATGTAGTATGCAAAGACCAGACCATCAGCACAAAGCGACAACAACCAATTGGCCAGCAGCACGTCATTGACACGTTCATACGGGTCGACCTTGCCCTGCAACAACAACCTACATCAACAGAAAAACAACCACCAGTAAGCGGATCCCATCCTATTCAGGAATTCATTTAGTGCAGGCCAGGTGAAAAGTTTCGTCTTGGACTTGCCATCCTTGCAATGAATGTAAAATTACGTTCCAGAAGTCCATAATAACAACCATACATCCCACCACCGATCGGCAGCAGAAGCATTCTTGAACAGTTTCATCCACACTCGATGGATTGCTAGGGAATATGAAAATTAATACATAAATTCAATAAAATTATTGTAGTTGAATGATATCGGAGAGATAAACAAGCGGATGAGCGGCAAACGCGGGCTGAATAATTACGAAGTAAATTTGAATTTAGGCGCATACATCTGCCTCTGGTAGCGGTGCGGCTGCTTTTCAATACATTCGTAAGCTCTCCGGGTGGTAAATCGGGAGATAATTGGGAGTAATTTGATTTGAATGAAGAGCAATATGATTTAGTATTCTTTGTTGATTAACAAAGTTTCAGCTGGAGTTTATTTCCGGTGAAAGATGTCTGCTGGGTCTCTCTAAATTAAATCTAGATAATTATGCTTTGATGCATTGTTCTCGAAGAAGGAAGCAAAATTGGTTTCCAAATCGCCATACTTTCAGACCTCAAGTTTCGGAAAAGAAACCGAAAAAGGCAAAAGATAAGATACGGGAAAAGCCAGGAAGTGAGCGAAGAAAGTCATTTAGCAGTTTGGATAGCTTATTGAACTCATCCGATTTGAGCTGTATTTTTTACAGTCTCAAGCGTAGCCATAATTCCAGGCTTTCATTGAAATACTTAACAGTTATACTTTCTTCTCACTACAATGCCCTTATTCTTCCGAAGATCCTCTTTCTACTTTTTCGGCTGAATAACATTCGGTTCAGACAAACCCTATAGAAACACTTTAACATTTGACAGTAGAAAAAATTTGCCGCTGTCGTAATAGAGTTGCATAATATCTCCAGATCTACCATTTATCGCGTGAACAAAAATCTGTAAACATGGTTATTAAGAAGCCTAGATCGAAAAAGAAGCCCGTTGCCAAGAAAGTAGCACCAGTTCCTCTGGCAGTGATAAAAGCAGTGTTCAAGAAGTTCGTAAGCCCTCTGCTCGAGAAGAGGACGAAAAACCTTAGTATTGGTCAAAGCAATCAATCACGATGTGATCTGTCGCGTTTTGTGAAATGATCCAAATATATTCGCGTCCAGCGTCAAAAGCACTTGCGACTACCAATCAACCAGCTCAGGCAGATTTTGGGCGGCAAACAGAGAGCTGTGAAACTCTTCAAGCGATCGAAGAAGTACCAACCGAAACTGGCTGTGGTGCAGAAGCTGCGTCTGAAGAAGATCGTCGAAGCTAGGCCGTCGAGGCCGTCAAGACGAACTACAATGACCGAAACAACTGATCCGAAACAACAACATTTACTGGAGAGATGAAGAAAGCTAAGGCGTGCGATCAGGCGCAAAACCAAGGATAAAAAAATTGTTTTTTTATCTAGTAAGCTGTACACGAAAACACGAAGTATTTATTTTTTAATAAATCCAACTTCCAATGATCAATCCCAACGTCAATGCTGATAGCATTTCAAATATTCTGGTTATACCAACTTCGTTTTCCCTGTGTGCCCTTCTTTCGATTTTTTTTAGTAAAAGTATATCTTCTGGCTCTTTCCCTTCTCCTTGGAAAACTACTAACATCTTCCCAATACAACCTGTAAAGCTGGTAATCCTAAATGCGTCTTAAACTAGCGTCCCACTTCCCTCCTTCGATATTTTGGCAAAATAATTGAGAGAGTTGTTTTCATCAGAGCTTACTCTTAAGCTCATGAGCTTTTCAGGAGAGCTTACACTTAAGCTCATAAGCTCTTCTTGCTCATGAGCAGCACGATAAATCTATTTTGACAAGTCTTCTTTCCTTCTCACATATAGTGGCATCCGCTTTGGGCCATCAAAAGCTAACTTTTCCAAAGCTTTTGATTCTGTTAACCATAACCTGCTTCTTCATGAAATCTGTAAAATGATGCCATAGCCGATGCTCTCCTGTCATGGTTTACCTCTTACACCTTTTGTCATACTTATCTTGTTACTGTCAATACCTGTTCTTCAATTTCTTTTTAGGGTATATCCTCATTCTGCGGCTCATTAACGATCTTCCTTGTTTTTTGTACACTGACGATTTTAAAATGTTCCGAGTGATCGAATCACAAGAAGATTGTTTTTTATTTAAAATGATCTTAGTGCTTTACGTACTTGGTGCACTGCCAATGCTATCACTCTAAACATTGCCACATGTCACAAAACGTCTCCTATGATTTGCGCCTGTTCTGTTTCCGGCTCTCCTATTAACATCGTTTATTGTTTTAAAAACCTTGCTGTAACTATTTGATCCGAAGCTTAAATCTCATAAGCATGTCTTATATATAACTGACAGTGGCTCCAAATTATCAGGGTTCATAGTTAGATCTTCCAAAGCATTCGTTACTCTTTTCCACAGGTTTACATCTATTTCTTTCTTATGTTCGTAGTGTCCTAAATATTGATGTAAAGTTTGATGTCCTCGTCACGTCTATTCAACACAGATTAATTCGCACTTTGTTGTCTGAATTTCGACTTCCCTACCTTCCTTATAATGATCGTCTTGTGTTTTCTACATCTTCATTCTCTCGAATTACTGAGTGTTTTCTAGATGAGTGCTAAGTTGCTTTGTTAGATGGTTAAATCTGATCTTAATAATTTCGTGTCTGTCCGTAAACGATACTCACGATATTCGTCCTTCTTTTTGTCTTTAATATGCTATTTATTAAAAAATCATAAAAAGTAGTGTTTTGCATTTCAACGTCACGACTAGATTTATTCTTCAACTTTTTACTGTGCATTTTGTTAATTTTCATTTCAAGTTTAGTAACTGGTTTTTACTCTTTTGAATATGAATATTAATTAAATAAATGTGTATCGTTACTGAATTAACAGTGAAATCTTGGAACTTCCTACTAACACTTATTAATAATGCTCATTACCTTCAATATCGCAAGTATTCTCGAAAATTTTGATTAGAAGCAAAGCTAAAGATAAATTCTTCAGTCAGATCCACCCTCCTTATTGCCAAAACCCGTCGAAAGACGTTTGAACTTGAAGCGAAACATCATCTAAGCGCCGTTGTTTCTTTTCAATTGTTCAATAGATATTGTATTTGTGTCGTATCTCATAACCTCCTGCTTAGCAAATCAATATCTAAATCATGATATTAATTCATTCCCATTCAGTTGCTCACAGAAACACATTTCTCCATTTTGCCTAAACAACTCAAATCCCGTTTTTTCTTCAGAAAAGCAATGGAACCCAGCATGCCCACGACGATGCATTACCACTCCACATTCATTCTTATCTCCAACAAATTATTCAGCACACATATGCCTATATCACTCTCTCGAAGATACACATATGTCAAATCGACCATTATATCTTACCTCTTATTCCCAATCGAATTAATTGATATCGTATTAAACCACTTAATCACCGCCTAATAAATATTTGATTTAAGCTTTACCTCATCTGGTCGTCGTAAAGAAAACTTGTATTTCGGATTAATTACGAAATAATCTTAACGCGTTCGAATTCATCATTAAAAAATTACTATTCGTTTGTGCGGTGGTATAAAAACAGCAGCAGCAGCAGGAGTAGCAGTCGATTCCACAAAGCTCGCTTGGTGGCGGCACAAGTAGATTTTTTCAGGCGGACTTCCGTCACATCACAGCAGCAAGATCAACGACGACGACCAGAAAAATGATACATTTGATTATGGGCCGACCTACGAGTTCTTTTCGGGAAAAGTTTTGTCGAATCTTTAATTTCGAGAGGTCTCAATCTACTCAAATTCTGCTAGGCCCATGTGTACCCTCCTCTGTTGCTGCTGTTATATGTACATATGTATCCGCAAACAGATAGTTTGGCGTGGTTCTGAAAAAAAAGTTAAGTTTGAAAAAACTATTGAATGGCTTTTGAATGAACCACGTCGGTCTCTAGGTTGGCTTAATGAATTTCTTTTTAATTCTTTGTCACCTTCGTCTTATTCATTTGGTGATGTTTTTTTTTCTTGCACAAAGACAGTGATATTGTGCTGTTTGCTACGCGATGTAGCGGATAATAATCTATCAGATATGTTCATCGACAAATAAATATACATATATCAGAAAAAAATAAATACATGTTGATATTAATATGAAAGAAACGAACTGGTTTTTAATTTGGGTATAGATATTGCAGATAAATTTTATAGATACATGGCTAATGTATGTGATGAAGTGGCTTAGGTTTCGATTGGATGTGTCATTGATCCGAAAGAAAATAGTCAAAATGTTTATTGCTTGTGCAGTAAGGTTAATGCAAATTAGATTATTCTGCAATCAAATTTTAAGGTTAAACTTTTGCCATGTTGATCGCATATTTTTTTTTTGGGCAGTATTTTACAACAAATAATTTCGTTAATAGGATGTTTTCGATTTTTATTATGATTCGATTAGAAACATTTATGTTAATGTATCAACAGCATTTCATGTTACACTGACTGTAAGTGAATGCTTAGAAATAAAAGTAGACATTTTAAGGAAATGGGTGAACAAAACTATTGACATTTAATTCGTTTGGAATTTTATTATTCATGTTATAATAGTGTATTCGGTTTAAAAGACTTTGATTTTGAGCTCGAGTCACAAAAAAAGACAGATTCGGGTATCTAGGTAGGTTAATGATTTTCATCAGAAAACTTTTCAGGGTGCTACTGGCATCGAAACAATGATTATGTTTTTCCAAGGCAATATTTTTGAAAGTGACCTAAAGATCCTGAAATTCCGTTCATTATTTTGCGAGCCAGCTTAATATTCCTAATAAAATTTAATTTTCTACATCAGTTCCTATCCAAGCACTCAACATTTTCTGTACCTGTCACTATGTAAAAACCCCGTCTGAAGCAAGGTTGCAATCGTTCGATCATTCAAAAACCTTTTCTTTTCCTGCTTCTTTTCAACACCGATTAAATTTAGATAATCGCTTTCAGGGTCTCTTTCGGTCCTTGCGATCAGCCCAACATCCGCAAGATCCCAAGTGTGGCTGAGAAACCACCAAGAAAAAAAAAATGCAGTCAATAATCTTGAATATTGCCGATAATTTTTTGTTCGCGTCGCGAAAATTTTCGCAAAAGAGATTAAATACTACAGTCACGTATGCACATGTAATCCTTGGCCGAAGCTCTTTCGCAGTTGCGTCATTAATCTTTTCCAAGACGACGATTGCAGCGACGCAGAAGACTTTTGGCCGGTTGTATCTTAGCGCGTCGATGCGATACGAGGACGATGATGGTGCAAGGTAATTTAGTACAAACGGCGAGTAATTTAGTCGATCTCAACTTTAAAGACAGCCAAGTAACCCAGTCGAGTAAGTCAGCTAGTGCACAGCCAATCAGCCCAAGCTGCACTCAGCTCAAGTCGTCACCGTCATAATCAGCGATCCATATGTAAAGAAAACCTGCAGATGCGCTGCGATATACTGTCTGTTGTTCCGTTTGTACGTATATCTGTCCGTCCGTCCATTCGATGATCGTGCTGTTTTCTTGTTTGTTTCAATGCGGAATTTTTATGCATCTGCACTTGAGAAACCCTCAGCCTCAAACTGCCCGATGTATAATGAACATATAAAGATATGGTGGTGAATATAGGATGCAATTAATTTTCTCTTCCAAGATACACATTTTCGCAACATTGCATTGAGTCCCGAACTCAGCTTGCCAACGGACAACGTATGATTCGCAACCTGGCAAGACCTGTGTCTCGGCGAAATGAACTCGATGGTTGAAAAAGAATCCCAGGTAGCCATAGAGTTCGCACAAGACGAAAAAGAAGATACATTTTTCATTAAGATTCTATCGTTAAGGCGTCTTGAGGTAATTAGCTGAATTCGATTATATCGTGTTGCGTAGCCTGAGTCCGTGGGCTATGGGTCGTAATTTATACTCATAAATGCATTTTCGTAGTTTGTTCGTATTTTCGATATAATCTTTTAATAGTGCCATTCTGAAAAATTAATGGAATTTAATATTGAATCTTTAGCAACCAGTTTTGATTGGAATTTATTCAAGTCGATAGTCAAAGTGAATGTATGCAGTCAATTCACATCAATTTCTTCATCATGACCAACAAGTTTCAATGCCTTTGATTCTCACATAGCAACCAGTAATGTCCCACAGATAACCCGTACATTTTTCTGGAAACTTGTAGACAAATTTTCAATTAAATTGTTTTTAACAAAAAACGCGTAATATCTCTAATTTGCGAACCGGTAAAAATGTTTAAGGTGTAGTGTTTAAGCTGTTTTTAGGCTCTTAAATGATCTTTATTGTTTTAAGTCCTTGAAGTCGTTATATATAAGTTAGGATTAAGTCATCTCGTTCGATATGTTTGGTGATTGAATCCTAGTTGCTCTTCGATCCAAATTATGCGCTATCTTAATCGGTTTATTCGGAGTCCTGCTCATCATAGAAATTTCTGTTGAGGATTCTTGACACTAAATTTCAGTTCGATCTGAGTCAGTTTGCCTCCAAAATTATTACGAATAATAACATTGTTGAAGGTATTGTAGCTGTCTGTTTATAGAAAGCTGTTTGTTATTCTTTACAACTCATGATACATTTCTACTGGGATTTCAGATGTTTTGCTCGATGTTTTTCTCAGCTCCTGATCCTACCCAGGATCAAAGTAAGCATCATCAGCGTAGTGAAATGATGTGGCTCCACTCAGTAATAAACCAAAAAAAAAACGAAAACAAATAATAGAGAATAAACTGAGTACAGTAAATCTGAATATCGAAAACATTTCAGCAAATATATATATTCTATTTCTATATATATATATTCTAAACTCCAACAGGCAGAACAGCCTAGGCTTCAATCCCACCAATCTCAGCCTTTAATTGAAGTATTGATCCCTGTGGAAATATTGCGAAAATCGCCATTCGATAGTTCTTGCACGTATAAATGTTGCTTTGCCGCCTTACTTCTGTTCGCGCTTATGACATAGCCAAAATCTTAAGCTGTAACTGTGTAAAAAGCTTACGCCTGATATTTTAGATCACTAACAGATAGCATCATGCCATTTGAAAGTTCCTTCTCATCTTCCTGAATTACTTTAGAGAGACTTTTGGCCGCCATTTTTGTTCCAGATTTTCGAGGATCGCAATAAAATATTGGACCTTGTCTTATATAACCACTCTTCTTCATCTGTTTTCTTAAGCGTTGTATTAGAGTCTTCTGCTTCTCCTTATTTGCATCTGCCTCTACATTCAATAAAAATGTTCTGCGGCCAATCTTCTTCAAAAAATAGTCGCTGCCCTACTCGTTTTAATTTGTTGAAAGCAGATTTTCCTAGTATGGGTTGAGATATAAATAGTATTAATTTCGCCGTCTTGATACCGACTAGGCTACCGACATCCTTTATCTTTTCCTCTATGATTACATTCATCGCTTGACGCTGATGGCATTCCCAATGTATTGGCGAACTCATTTTCCTCTTCCTCATGTGCTCCCTTATCCATAGTTTTCAACTGTAGTCTGTCCTTTGGGGAAATTTCCGTTGCATTGAAAACCGTCCAATATTCCCCAATACATAAGTTTAGTGACCGGGGCAGCATATTCAACTCCACTTTTTTTCCCTCAGCAAACTTTTCGGACTTCTAATGTATAACAAGCTATATCCCTCCATCCAGTCCATCCTAGCGCAGAAACAATATTTTTTTTTAAAGGAAAATTCACTCATACGAATTGTCCTATAGAAAACACTGTTGCATCTGCTTTAGATGAACAATAACAAGTAGGTGTATTATATACTGACTATTCCAAGCGTTTGACTTCTATTTGACTCAGATTTGGCTTCTTCTTGGTTTTCCTTTTATCAATATGGACAAATATGTGTAGATATTACCAATTCATGTTCTTCAACTCCCTCTTGACAAATATCTGGAGTTCCACAAGGCTCCATTTTTGGTCCGTTATTGTTTCTTTCTTTTCATAAATGCCGTTAGACGATAAAATCATCTCGACTTTTATATGCGGATGGCTTCAATATGTGTAGAGTAGTTAGTTCTCATAAAGATTGTGAACATATTGGCCTATGCACGTTGAAAAGCTGAAGCTCAGCTGCCTCCCTCACTCTGAATACCTAAAATTATCACAATATATCGGTTAGCCACAAAATGGATTTGTAATTTCGAAAACCGTTGAAATATTTGAATTTTAGTCTGTTTTTGTAAATTAATCATATATTATTATAAAACATTACAGAAATAAATATTTCACTAGTAAATACACTACAGAAAACCAAAATAAAAATGCTATAACCTAAGAACACTTTTCATAAGCAGCTAGGGCTCACCAGATTCAAATCTAGCAAGCGAAGTAACGAAAGTTATAATTAAATTGATTCAGTAATGAATACGATGTAAGTATCTTATACATATCTCTTCGTGCCAGTCACATTCTTATATCCCCAAATATACACGCTCTTCTCACTGCGATAAAAATTATATTCTCCGTAAAGTAATACTAAAACCTGAACTTCCACAAACACCTAAATGAACTCAGATTCGCATTATTGCAGCCAACTTCGTTCTTATCTCTACGTAGCACTAAAAAAATTCGGTATGAATTGCATGTTTGTGCCAATGCAGAATATTCCAAAACTCGAGACCTACACGAAACAAAGATTTTAATCAGTTTTTAAGTCGCCATGCTTCGACAAATTCTGCAAATTTAACACATAGTCTTCCTCCAGTCCACGACCATTTTGGCCCTTTACGAAGTTCAACACCAACCAAAAAAACCAACATGTTTTCGAAAAAATTAATTTACTCGGACTTCGACACATTGTTTGTTTTTTTTTGCAATCTCCAGTCGTCCGCCATTCTTTTTACCCGAAACATGAATGTTACTATCAGGCGAACAACACCTGGAAGACGCCCTGCGAAGACGCCGCCGACTAGAAATTGGACAAAAATTGCAATGCTAGTGCAATAAACCGAATAACAAATCGATTTCTATTCTCGAACTTCTTGGAATCGATTCCATCCAGTGATTTTTCTACTTTTGTGCCTTTAAACCATCTGCTGTCATACGGACCACTCTTTTATCCTTGCTTGCGTTTCTACGTGTTTTTCAATCGATCATCCAGAGATTTATGACACACCGAATATTATATGGCTACGGTTAAGAATGTACACTATATTACGTATCGGTCACTTTCAAATAAACATGGAACATTTGGTTCTTTTGCTCCGAACATTAGTTACAACAAAAGATTAAAGACGAAGAATCGCATCCCATTGAACATGATTTTTCTTTTGTAAGTATATGGTGAAAAATTTCGAAAACGTGTTTCTTCTACATATTTCAAGGAAAAAAAAAGAAGAAAGGATGGTATTTGTGCGTATTTTCGAGTTTGAATACCTGACTGCCTGCCTGCGTGCGTATCCTCCTCAAAGTCACATATCTGCTGAATGACCCGACCAAGTCCCAAGTTGTACATTGGACCAAGGTTTTATATGTTGGGATTAAGAAATGCATGCCATCCGAATCCGATTGAGCTCTCTCGCGTTGGGTACCCAGATCTCGCTGGAATCTATGCTTCTTTATGAACTTCTCCGGTGTGCTGTCTTCTTCTGCATAGCATTGAAAGTAGCAGTGCAGTGGAAAAAATACCAAAAGAGACGATCATCGTTCACAACCCGACTCGACAAGACCTTAAGGTCATCGAATGAATGTCGAGGTATCCATAAAGATTTTTTTTTTCACGTCGGTATCTGAGTTGGTGGGTTTTCTTCTTCTTACCTTGCGTTCCTCATGGTATCTTCTTCGTGTTGAAGACATTTTTGCTTTTAGTAGAATTACTCCCAATGATCACACAGTCTTTGACTAGATGAAAATGATCGTGGAATTCGGTATGGAGTTTCACTAGCAACATCGTGATCGACCAGGAAATCGACAAGGAAAAAGATGTGTACTAGATTTTGATTTTTCTTAGGTTAGTTGCACATTGAGTTGGTTTCAATGGCGTCCTAGTAATTGCTTGTGACATGCTTTTCGCTTAAACTAATAGCCGTATCCCTTAGTTATTATGACTATCTCTCAAGCAACAATCCACAGAATAATTTAAATCTAGGTCAGCTGACGACTGCCAACCCTACAAAGTCTACAATGAACATTGCATTTAATCAATCTAAAAACATCTGACAATTAGATACACTCAATAATTTATCTTCTTCCCGCGAGATTAGCTGAAAATCTCATCTGAGATCGACATAAATCGCAGATTATAGCTAAAGCGAATTCCAAACAAATGAGTCAATCGAAAAAGCCCCTTACTATTTTCGCTCATCGTGTGTACATGCCGTTGGAAGATGTACTTTATGTAGACGTTTGACTTTAATACTTTCGATTACAGGAGAATGTTATCTCCTTCACCATCTTTTCTTTTACCAACATACTAACTAATACCCGCGAGCAAAGCTACCGATCATGCTGTTTCCATTGATCTTAGGCTACTTTTGGTCGACTCGTCGTCGGATCTTTAAGCAGCCTATCCAGATTAAAATCATAAATGATCAATCTCTATCTTTGTGAGGAATTCAAAACGTTAGTTACAATCACCGCACTGGCGTTATGATTTTTTTTTATATTATGTTTCCCATCAGATCATTTAGCACGATCGGTCCCGAAATCAATCGCTGATAGTTTCCTGCCAGATACAGGTAAATTGCTGGAGCGGATATTCGTTGGACATTTGGATTTTGTTTGGATTTTGTACTGGAAAGGTTTGATGATTTACCTTAAAACTTTGTTGGTACTGATCGTGCTAAAATATCACTCTACGTCGTTTACGATGTATCGATATTTTCTCCGAAACTTTCATGATTCATGATCGTGTGCTTGTGTCGTGGGGTCTCGTACTGCCGTTCATTTTCAGTAGAAGAAGAAAGATCGAAGATCACTTTAGTGACCTTCGAAAAAGATGAGCTATCTGGTAATGCCGTGCAATATGTATTTCACACTATTTCATATATGCTTATGGATGAATTTCCTTTTTGGTAAACGACGATTTTACTGTTAAGATCTAAAAGTATTTGATGGTGATTCATTCAAATGTGCTGACCTTCAGCTTCAGTGTCTCTTGTATAGGCGATATGCTGTGCATGTAAATTGCGGCCTATAGTGCTCGTAACGAAGATGAATCGTTCTCAGATAGTAGGCGATCGATCTATCATTGAATGCAACGCTGTGGGAACCTTGACTACAACACATTGAGTTAGCGTCGGGTCATGAATTTTCTTGTAGTTTTTGTATCAACAAACTATTCAAGTTTTTATAATCCTCCGCTATGATCAATCATCTAATATTTATTATGCAATCTTCCTAAATCCAAAGCCACGTACTTATAAACCGCTAATATTACAAACCATCTACTAAAACTGAGAATTTAGGTCAAAACGTTCTTCTTGAATTCACACGTTGCAGATCCATCTCTATACGAACTCGCGCCAAGTGTCCATAAATAGCAATTCACGCCGGAAATCTTTGTCATTATGTCGTCGTTCGCAAGTCTAACCTCAAACATAAAACTGGCAACGAGAATCCATAGAGTGAAGTGGGTCTTTCACTCTGACACCCTTTCGAAGTCAACACACCGCGAAAACCGCATAAACATCCAGCAACATCCGAGCAGCAGTCTTCCTTGCTTGATGTGTTGTTTACACACATACTTCTAGTACTCATTATTCCGGAGCTCGTAAAGATCCCGAAAGTTGTGTCGGATTCGTCTCCGTGCTTTTGGATAAAATGATTGGGGATAGTCGTTCCGAGGCCCTGAAACGCAGAGATGATTGTCTCTCTGCGGTGGTAAAGACCATTAAACCCTTCCGAAAGTTAATTGTCTGTGGTTTTTGTCTTCCTTTCCTCGAAAAAAACATACGAAACATGGTAAGTTGCTGATCCGTCTACCTTAAGAGTTAGCCATCAGCACTGGGGTCTATGTACTATTGACATAGCCTGCAGTGTGTGTTGGATCGACGGCCACACGTATGTTCAGTAGAGGGTCATAGCAGTCGCCAGAGCCACGATCAGCGAACGACCATATTATCCGAAACCATATGGGCATTAAAAATCCATCCACTCGATTTACTTTCCTTCAATCGCTTTAGGGACCTCATGAGACGTAACATCAGGAAGATTGAAGATTTTTTTTTTGAAGCAGTATTAAAATGAAGATCAATTTTTACGCAACTATATAATGCTGATAAGGGGGATGATAATCGAAAAGTATTGTTTCAAATAGATGATGCTTTTAATAACAGGCAGTATGCCACATAATAAAAAAGCACAAATTAAATTTAGGCTGTCATCCCGCCGCTCTGTGTCGATCTCAAAACCCCGTTTGCACATCCTGATTATCCAAACACTCCTAAAACCAACTCCGCGCAGCCTATTGTCATTTGATACAATATGAAAACTGATCGTCAGCATGTCCTCAGCTTATTTAGGTGACACTTGATGTATACCATATTTTTATGAAACGAAAATTCAGAAAAATGTGCACTCGGCTCGAAGAAAGGTTCCCGAAACGGAACACCACAAACACGGGAAATACTATTTTATGAATGAAAAACAAAGTTACACGCCATACGCATGCGTAACGTACTTTTTAAGGGCTGACAGGTCTACTGAATGGGAAAAAAATGTTCGTTTGTTCGTTATGTTGCTTGTACACTCCAGTTGTGCGAGTAAGATGGCGCGCAATGGTACCGAATTAGTTCGGTGGTAAGTGGCTGCCAGGGCAACGTGTGTTTGTTCTTCAAGTGGTTTGACACAGGGTAACATTGGTTTTGAGAATTCAGGAGACAAGAAGAAGATGGTGGTCGTTGTTGTCGTCTTTTGTAAGCGATGACTAGGTACCAGAAAAAGATTTCCATCGTGTCCAGGCTGACTGGTTTTTTTTTGGGTTTCAGTTCATATGGCAGGATAATGACTTCCGGTGGTGCTTATTAAATATGAACTGGCGGAAGTTTGGAGTGCGAAAGGGATGAGATTCGTATCCGTTGTTTTTTTAAACATTAGATTTTGTGCTGTGCAGGGCATTTAAAGGTCATGTTTTGCATGTGGAGGAAATTAGGAGAGTGAGTTGTGTTTAGGGATTGTAAAATTGAAAAAGTTGTCAAATTTAGGTGCGAAGCACATTCACAGTCAAAAGGTCCTTTTGTGGTAATAACATTTTGAACCTCGTTTGTCTAAACTCTCTACCAAGTTCCTATCATTTCAACTTGCATCTGACCAAACTTAAAACCTTGTGTTTCGGTGTGGGTCTGCTTAATTCCATAATCAATTGTACATTTCCAATCCATTTGAAAATCCATCATGGCTTTGATCACAAGTAACAGCGGATAATGTCAGTTTTAAACTTTCCTAATAGGTCCAACGTTGGCAGAAAATTGCTAATTTTTTACAGCATATTTCCAGAAGCAAACAACATAGATCTAGGGGTTAACTTCACGAAAAACCACTTCAACATTCCTAGCAACTATCAGTTCAAGTTAGAACATTGCAGACAGTTTGTCGGTCGACTCGCAATATTGTATATTATTCGTTATAAATTTATTTTCGGTGCGTATTTTTACAGTATCATGTTTTTCGCGAACATACATATTCACCAAGTCGATCGACTATACATTACAAACGGTCCGAGAATAAGACAAGTTTGAATTGTTGAAGATTTATGCATTTTTGTGTACAGCAAGAAGGTAGTCTGTCAGATTAAAAAGTTTATTTGGCTGACGGCGGCCACTCAAATGCTTACTTGAATTCGTATTTGCCTCTGCGGAGCTCGATGGTCGGTTGGAATTGGATTGTGTAGTGGATACAAGTCTACATTCAGGTTAACAAGTTGACGACAACGAATGCAGCCAACATTGGCTGCAGCCGCAGCTCAGTCGACGCAGCAGCAATGTTGCAGCAGTCGCACAGCCACCCGAAAGGCGAGCCTTTTCAGAAATTCAGTACTATCTACTTTTGAGAACCTGTTCGTGCAAAAGCACCTGCACATGTTTTGCTGGAGCAGCGCAATGGGTTTTACGATGGTAGATACCAGATGGAATTTTATATGATTTCTTGGTTGCTGCGTGAGGACAAGCGAACGGGGGAGAATAGAGAAAATATATGTCGATCTTTTTTCGTCGTGGTTTTTTTCGTTTTGTTGATAAAATTTCGGGAAATCGTTATTATTATTGTTAAATTATTCTGTGTTCAAAATTATTCGAAATAACAATTAATAAATTTAGATTAAAGATTAAGTTGATAACTCTTAATTGATTTTAAATGATTCAATTTCTCTCAGCTTTCAAAACTAAATATGTTCATTAAAAAACCAGTTTAGCCTTTTAAAAGATATATATATTTAAAGATAGATATCACTAGAACTCGCAGTATTTTGGCTATCAATAACAGCCTTCCATTCATCTAACCTGCACATATTGCAAAAAATATACTCAAGAGCAACCCAGTAGCATAAGTTATGACAATTTCGCTGCGAACCATAGGAGCAGCAGTCAAGAACTCTATCCAGTCCTGCATCGATACAATCGAATAACACCTTGTAGAACTCAATGCGAGCGTTCGGTCTTTGCAAATTCAAATCACGCAACGAACAAGGACATCTAACGATGTCCGACAGCTGAAAGCTCACAACCTTAGAAGCCGCAAAATCAGAAATCGAATCAATGCTCCAGCATGGACTTTGTCGTCCTTCTTCATGCCCCTGGACATTGTCATAGTGTCTCTATGGGCATATGTTGCCACTAAACCATTATAGACAAATTTCAAGTTAGCCGGAAGCTACCGGAAATCTCGTCAAACATGGTTGCCACTACATTTTGCACAAATCGTGATCCTCAAGATGGAACACCAAACACAATTTCCACGGATCAAGGTCTTCAATTTGAACCAAGTTTCTCAGTTTGATTGTCAAACCTTATCGTTCAGAAAAGAGACGCAGAACATTGCTCACTTCAAGCCCTTAATGGTTTACCATCCAGACATAAACTAAAATTCAAGACCAGCGCTGAAGTTAATAAACAAACGACAATTAAGACGTCACACAAAAGACAATCAGGATGTCATCGCGGCATCAATCAAGTCAGCTGCCATATTGACCTCGTCACTTAGTACTGTGGCAACTAAAATTAGTTAGAAATTAGACCCAACGAGCGTTCTAACCGAGAATATGAACACTCTCGATCGTTCTTCAAGAGGTTCGAATTCGAATAGAAGTTTTTGGAGTGTGCTCAATAGATGTTGATGTTAGGTTAAGCTAATATACCATTTTCGAGTCAAATCCATCGGTTTTTGGTACAAGTTCATATATTCAAATCTAATTCATACTTTTCCAAATCAAATTTAAAATTTTTCCAAATTAAATTCATCTTTTTCCAAATAAAATTCACAATATTTGCAAGTCAAACTCATTACTTTTTCAAATTAAATTCATAATTTTTTCAAGTTGAGGTTATAATGTTATCGAGTTAAAAGAAAGTATAAATTTGTAGAATAACTTTGGTGGAAATTATCAAAGCACGTACTTTTCAATTAAAATTCTAAAAACTTGGATTGAAAATAATATGAATTTGAACGAAAATCTATGAAATTGTGTTGGATATCTATGATTTTGGTTTTGTTTATGTATTTTGATTATATGTTTGGTTGTAATTATGTATTAGACTCAAAAATACCATGAATTTGTTCCAAAAATCGATGGATTTGATTCGAAAATGGTATTTATTAGTAAAGAATATTTATAGGTAGCCTTTTTTATCGATTTAAAATGTGACTTTTATCGATTTAAAATCAACACAGACATCTAGTGGCCTGTAAGTATAAATTTAGGACTCAAAAAGTCCCTATCTTAGTTCCGTCAATCCTTTGGAAACAGTTTCTTGTAAAATTAGACTAGATATAATAATCTGTATCGTAAAATGTTTGTAAGGCTGTACAAATAAAAATAATTATACTATATATACCATTTTCGAGTCAAATTCATGGATTTTTCGAGCAACTTCATAATATTTTCGTGTCTAATTCATATATTTTCAAATCATATTCTTAATTTTTCGATTTTTCTAACTCAATTCACAATTTCCGCTAACTAAATTCATAATTTTTTTCGAGTTAAATTCATAGATTCTTAAGATAAGTTCATATTTTCCGCATCAAATTAATCATTTATGGTTTTGGTGTGCGAAAATTATGAATTCGCCTCGAGAAATCTACGAATTAGATTCGAAAAAATTATGAATTTTGACTCAAAAAATTATGGATTTGACTCGAAAACATGAATTTTTATCGAAAATAAACTAATTTGATTTGGAAAAAATGTGAATTAGACAAGAAATATTATGAATTTGACTCGAAAATTGTGTATACAATAAAGAATCATAAATAATAATTAGCTTGTTGTTCAACTATTTCACACTCTGAAATATATCAGATCTCAGATTGGGGTTGGAAAGTATTGCGAAAACAGTTCATGTATCCTGTATAATTGAACAATTATGTATATGCCTATGGTTTATTGAACCATTTCCAGAAGTTAAATGAGCTTTAAAATTGCCTGTAACAAGGAATTATGCCCACGAAAGGGTTAATGTCAGACTGTAATACATAATTTTATTTCAGAAACTCGATAATTAGTTTTCTAATATTTCAATTTTTCTTTTTTACTTCCAGGTGTCCTTATATCACGTCTACCCATTCAAAAAGTTTTAGATGTATCACCCGAATGGACTAAAGATCATCAAGTCAGTTTACATTCATCGATACAATATGATTTTCGCGTTACATGTGACTCGCATTATTATGGTGCCGGTTGTGCGAATTTGTGTCGGCCGCGCGATGATAAATTCGGACATTATACGTGCTCGGAAACTGGTGGTATTGTTTGTTTATCCGGATGGCAGGGTGAATATTGTGAAAAACGTAAGTTCATTTTATTGTTCATTAAGTTAATATAAATTGGTATAGATTTAAGTATGATTGATTTAAGCTTCGGAAGGCAACTGAGGTTATACGTCACCCCATGACTTGAGAAAAGTATTATTTTTTTAGTATTATTATTAACTAGAATGACCTTATTTAGTCAGATTAGTCAATTTGTAGCGGCAGGTTGTTGTTTAGATTATATTTGTAATGCTGGGGAGACTCAAAACCGCTGTTGGTCTTTACGAGTGAGAAAAGTGTTGTCTGCCGAAAGCTAAGATTGATTGTTCATCCAAAAATATTTTGTATTTGATATCTACGAGGATAGTTCCAGACCTTACAAAGGAAACACAAAAAAAAAGAGAAATATCTATATTAATCCATTGTCTCCTCTTAGTTCGATACAATTTTCCCTGTGATGGTCAATAGCCCCGACACCCTGTTTATAGTGAGAATCATCGAAATTCTCAAAATAGCCATTAATTGGAAACTTCACCTCTTCATTGTTGGCGAATATTTTGCCACTCAGCCATTTTTTCAAGTTTAGAAACAAAAAATAGCTCTAGATTTCGCAAATAAGATGCAAGAAGAAGCAATACGAACTTTAACTCATTGATTTTGGCCATCTCAAAACGTTCTTTTTCGTCAAATGTGGCCGTTTTGTTGATTTCATCACTCAAACGCTGCAATCAGTGTGCAAAAACGTGGCCGGATTTTTTGAATTTGTTCCATGGTTTCTGGCATAGTCACCTCAATTGGCCGACAACTGAGATATTCGTCTTAGTAGCTCGTATGACCACGTTTAAAATTTTCCAATTAATATATTTGTTTTTGAACATGTGTTTAAAAACCTTCAAACAGTTACTCATTAAAAACATGACCTGCCGACCACGGAAATCCGAGCCGGAACCGCTTTCGCATTACCTAACCTCGGCTGTGCTCTAGCATCCACTAGGTGTCTATGAGGCATCCTTCCCCTATTTTGAGAGCAATACCAGCTCCACATATGCTGACACATCTGACCAGTTATCATCTGGCCATAACATCATCTCCCCGCTTTTCTCTGGCGTTTCAGGTCCAATTGTTTTCGAAGCGGGCACAATGGAAAAATGTATGCAAAGCGTCGTCACTTTCCTTAACAGAATACTTACAGAACCCCGTTCTGACTTCTCCCATTCTATGAAAGTATTTCCTGAAGTAGTCTTGACCTGGTAGAAACTGGTTTAGGTAGAAATTTATTTCGCCGTGGTCGCGATTAAGCGAAAATTTTAAGGTACGAATTAGCCTAGTTGTCCAGGCCCTCTTCGAGCTCGGAACCCAGCGCTGCTCCTTCATCAACTCAGTATTTGACTGTTGTAAACGAAAAAAGGGGATCTTCCGGAGTAGACTCTTGCTCCACTTTGATATGTGTTGAACTGAGGCCTTTCAAATGCTAGTATTGTACCACATAAAGGTCGCCAAATTTTTTCTTGTTTACAAATTCACTGAGAGCTTTTCATAGCTGTCAAAAACATAATTAACAACGTAACATTGTGAAGCTGCAAAATTAAGTTAAGCTATAAAGTTGGTACTTTATGTCATAGCAATTTTTTCCAAACAGCTACCTATACCAATTTCCGGGACAATCTATATATATGATTCAAGAAAGACTCATTTATCGTATGAACGAACTTCATTCCTATTCCAAATTGGAACCCTAATCGAGCTTCGATTAATTGTTTCCCCCCTGAATTTCAAACTTTTTATGACTTAGTTAATTTTTTTGTTTTTAAGTTTTTCACTCCAAATGCATTTGTAGATTCTGATTGATTTTCATTCAAATTCAAACATTAATTTTGCATATGATTGCTGAAGAAAATGATGATTTGAATTTGATAAAATCATTCAAAACAACCAGCTAAACCAAGCAATCATTTGACCTGAAATATTTCCACCCACATTGACCCAATACACTCCTAAACCTTAAAAACTATCATATACTCAATTCGCATCCAACCTGAATTCTCGAATATCACTGTGAAATATGCCTATTTTTCGAACCACTAAAACTCCTTAGTTCCTATCAATCCGATAATCGATCCAGACGTGCACATTGCTCATCCATATTCATCCAACTATTTCGTTCACCACTCAACTTTAAAAGTTCGACTACGACACCGAAAATTATATCATAGAAAAACTGATACTGATTCTATCTTTTCAAGTTTTTCCTTCAAATCCTCATTATTATGTCTGATGCGGAACCACTTAGACAGATCGATCTTCTGCCCAAAGTACCGACCGATTATCATTGTGGTCTCTGTTCACGAAACCACCCAGCAGAACCTTTTGCGCAAGAAAAAGACCAGAAGACGACCACTAAGATATCGAAGCCTCTTCGAAGAGATCATCGAACAAATGTTGCTGGAGCTCTTCTCCTCACGGGTTCACTCGAAAGTCATTACTCGTGAAAAAATCTTTAATTGATCTAATGTGCCTGTAATTTCAGTTTTCCTCCCGAAAAATTCAAGAGACGACATCATTGTCTTTAAGCGCTCCACTAAGCGGTTCTTCCATTCACAATATGCATGCTAAGCTAGTCTCTGGCTGGTTCCTCTTCTAAAAGAACATGACTTGAATCTTCTATTTATAGTGGTCGTCGATTCTCGATAGATAGTTTGGATGGATGGACGAGTGGATAGAAGATGGTCGGATGGTTTGATTGTGGTTTACATCCGGCGTGTGTTTGAGATTTACATTAGCCGAAACCAGTTGAAGAAGAATAACCAATAATCGAAGTGAAAGATACTAATAACAGGCTTGTGGATAGTAGTTGCCAGGCTTTTGCTACTTTTTATTCAAGCTAAGTGGATAATTTTCCAACAATCGATGCGGTTATTATATTTTTCGGATAGTACATATTTTATGTTGATCGTAAAACTTAACTTGAATTAGCTATCTTTCGCGCTTTTCGTCTGTGAGAACTTAATGTGCAGTTTTTGGAGTTTTTCGATGATCAGTTCTTAGGTGCTTGCTCTTGAACGGTGTAATTATCATTGATCTGTTTTCTGCATCCATTTGATTGTTGTGCGCAGCAGCACGGTGACGACGATGGACAACAAATAGTGCCATAGTAGTGTGCGTAAAAATTCGTAATCTATCTAATTTGGTGGTAGAGAGATCAGCGACCTATGATCGAAAGTGTAATAAATGTTAATTTAATGGCGAATAAAAGCTGTTCGTATTTTACAAGTATCTGTCGTGGGCGACTTAATTTTTCTAATCGTCACACCGAAATGATGTGGATCGTCATTAAGACATAAATTTACTGCGTTTTCTTTTTCGATCTTAACTTAAAAGTGAAATCATTTAATAGCGCATCGAATTGGTTCGTTTAATTTCTTTTATTTCGAATTGAAATACTAGCTATTTTATTTGTGGTTACTTTTTGATTGCTATATTGCACAAAAGTAATTTATCACTTTTATTGCTTAAGAAAACTGAAACAAATCATTCGCTAAAGTGCTTTTTCAGACCTTAGATTGATTTTCAGATACTAATTTTTCTCATTTGTACACGTTTCACTCATGTGCTGTCGATTCGATACATCATATTTCGTGATATATTTGACCAAATGTGCTCATACTTAGCTGATTGTTTCATAGGTTGGCCACCTTGGGCCTAAAGTTCAGCCTGGTGCAACTCTTATTTTAAACTCTTTCTTGTGTCACTACATGGATCAAACTCGTTGAAAAGGCATCAAAAGCAAGTACACTAGCTATTGTTCCAAAAAGATTTCGTTTTGACAAGTCTGATTCTTGTTCTGGGGAGCAAAATTTTTGGTTGGCCGACTTTTGGAGCAGGCCGACATTCACCCTACTTTTTGAAAAAGTAACATTCCAACACAAAAACAAAATATCTTACAACAGAACTTTTGCGCGTAAAAGATACGCGTCAACAAAGTGAAAATATATATAGTATGCATTTGCTTCAAAAACGGCGAAAAAGTAAGGCTAAAAATGAAAGTTAATGTTCGTCCAAATACTGTCATTGCGCGTTATTTTGGTTTCATTCTCTCTGTTTTTGGTAATTTTGATGTTAAAGTTGCATTTCGCACAAGTCGAATCGATGTCGAAAATGTTCACAAAATCAGTGGCATGCACAGGTGGTCGCAAAAGGGGTATTTGTATCCTCTGCTACTTAACTATATTTGAAAATGTGTTGTTGCACTCAACTCGATTTTTCATCATTTCTGTGCCTTCAAGTTCAATGAAGACTAAAGAAAGCTTGCTCCGAATTTGGATGATTGCCCCTCCCCATATTTCAGAGTCCTGTGCACGCCTATGGATAAAATGATTGCAATGATTGCAATAGATCTACATGTTAAGAAGTTCGACCACAAGACAGTATTAAACCGTTTGAATCAAACTGGATACACAAAGAATTGCGATGCCTAGATACAACGCAAATTGACACAAGAAACAAAACATTTCCATCTGCAAAGCCTATTTCAGTTGGTACCAAATCGGTCCGTTTGTGAAATGGTTGGCCCGGGGGATGAGAAATGAGCTGCATACGACAATATTGTGCGTAAACGATCGTGATCAAAGCAGGGTAAAATGGCTCAAACGATGGTTAAACGAAGATGAACGGCCAGAAAAGCTTTCTTTGTTGTGTGTTTGGTGGGGCTGGAAAAAAATCAATCATTGAGAGAGGTCAGGTTTTGAGAGAGTGAGATTGAGAGAAGACTGAAATAGATAATCCCGTTGTGGTTTGGTTCAAGCAAATACGTTTAAGTTTAAGATTTCGGGGATGTCTGCAGTGAAAACATGGAAGAGATACGGTCTCAAGGTGGAGCCTTGAGGTACACCTGATTCAATAAGAAATTCGTCAAATAAAGCCCCATTGAAGGTGACGAATGCCATTCTGCCACTGAGAAAAAACTATCAACGGTTTTGATTAACCAAATAGAGAAATCGATATTGTTCATTTTATACAGGATACCCTCAATGCATACGAAGTCGAAAGCCTTCTGTAGATGACTCAAAAAAAAAACTATTTTGTTCTGGGTGCTTTCTTCATGGATGAAAGTGGCATCACTGTTTAGTGTTGGCCTTATAATTTGGTACACATCAATGACATTTTTTAACTGCTTTTGAATCACCCTTTCGAGTAATTTCCCTGCAGAGAAATTGGACGAGGGTTGCGGACATCCCGTGATCCTGATGCTTTTGGGGATAGGGAATGTTTTCGCACGCTTCCAAGCTGTGGGAAAATATCCAATGCTGAGACAAGAGTTGAAAAGGTCCCAAAAGTATTAAAGAAGCAAGAAAGAAGCTTTTTTGAAAAAAATATTTGAAATTTTTTCTTCTCCTAAGGATTTTTCCGAGGAAAGGATCGATATCAGATTGAGAAGAACTACTTTATTTACGAAGGATCCATGGTTTCGGGGGTTCATCGAGGCACATGATGGAATCATCAGGAAGTACTTGACCATTCGAAATAAAATTTCTTCTTAATCGTTTGGAAAGAAATCATCTACTATGTTTGCTTTTATACTGCCAATCACCGAATCCGGGCCTCTACTGTCAGCTGTTGAACGTTTGATGCTAACTATTATCTACCAGCGGGCAGAATTAGCCAAAAAGAGAGGATTTGTACCCCACCAGGACAAAGCTTGGCCACTTACGCCTACTCCGGGTGCTGGGTTGAGAAGATTTCATGCATCCACTCTATAGTCCTGATCTGGCCCCAAGCGATTACCATCTTGTTTTGTTATTGCGAAATGTTGGTGACAAAAATTGCCAAAAGAAAAGATTATAAAAACGCTTAGTCGAGTTTTTTTTACCAATAAGGACCATCATTTCTACGAAAGAATCATTATAAAATTGAAATATGCATTTTCTGTCTTATCAAATTTATTTTACTCAAGTAAAACTAAGATTATCGCACACATAAAAGTGATATTACTCTAAATAAAGCTGCTTATGTTCTCCAATAAATCCTTTCAAAATGTAATACGACCAGCTCCAATTCATTCCCATAACATGAAAAATAACTTGTTTTCTTTTCGATTCATACATTTTCTATAAAATCCTGAGAGAATTTTCAATTAACTCGATACTCCAGGACTAATCACCTGCACAATAGGATTATCTTCAATAATAGAAACCTTTCCGACATCATACACAATAACACTCCAACAACCAATTCACCATCATTTCAACCTGTATCAACCATCCAATTCCGTTTCTACGCTAGAAGAAAACAACTTAAAATCCAAGCATCGTGCATCAGAAACAATTATTCCAAATCGTTGCACAGATCGCAGTAAATGCCAGCCACTTCTATTTCGACATTCATTTTTCTCATGCCCGAATTCAAGCAAAACTACGAATTCTTTTATATGTGACTATCACCGGCATACCCTGAAATATAAAGTCCTAAAATATGTCATCAGTCCCGGCATGCAACATGTTGATCTCGTCGTCCTCATCGTGTTGTTTTTTGCCGTCGTCTCCAGGTCAATCTTATTTTCCACTATATTGTCTTTTCTACTCACATCTTTCCTGTTCTTATCCATTTTTTTTCCATCATAGGTCGCCCAATCTTCAGTATAGGTCCATTCGTAGAATGAATTTTGTTGGTATTTTTTCTCTCCTTCATCCTCCTCCAAAAATAATGTGCCCTACTGTTGGCATGGCAGCTAGGTAGTAGCCCTGCCGTGTGTGTAAAATATCTTTTTTTTCGGATTCTCTCGTACTTTTTTCTCGTTTTTTCAAAAGATTTTTCTAAATCTCGAAAAAATCTTCCCACGACAGCAGGAGCATTTATGAAGTGTTTGTGTATAGATCGTTTTGTAGTCGGAACGTCAGGCAGGCAGGCAAGAAGACCTCTGTGTGTTTTGTTGTTGCTATCGTCATTTCATCCTGTCCTCTTTGCTCGGAAATTGAGCCTCTGCGTTCATGCATCGATTTGGGCTTAGCTCCTTTTTTTTCTACCAGTTGTGATCTTCGACGACGCAAAAAGAAAGCAAAACACGATCAAAAAAAACCTGCTACTTGCCTGGATTAACTCTGCATGAAAATTATCGTGGTGGATCGGGAATAGATGCAACTACAAGTGCGGAGAACAGATTGGTGGAAAAAGGCAAACTCGGAGTTCAGCTGTTTCCTTTTGAGTTTCAAAATAATCTCCTTTACCTGGTGCTGTGAATGATGGCTTGCCAGTTTTTGAGGTATGCTGCATGCGTGCAAAAGAGATTTGTTTCGGATTTTTAGGCATTAATTTCATTAGATTTTTGGTTAAATTAGAACTTGGCTAAAGTAGGACTATCGGTTGCCATTTTAGGATAAATCGGATCTTGTTTTGAATTTTATATGAATAGTTTTCAGGATGTAGACAAAATTTCAATTTCAACCTTATTCTGAAGTTGATCTACGAACAATACTAATGATATCGATACTTTCGGACTTCAACCCAATCAGCACAACTTTCAGAATAAATTTATCTAAATAGCAATCAAGGTATTTAAAATTCCTATTTCCATCCAACTGCCGCGAAAAAGTTTCTCCAAATTCATTCATAACGCCAATGATTAATAATTCATTCATAATCGACAATTATAGCTAAGAAGCTGGCCAATTTCGCTAATAAAAAGCAACTCGTTGCTACCAATCTCCAAGCGTCTTTAAAGCTATCTCTCCGCAAAAGCCATAAAAATAATGATTTCCATCTAAATAATGCAAATCGATCATATCACTTATCATCCGAATACATCAAACATGAAGAAGATTTACCTTAGTGAGTTAGCCGCAACTAAAGTCGAACGTTGGGGATCGAAAAAAAACCAGACCAAAAACAATCAGACACCTTGGAAACTGATTTCGAACGAGCAAACGATGGAAGTGAAATAGCTGCAAAAATATTTGCAATAAAATTACAAGAAAGTAAAAAGCAAGCTGCATTCAAAATACTGCTACAGCAGCAACAGCATCTATAAGAAAAGTCCCAAGAGAAGGCATTCACTCTCTGGCATCTGGAAGATGGTGCACGAGGCAAAGCAATACGTTCAGACACGATTGCAGGAGTTTTCTGCTGGAACCTCGAATTTTGTGTAGTTCTCGACGATACTTCGCGCAACTACATCCACGACAATGACTCCAACAACGAAAACGACGAAGGAACAATGTAATGCGAAGAGGACCTTGATATAATAAAATGGTTTGAACTTCACCAGAAAATCAGTTCCCACCGTTTATTTATACACACGTCGTTGTCGTGGAGAAGCGCCGCGAAATCGAGTTCGTTTTATTTCGAGTCGAATACGATGCATTCGTTTAAGTTCATCTTTCGTATCTCATTTTATTTTCTCGATACTTTTCAGATGTTACCGTTCTTACTCTGGCGGTATACTATTAGATCTTTTTGTGTGTTTGACCATTTTCGCTCTGGTCTTCAGTACTGATACCTTCCTCCCGTGCTGCATTCTCGATCGGGATGCTCTGAAAACATGCGAAATTTTCGAGTTTTGCTTCCTCGTTTTCTTATCCCTTCAGGGGATATCTAGACTGATTTTCGCTTTGCAATCATTTCCATATGGTTGCGATTGAATTACGGGCTTTAGTGCGTAATCTACATTTTATCTACTGTATGCATTTTCGACAGCCACAATTTCACCGGCAACTGAACGTGCAATCTGGCTAAAGTAGCACACATCTGGTTCATGGTTACGACTTGGGAGACACGACGGCGAAAAAGTCAGAATGGAAGCAACGGGAAAATTGAAGATGATCCCAGGCCTATTTTGTGCAAGGCGTACGTGTAAGGTGTACGTGTAGAAGACGTAGATGTTGCAAAAAGATGCAACAAATAATTGTATTCCAAGCAGAGTTAATGGTGATGGTGCTGCCGTTGTTGCAACCAAAATGGGAAGGTAATTCGTGTAAGTTGTAATAAGGGGAATTACATGAATCTTTGAATAGCTCTCGGGATGATAGCTTGTAGTAGTATAGCAATATGTTCTTCGAGGCTTAAGAAAGTTTTCGTGCCTCGGACATAATTCGCGCTAAAATTGATGCGGGATAATCCTTTGAAAGTTGTTTCATTCGTTCTTTCTTGTGCGTGTTTATGTTTATATCGCGCAGTTTATTAAAGCCCGGAATGGGGAAAGTAAATATTAGACTTCTTAATAGAAAGTGTAAGATGAATGTGGGATTTTTCGCAGGTTTTGAAGGGCATGAAAAATTATTTCAAGTTTTGTTTGAGAGGATCATGACAATCATATACAATTAAAAATTGATCAGTTAAAAAGTACGAGTATTGAAGCTTGAGTAGCCTAGTGGGTAGAGCACTGGCTTCTTGCGTGTGGGGTCCCTGGTTCGAATCCAGGTTCGGACGAGGGTCCGCTCACCAAGCTTTGAGTTCACCTAGCTCTGAATAGGTACCTGATTTAAATCAGGGGTAAAGTGAGTCGTGGAACTAATCACTCCACACTCGTATCCACAATGATTAAAAAAATTGTAATGAAGCTCTCTACCAGCTTCAACCCCTAGACCCGTACAAGGGTTGTCGTGGGATTGCTTTACTTTATGAACATAATTTCAATCAGCTTTGAATTTGGACTCGCGAAAATAAGACAGACAGAAAACTCCTGCGAAAAAAGAGACTCCGAATGGAAGCTGATAAATATTGGATATTGAAATAAGTTTGCACCCGATATTTCTCAAATTTTGTTATTTATTTAAATAATTACTCACAAAATAGGCTCACTCAAAGTATGCTTCACTGGAAGTAATAAAATTCGCTTCATCTTTCAGGCAGTAAATGGGTTTTCCGGGTCTTATTCTGCGATGCACGTGACATGAGATTTCCTGTCATTTGTAAAGTCACGTCATTTATGAATTGGTATTCTAAGAGTCATGTCAAGTGGCTCTAGGTGCTGACTATGAATTTGTGTTTGAATGGCAGCGCCTGAAAATCGACAGCTAAAATTTAATCAAAGTTCAAAAAGAAGTCGTTTGAAATTTAAATATGTAAAGGTAAATCGGGCGATAAGCCAGTGGTTATCAGTGAAATAAAAAAGAGGCAAACGAGCGTGTCTCTTGCCTTGACGTTTCATCGCTTCTCATCAGAATCGTTGATCTTCAACGTGGTCACATTTTCCACGTTTTTGATCCCTCTTGTCGAGCTTTGGCTTTCGATAGAGTTTGGGCATGATAGAATCGGCGAAATAGATTGATCGTTTTCGATAACTGATACACCGTCTTCTGCTATGCTGATTTGTTGCTCGGGCGGACCAAATAGTTTCCTTGTTCTCTGTATTAATTTATATAGAGATTATAAATTTATTGTTACCTCTTGGCTCCCGAAAAACTATAGCACGGAATTCAACTCTCCTCCTCCTGCGGCAGATCTCACTTTTTTTGGGCGATTTTCTTCCTAATTTTCAATTTAAAACTACTCCATACCTAAAATTCATGTGTTTGAATAAATTTTCGCCAAATAATTCAAAATACAATCCCAAACTCAAAAAAAAAGTTCAATATAAAATGATTTATTATGATTTATGTATATTTCAGCAGTATGAAGTAACAATAACTAATATTTTAAACAATGCGATGACAGCTGTCGAAAAAATGACGTTCATGATAATGATTGTCTCTTTCACGACACGTCCACCGCTAGATGTGCTGGCTTCACTATATGGGTTTTCTTCAAACACTATTTGTTTCCTATAAATAGTCCTTATTCAAATATACACACTTAACCTAATAATATTCTCAGTTTTACATGACTCCAATTTGCTGAAGAAGAGATAGAGTTTTCTTCTTCTCGATCACAACGCTCATGGCGGCGACTTTCCAACTTACTTGGGATTTCACAAATATAATAGCCCATTCACACTGAGGCTAAATCAGGCGATTTCGATCAGCTGATCGCTTTAGAGCTAAATCGACCACAAATCTACCTGATTAACCATACATTTGTCTCGGCTTCTGACAGTCGAAAGCTACCTGTTGTAGAGTTAATCGGTAAAACTGGACTTGATGCCCACACAGCTGTTACAAGAACTTCGCCGATAGATGTTGGGCTAATATGTTTGTGTTTTTGTGGTTGTGCGTTTGCTTTTGGGGCTTCTTTTCTTTCTTTTTTTTATGTTTTTCTTAATTGTTTTATCTTCTTTTTTATTTTTTTGTATAATTTTGTCTGTTTTTCCTCAATTTTTCACCCCTTCTACCACCTTTTCGCCCTCTGGTGGTGGGATTTCTCGGGTGTGGGGATCAAGTCCAGTTTACCCGAGTTAATATAGTATAAATCAGGTACTATTGTGAATTTGGTCCCGGCTGAATTGTTCTCAGAGCGTGCTGAACTCCATCCGTGAGAGGGAGAGTATATTTGGATTGAAATGTCATTCGAATTTCGTTCTAAAATAGTGAAAATTGAACAAAAAAGAAAAATGTGGATTTTACAAAATGAAAACAAAATGTTCTTGCATGCTCCTGCACCGTTTTCAACAACAACATTTCTCTCTCTAAATCTCCTCGCTCTAAATCACTTCGGATAGTGATTAACTTGACAGCTCTTAAATCTACCTGATTTAGAGTGTAGTGTGAACACCATATAAGAAAAGAGCAAAAACTTATTTCTCTACCAAATACATAAAATAGATTGCAATCGATGGAAAATAATCTGCAAAGAATCGCACCATTGAGTATATTTTCGAAAATAGAGGGAAGCAAGCGGCATAAATTTAAGTATCAACGAAAATTGTCAGTTCGAAATGTAGTATAATTTTAGTCATCATCATTTATCCGCGAAATCAATATGAAGAAAAATTGAAATGCTGTTTCTTTTCCACATTCTCACTTTCACCCCATTGTTTTTAGCCTAATTCGTATCATTCATTATTGAACACAATGTTATTTGTTGAAATTTTTCCCAAAGATTCGCAACGCTCAGGTGTGAAATTCTTCCTTTACTTTACCTGTGCAATCAACTCGAATCGCACTTTTTTTTGCGTCATTTCCCAAATATGCAACAAACAAATTTTGCATTCTCTTTTACTTTCAGTGAATTTCTCCAACCAAAAAATCTACTCATCCATAAAATTGCCCGTAAATAAATTAGACCGAAAATCCAAACCGCAACAGTTTACGAGAAAAAAGACTTATCCATTCACCATACCCGCCTACATTATCTCAAACAATTTTCAACGTCTATGCCAACTTCTCGCTTTCTTCGTTACCATCCCAAGCAGCAGCAACACGCTCTCGTTATTTTTTTCTTCCTTGTCCGAATTAATTAAATTTTCCATTAAATCCGTTTCAATTTTTCGCTTCATTATGCACATTAAATAAACTTTGTGAAATGTTTGCCATGATTCGAAAATTTGTTTTAATCAAACTACCTACCTTCTACAATTCATCTCTTGAGATTCACTCGAACGGTTTATTGTTTATTTGTTTATCAATCGCCACGATCATCACAGTCTTGTGTTAATTTATAATCATGATCACCTATCTCTGGTCATTGCCACGATCAACATTGTCACTGGATCACTGCCACAAACCCATAATATCAACAAAATCTCATCCACAAAAAATCTCGCCGATTGCATGTACTCTGATCTACAGATATGATCATTTTCGTGAAGCTCTGCTTTTGTTTACAAATATTTGATATGTAAACTGAGGCAGAAGATCGATCATAACTCTCAAGAAAATCGAATAACAATCTGATCGTAAAGAAAAGTGTCGTGGACCATTTTGTTCCGTTTGCTTTTCAGTCGAAGATCTCTTCTCGGTAAAGTGTGTAACGGTGACTTGTTAAATTCACGAGATCTGATTTTTTATTAGGCACCAAAAACCCCGGATTTCTGTTTGTATTTGGATGACAAGCTTGACATGGCTATTGTACCATGTTATTATGACGACTATAAGATCATTTATAACTATTCGATTGGTTTTTTTATTTTTTGAGTGCGAAATCTAGGTTGATCTTGATATTGTGACACATATATTTGAAAGATGAAGATTTGCAGCAATCGGTTGCAGTTTTATAGGACGTTGGCGATATATTCGCCATCCAAAATATCCAAGTCTGAAAAATAGTATTAAAGGCGTGTAAAAAAAGTTATAAAACTCACAAAAGATATCTTCTACAAATCTTTTATAAAAATCAAATTGCAATATCAGAAAAACTTTGGTTGATTTGAAGAAGATTGAATTTCAAGCTCTACCAATATATGAAGAATATAGTTTTTGTTCGTAATATATCCGTTGATCTTCAATAAAATATTTTAAATATATTAATTAATCTGGCACACAAATTTCGCACAACAATCTATATTTTTCTTTCTCTTTTAGCTCGATGCTTAACAGGCTGTGACGCGCAACATGGTCTATGCAACAAACCAAACGAATGCGTGTAAGTATAGTTTAATCGATTCATCATATAAGCAATATTAAGTACGATAAACTAATGCAGAATACAGATAAACTAAACCTTTATATTTTCTGCACGTTATATACATACATAATAGTTTATACGTATAAATATATTCGCGAAATATTTTGCAGATAACTTGCAGCTTACCAGTTTGCTTGCTCACTTGTTTGTATTGACGCAATAGAATGCACCACGATAAATACTTTGAATGAATTAGAGCAAATATTTAATTACAAATCTATTCGATTCGACTGAGCATTAAAGAAACTGTTATTTAGTGCAGTGATTGCATGTCTGGTATGGCTTAAAGAATTTTTGGAATTTTTCAGAAGAGTGAAAATATGAGCTTTAGTGGCTTTAAAATTGTTGACACTGCGGAAGTTTTTTGCGCGAATATAGAGAAGTTATTTTTTTGCATGCAAGGACGTTCGAAAGTGAATTTAATCTATAAAGTATTTACGGATCTCGAGTAAAAACGAAGTGACTTTTGAATTGAAATTGTATCTAGGCTTGACACCAAAGTCATTTGCACAATCACATATTAGCAAGTGATCTGTTAAATTGGTTGACTAGTGCGAGAAACCTCTCAGTGCAGAAAATCGTCAAAAATACTCTAAAAACTTACGAAAATCACTCATGATTTCCAAAAAATAAACCTGATTAAATTAAATAATCTTGCAAGCGGCCAACTCAAATACTGAATAATAGCTTATGAAAAGAAAATTTACAATGAACGTACCTAAATGCGTCCACACTACTTTCACATTGTTAAAACCAATTTGTCCTCAAATAAGTCTCGAAAATGTACCAATACCTTATAGTATCGTAGCCAAATGACTAGAAATTCACCTTGAAAAAAAACTCACCTGGAAACGTCTCATTGAAGCTGAAACTGTTTCGTGTACTTTTTCACAGATATGGTGTCAAAAGCCGGGAATAAGTGAAAAGTTTTGAATATGTTAGGGAAATTTAAATATTTTCTGCAGCTGTATGGTGAAAACTCAGATGTTTCAACAATTTCCAAAGTGCAAGGCAAACGATGAGTTGATTCACGTAAATACAAAGTCTAAAGTTACAAAAGTGGAAAAAAATGTGTTATTGAGTTGAGCTGTGTAAAAACCGACTTACGTAGCAGCTCTTGGCTGTCCAATATCTAGTGCTTCACCTAGCTACTGCGAATTTTGACACTTGCTAAAGTGATCCTATGCTATGCTTTTGGAGCAGCTATAGCATGCACATTGAACACACCCTTGGTTTATTTATATTAATGCACAGTGCAACAATTAACAGTAATGGTCTGGGAAAAGGTGATTGAAACAAAGTACCTGGGATTATTTTGAACTTTTTATTCGAAATACTCTTCTCACGAAACAATACACTTGTTACATTGTTTCATAAATGAGTCAAATACATGTTTTGGCTCACCATGTGGTGTTGCTTTTAGTGCACGTCTAGAAGCTTTTGAATGTCATCTATGTTGTCGTAAAGGCATCGTTTTTGATTTTGGGAACAAAAAGAAGTCACATGGGCCTAAGTCTGGTGAATGTTGTGGGTGGTTGATCGCACAGACTCGATTTCGAGCCAAAAATTGACGTCAAATAAACGATTTGTGACTTGACGCACTAACCAGTTCTCTGGATCGCTATATTTTGACCAAATGCAACGAATTCTGTCCGTCAAATATTTCAGAATTTGCAAATAGTACTGCCAGTGATAGTTTGCCCCGTTAGAACGTACTCCTTGTGGATGATGACTTTGCTACCAAAAAAAAAACAGTGAAGATATTCTTGACTTTTCAGTGAATTTTTCGTGTTTTTGTGCCTGTGGTGAATTTTTCGACTGCCATTCTGCACATTGGCGCTTAGTTTCTGGATTGTGTTGAATCCATTTCAGGAAAATTGGATCATATCTTTCGGTTGCGCCAATCTCTCTGTCATGATTGGCACGAAGTGATTTCTGGTCCTCCGTCAACGTGTGTGAAACAAACTTTGCACAGCCTTTTTTTTAGCCAAATCCACGTGAAGAATAAGTGGAATCGTTTATCTGTTGATATTCAAAGTTTTTTCCATTATTTTTGGTGAACCATTGCGGACATTTGTAACAAAATCACGAATTATTTCGATCATTGCGGGTATGCGAACTTACATTGTTCTCCTATCACGTTTATTATCCATTTATGGCACAGGAAAACATTTCTTCTGCTTAAACAATCATGTCCATACACTTGTTGCATCAATCGAAATATTTCCGGCGCAGCTTTACTGATTTTTGATTGAAATGTAATAACAGCTCTTCGTTCGATGATTTTATTCTAACATTAAATTTTTTTAACTTAACACAGCGCCATAAAACCAACAACTGTCAACCGGTCCCAGTAAATTTCTTTGCATTTTGTGTGGGAACGTTATAGATACAAAAAAAAACTTACCGAAAAAGTTGACCCTTATTTCCTTCCCTTCTGTACTCTCACATCTGGTATGTAATGTTTACCATCACCCTCAGCATTCTCCATAGAAATCCAACCACACTAACGTCTAAGTTCAAAGGTCGGTGTGATTACATGCTATCCATTCGCTCCCAAAGGCGCTACCTTATTAATTATTTCCAAATCAAAAGTTAAACCCCAGATCACCTAATCGCACTTCTCAATTCACTACGAGTAACCAGCTAACAAGATTCGCCGCCATAAAAGCCACTTTACCGCTGCCGAAAAGGTAAATAGCACCATATAAACGAAAAGCATTCTTCGGGAAAGTGTAGTAAGGAACAAATTAAGGCTCATTAGATTGCACGGCACGATGTACGTGCCGAAGTGACACACCTTTCGAAGCAATCTCATAATAATATGTTTGTTGCTACTGCTACTATTTCTAGCCAAGCTATTACTTACTACTCTTGTTGCTCCTGCTGCTGTCTCCGGCACGCCAACATCTATATGTCGTTCCATCGCGAATACCGAGAACAAAACGAAACGTTTCTTCTATATAACTCTGTGAGCAAGAGCAGCAGTACATTTAATCAGCCATTTAAAGACAATAAAGAGTCGACGACGAGTGGAAAAAATGTCGAGTGCAGAAGCTGCGGGGGGAGTTTACAGCCAGTCAGTCGAAATGCATAAGTAGTTAGATCCATAGTTGTACGAATCAGCACGGTTCAATCGAATTCAAAAAATCGTAATTTTCCCACGCTATTTATAAAAGCTACTTGCTGCATACTACAGCGATGTGTCGATAGTTGTTTATTGAATGGCAGAAGTGAATCGCCCACCATATTTTTCTCGAGCTACCAGTGACTGGTAATGTAATACAAACGTTTGTAGCTTGATTTGGGGACTGAAATTTATTTAAATTGCTTTTATTTTCGAAAAAAACGCGACATTTGTACTAGTTTTTTTTTCTCGAAATCAGGCGAAGACCTATTGTGTTGCTGATTTCGTGGGGATTATTGATTCGTGCTGATGATTGATGTATCGACGACAACGAACCACAATAAAAAACATGGCAATTTCTTGCCATTCTGGCCAATGCATTATTCAAATTCGATTAGAGCTGGCTAGTTTTTTTCATCAGAGATATGTTAATGTGATGATGGCAATTAGGCTATTATAAATGTCATTTAATGCGAATTTTTATGAATATTTAATTGAGTTTCCAGTGAATGGCGACGACATGACTAGAATCGATTATCTGATCGTGGCTGGAAGATTTCAGTGGGAACTAATATTTTTGATTGAAACGAAGATATGTACATATGTATCGTGAAGTGTGTCTATGTGATGTGGCATAGAAACGGTATTCGTTAAGATTCACTGTTAGACATGATAGGTAAAAGTGTCAGCAAAAAATAAGATTCGTATCTTAAGGGACCAACTCAAAAGCAATGAGGAGAAGTACTACCCAGTTAAACACACATTTTCTCTTGATGCAATTGATATATACGGTTTGAAGCTAAAGTTTCTCGAAATCTAGAACTTAATTATTAGTGGTGCAGACAATTGCGACTGCAAAGATATTTGAGATTCTCTGAAAAATTATGGGTGTGGAAATGAAACGTTAAGGAGTCAGGAAATATTGAATGATTAAAAAAAAATCAAAGTATGAACAGTTTTCGAAACTATATTCAAGCGGAAGCGCTATGCAAGTGCAACGAACGAGTCGAACCTTTCAACAGACAGTGCATCAATAACTTAGTTTTGAACTGGTAGATCTAGTCAATGTGCGCAGCCTTCCTGAAAACCGCTGGAGCGTGAATATGCAACATCAAGCCCGAATCAAAGATAAATCATATATCATAAAATGTATCATACTAAAGAGTAATCAAATATAAAGTAATGGGTTCCCTAATGAAAACCACGAAAGTAAAGCCGGTACAGCAGACGCTCGAAAATTAGAACCAGCTTGTACATCGGGTAGTTCTAATTTCTGGACGTCTTTTTTAACTGTCATAGAAAGTTACAAACATAGATGAACTAGTTTAAAACACTTTATTTATCTTTCTCATACATTATCTCTTTTGTTTTACATTATTTAGTAATTAAGCTTTTTTTTTTTGGGTTTTTTTATATTTGATTCCACGATCTCGTTACGGAGGGCTAATAGGGATGTCATGTGCTTAGCAGAGTACAGCTCACTTCTTTTACACCATTTTATTAAATTATTAACACTCTCGATACCTGTAGAATGAGGAACAATTAGCATGATATCGATAACATTATCACCGCTGCTATATGAAGCCTCGTCATTACTATTATCTTCATCGGATTCGCAATTAAAGATGGCTTCACTCCATGTTTGGATATCCTCAATAGTGACGAAGTGGTTGGGAACGATAGCTGCTAGAAGAGATTGGGTTCTTTCGAGGAGTTTCCCTTCGTTTTGATCTCGATTTGCTCGCACAAATTCAGCAAGAGGCAAATAGTCCTCGCTGCCAAATTCTTTGTCGTCCCAATCCAACAGTTTGGACCAATACCTTTTTAAAATTTCTTGCATCAACTCATCCCAAGTTTGCTTCGGTGTGACTATCGCGTTGCGGATAGTATGCCGGTTTAAGCGTTTGTCTAGGTCACCACCATCGGCAATCAGTTGTGATAGCAGCTTATTTCTGTAAATGAGCTTTGTTATCTTTATAGGGTTTAGGTCCATTGGTTGCACAGCTGCGGTTACATTTGGAGGGGAAAAATATGCAACTATATTGCTGTCTTCGCTTTGCAGTTTTTCAATAGGGGCGTGAGCAGAGCCATTGTCGATTAGCAGCAGAGCCTTCGGAGGCAAATTGTTTTCCGCCGAAAAGCGAAAAACCTGTTGAATAATCATAATCATTTTAAAAGCATGAAATAAATCAGCAACTAACGAACTCTTTTGCTAACGAATATCCTGTGAAACCATTCATGAAAGATTCGAGACGTCATCCAGGCATTTTTTGAACAGTCGTATTGAAGTGGGTTTTCGAATCCTGTGAAGCATCTTGGGTTTTTGGCTTTGCCAATTACCAATGGCTTAAGCTTGTGCGATCCATCTGTATTTGCTCCCAACAAAAAAAAAATATGTTCCTTTTGTTTTTTGAAGCCAGGTCCCTTTTTTTCACAAGCAGCAACATATGTTCTGTCCGGTAGACAACGAAAGAATAATCCACTTTCGTCCATATTATTATATATTTGTGTATCCAATAAACCCATTTCAGCTACCTTTGCTCGTAACCTCCTTAAAAATGCTACGATTTCGTTGACATCATTAAAGAGAATTTCGCCGCCAATTTTCAAATAACGAATGCCGTGGCGATGTTTAAATTCCGTGAACCAACCATCACTTGCATTGAAACCATCTGCACCTTTATCAGGATAAATTTCCACGAAAAGTTGTTTACCTTTCTCTTTGAGGATTCGCCCGGTCAGTGTAATATTTTTTTGACGTTGATTTAAGAACCACTGGTAAAGACGGCTTTCCATTGCAGGATATTCGGCACGGTGCAAAGATTTATTGCGAGATTCCTGATAAGTCGAAAAAACTGCAGTTAAAATCGCATCTTTTTTTGATTTTATGTAGCCTATAGCCGATTTAGACACATTGAAGTCATGCGCTAGGCGATTTGCTTGAATACCTTCATCAAGCTTTTCTAAAATTGTAACTTTTGTATCTAGAGATAAAGTGTTACGTTGAAATGATATTTTTTGTTATTCACTGAAACTTTCAAAAGCAAATCGAGTCAAATATGGGAAAATTACGCGAATTAAATTGCACGTGCACACTGACGAAACAAAATACGCAAATTGAACCACTACCCACATAATCACGTAGCTTCCCTTCCAAGTTTAATTATACAAAGCAAAATGAAAACGAATATGGGGACTCACCGTTTTGTGGCGAGAAAAAAAAAGAAAAAACTAAACAAGGCGCCTGTACTTCAGCCTGGACCAGCGCGACTTGACTGACGACAAGACGGTTTGAAGAGAAGATTCTTCTACGAAGACCTTACGTCAACGAGGGAGAGCTGCTGCAACTGAAGGCCCTACCGACAAGGTGAGAGCTGACTGCAACCGAAGGCCCTACCGACAAGGTGGGAGCTGACTGCAACCGAAGGCCCTACCGACAAGGTGAGAGCTGACTGCAACCGAAGGCCCTACCGACATGGTGAGAGCTAACTGCAACGGAAGGCCTTACCGACATGGTGAGAGCTGACTGCAACTGAAGCCGACGAGGAGAGGGTGCAAAACTGAAGGCCCCAGCCGACGAGGAGAGGGTGCAAAACCGAAGGCCCCAGCCGACGAGGAGAGGGTGCAAAACCGAAGGCCCCAGCCGACGAGGAGAGGGTGCAAAACCGAAGGCCCCAGCTGACGAGGAGAGGGTGCAAAACTGAAGGCCCCAACCGACAAGGGAGGATGCACAACCGAAGTATCCGCTGTAACAAATTAGAACCAGCGGTTTTAATTTCTGGACGTGCAATGCATTGAATCACTTCGTTCTAATTTCTGGAAGATTCTAATTTCCGAAAGTTCTGATTTGCGAGCGTCTACTGTATTTAGAAAGATAAACCAGAGTAGAGCAATCAAAAGGTATGAATGTCGAATTTGAAATATGCTATCACTTCAATCAAACTTAACAAATCGCTCGTTAAAATAAATATTATCTAATCGTTCACGTGCCAAAAAATGACAATCAACGTGGATATTAACCTGTAACGTGGCAGTTAACAAATCAACACAAAGCAAAAACATTTGATTTCAATCAGTTCCCTAACCTTCCACCCCACATCCTCTCATCTAGATTCCTTGTTTTTTTTTCAAGTCAATCCAAGCTCGAAACGCGTCGCCGATATTACGATCAGTCTACCTGTCTCCCGAAATAACACTTGATGATCATCTAGAAAATACATAGCAAACGCTAAAAGATATCATCTCACGTTGATCTAAGTAGATCTAAATAAAAACAAATATGAACCCAGAGCCAAACATTAGAGTCTCCAAAATGCTAGTAGATGGCACGCTACACCAAAAAAAAAACCAGAAGCCGTTTATGTAGTATCTTTAAGTGTCTCTCTTTCATTCACTTAACGCGATCAAACCATATTACTTGATCACGTTCTCATATTATTCGCAAACAATAGTTCGGAAAACCGCAAAACTTCATTCAAGCTTGGAATATTGTCAATTGGCCCGATATATTTTCGTCAACGCGACTTTATTATTATTCCAACATAGACGAGCTGCTCCCGTAAGTGCGAAAAACAGGTTCAAATTTTAAGGGACCCTGTTGTAATATGATTCATGAAAAGAGAGGAAAAACGGTTTCCACTCACTTATCTGCATGAGCGCAATATAAATCCTAACCTCCCTTCAAAAATATATATATATATATTTGAGACTGTGTCAGTTAGTTGACTACTGCGACAGCGAAAATGAAACCTAGAACGTCTTGGTTTAGAATAGATAGATCATGATAAAAAAAAAAGTGTCTAATGTATCTACAAGCACGTTGTTAAGATCAGATCTTGCAAATTATGTAAGTCATCTCCTAAGATGCGGACTGGAATAGATACCACACATCGTCGTGTGAATAAAACGCTTCAAAAAGGCGAATCCTGTCCCCTTTCGTTTAGACGGGTCTACACTTGATAAGTCTAGATAGTGTACGATACCTAGTTAGTAACATATAGATACCAGTATTCAAGATCACTATTAACTTCTTCTTCTTCTTTCGTGGCATTGGTTGCTGGCTTGTGAGCGTACAACGTTCTCTATGAGTTAGTACAGACTTGTGGAACCTTTCGGGGGCATTGTTATACCCCTAGAGATCTATGGCGTGAGAAATTTTAATCATGATCATAGGTACGGCGCGTAAATGCTAGGCTGAGCTGGCTGTCTGGTGATGCTGCTGTTGCTGCCGCCACTGCTCCACGTCTTTCAAGTTGTGGTGGCTGTCAAGAAATATTCAGATGGAGTGATCTTGGCGGTGATCTCGCTGATGAGCCGCATAATGAAGATCATGATCGCGAGCCGAGAAAAAGATGATAATGACGACTACTATGGTCGGTCGGCCGGTCGTTCCGACCAATCTATCGAGTTATACGTACGGACAATTAAAAGTGAACAAACACTTTTTTAATTGGATAAATACGAATAGTTACGATAGATGGGTGAATAGAGATAACTAAGAACCTGTAGAGTGGTTAGATGTAAATAGAATGGATTTGATATTTAGCGGATAGAATAGGGAGCAATTGAAAACGTGCGAGAAAATTGAATGTACAATTAGAGATAAGGAATTGTTGTGAATATGATACTTGTTTAGTTGAAAATGGCATATATTTCATAATAACGTGCCTTTGGAATTGAGGAAAAATTATGAAGACCGACAGATATTTTTGTGCGAAATTAGAAGATCACCATCTGTAGAATTTCATGATGTCCCAGATTTCCTTATTTGATTTTAGAAGGAAATTAGGTAAAACGCATATTCGAATGTCCTACAATAAACCGTCTTTAGTGTATTAATTGCTTCACTAAGGAAGGTACCGAACAGCAGGTGTCGCTCATATGATGAAAAAAAATTAGTGCTATTTATTGAAAGAATAAATGCCAAGTTTCATGTATCTACGCCGATTAGTTTATAGGTGGCAACAATTTTAAGCGAACAACTTTTGATGTTTGGAAGCTATAATATATATAAACAGGGAAGAAACTAAAGAAAGGGGTGATAAATATTATGGGGCATATGTTCTGAAAATAAAATGGTCAAATATTGGGTCGTTGAAACTTCACAAGTGTTGGTTCCAAAAAATCCATCATATCGTAATTGACGACCGTAAAGTGAAAGTGTGCGGTATGGTTAAGATCGTGGACATATCAGATGGCTCGGTGCTTACAATTTCGCATCAACATTTTGGTATGAAAAAGCTGAACGCACGATGGGTGCCGCGTTTGCTCACAGTGGACAAAACAAAAACGTATTGGTGACTCGGAACGCTGTTTGGCACTGTTACGGCGTGATCGAAAGGATTTTTTTCGTCGATTCATAACGATGGACAAAACATGGATAAAGAATCCATAGATCGATTAGAAGCGAGCCAAAATCAGCTGGAAAGGTTTAAAAAGTAAAGCAATCCCACGACAACCCTCGTACGGGTCTAGGGGTTGAAGCTGATAGAGAGCTTCATTATAATTTATTCAATCATTGTGAATACGAGTGTGGAGTGCTTAGTTCCACGACTCACTTTACCCCTGATTTAAATCAGGTACCTAATCAGAGCTAGGTGAACTCAAAGCTTGGTGCGCGGACCCTCGTCCGAACCTGGATTCGAACCACGGACCCCACACGCAAGAAGCCAGTGCTCTACCCACTAGGCTACTCAAGCTTTTTTGGAAAGGTTTTGGACAGCGTTTATTTGGGATTCACACGGAATAATATTCATGTACTATCTTGAAAAGGGAAGAACGGTCACAGCAGATTATTATTTTGAATTATTGGACTGTTGGGACAAGAAGATCAAGAAAAAACTACCTCATTTGGCAAAGAAAAAAGTACTGTGTCATCATGACAACGCACCCACCTACACTTCAATTGAACAATTTGAATTAGTTATGAATTAGTTTCCAACCCACCGAGTTTTCCATATATGGCCCAGAGCAAATATAAGCTGTTCAAATTTGAGAAGATGGATGCAGAAAGGCATCAAAATGTTGGAAGACCGTTGAACCAATTAGGTTAATCTAAATGGAATGGGTACTGAAGAATAAAATCAATTTTGTAGAGAAAAATTGTTAGGTTAGATCAGAAATGTCACTCAAAATATCTGACTTCTGATTTCTGAAATTTTTGATATCTGACCCCAGCCGCGTAGAACTAGCAAAGCGCCACACCAGCATCTGGCGGAGTTGCACTAAAGGATGCTCCGCTTATGCGGACGAGGGGCCATCATAGCCTTTTCTAGAGTACCCTGATCCCGGGGCACTTCTTTTTGTTGAGTTGCCTCTTGATGGTTCGCCATCACAATCCCTGCTTTGCAGACTCTCGACTGGACTTCGGTTTAGTTGAGATGCGTCCTAATAATCTCCATATTCCACAAATCGCTACAAGGTACCTTCCCTACTGAATGAAGCTTGTAGTTCGCTGACATGTTTTGCATAATTTTCGAAGTGAATGCCTGGCATACGTATATTGAAATTAACTTTATGCGTATACTAGGGCTTTCATAGATATTAAAGTGACATATTTTGGCCTCATCTGCCTAACAATGCTTCGTATTTTCCGCGTTTTATTTATCCAAGATGTGGGCTCCTTCTTTTTGCATGGTTTACATTTTGTTGCTCAAGGTCTTTTTATCAATATAGCTTTCGTTCATTCTATTTATGTTTTCTTTATACTTTTCGTTTTCTTTATATTTTATTCCATGAACTTATGTTTTTTCTAATATATTTTTTTTGAAGTGGAATTCCCTTTAATTTGAAGTGGAATTCCCTCAGTTTTACTATCGGACCCAACGAATTGTGACAATGTGCATTGTCGTGGTGGAAAATAACTCTTTTCTTCTTAAATTCGTGTTGTTTTTCCGACTCCGTCCTTCAGACGTACCAATAATGCCATCTAATATTCGCTATTGATGATTTTTCCCTCTTCAAGGTTCCAAGCGTATCGCAAAATGTGCACTCCATGAACTTGCTAGCTGATTGTCACTTTTTTGGGTAATCTTCACCAGGTGGAGAGCGCGGATAACATGTTTCAAGCTATTTTTGAGCTTGAATCGTATTTCCACCCTTCCATCCAAAAGCAATGCTTTATTATTGTTCGAAATTCATTTGTTGTTCTATTGTTTTCACAATATCAAAACTTGCTTCGCTTAAACTACTGTCAAATGATAAAATAATAAACAGCTTTTCATGAAATGTTGATACGTATCGTTTGAAGGTTGGTACTCACTAAAAATCATATAGATATTTTAGGGGTTTCTACTTTATTGACTTCACCTTCGTACACAAGATTCAAACACTACAGTTATTGACAAAAATTTAACTCAATTCAAAAATGTGGGTAAGAAATACAAACAATTTTTACGATAAGTGACAGAGACATGTTCGAGCTGATCAGCTACTCAAGACAAAGTGATGTCTGCGCCGTGATAGTGGCGGTGCGGTGCGGAAACGTTTCGTTCCATTGCTATCACGGTAGCCAAACTCGCAGTCCTTATAATATGTCACTTCCATCTATAGCTTTTAAAAGCCACATTAGCCATCTATAGCTTTGTATACAATCCGGATTCAAATCTGAATTGAAATTGAAACAGTGGAATCGAAACCTGTCAGCAACCCGTTTACTTTCCTTTGTAACAATCTCAATCTTTAAATCAATCCACATTGTATCAGTGGCGGATGTATTAGTCTCAGGACTTTTCAAACAATTTGTTATTTTCCTCTATTTATATTGTGATCCAATTATATATTGTTCCATTTATACCTTATTCCACCTATATTTCGTTCCTTTTACATTTCGTTCTGTTGGATTTTGTTTCTTTGATCTTTCGTTCTGTATTTTCTTTGAATCGTTTCTTATTGCATTTCGCGTTATTTTCTTCTATTTTATATTGTGTTCCATTTATATTTCATTCCATTTATATTTCATTCCGTTTATATTTTGTTTCTTTGATCTATCGTTCTGGATTTCAATTTGAATCATCTGTTTTTAACAGATGATTCAAAATATATTTTTGCTGTCTATTCCTTGCTCTATTTTATTTTTCAGTTTACATATTTGATTATGTTTACAATAAGCCAGAAAGAAATTTATTTACTCTTAATATCCTCTTAAATGCAATTCTCTCCGTCTTACCACCTTGAAAACTATCATCTCAATCCCCAAAAACAATATTAACAACCATATACACAACTGTCTTTCGCTTATTGCTGCGAAAGTCGATGAAATTCATGAAAAACACACCATAGTCATCTACATGAATATATAACATCATCCATCCATATGCACTGTTGCTCGGGGTTGAAATGCCTTTGCTTCGTTGATGTGTCCAATCGAATGTGCCACATAATGTGTGGGAATGCATTGAAAATTCAAGACATAATGTCCCGTAACTTATATGCTGTATGAATAGCAAAATTGTTCTGAAAAGAAGAAGTTGGTCGAAATCGTCTTTGCTACTATCATTCGTTATTATTGCTCTGTTGTTGTTGCTGCTGCCGCTGTTTTTAGGCTCTCCGGCTGTATATTATTCACTTGTAGTTAACGCTCTGCGTTGGTAGTCTTGAATCGTTTGTCCGACTAATTCTTGCTTAAATCTTTCGAGATGCAATTTCTCACGATTGACTCGATGAACTGGGCATTAGAGGTGCCTTTCGAAAAATTAAATTTGATCTCTGACAAGTCAAGCTTGTCAAATCAAAAACCAAGGCGCTTAAGCCTAGTTTCTTCGTCGTCGTAGCTCTACATCCCCTCTTGGGCCTTGACTAGCGTCGATAGTATCTTAACCTCATTGTTTTCTTCTCAGAAAATCCTTAACCACATCAATTATCTGATAATTAGCCACTGAAACTTTCCGATGACCTGATCTAATCATTCACAACCTCTACGAGTCGACGATCCATCCCACTTTTGCGAGCAAATCAAAGCTCACAAGTTTTTCATACGAACTAAACGGCCTTTTCAATTCTTTTGGTCCAATGACTCAGATACGGCACAACACAATAAAGCACAGCATTGCGCACGCAATAGTACTCATCGCAATTCATGCATTATCATCATCATTGCTGTGCGTTGTTCGCACTAACCATCAACGGTTACCTCATTATTTGCCTGGTGAATTCTGTCCCGCATTCCAGCCGCAGTACAATTCCCACATTCACTTGTAGCGATTCCGAGACATCAGCTCGCAACATTCACACAGTGATTCGACGGTTGCGACGGCACAGTGAAGCAAACATCGCAATGTCTGTGCCCACAACCAGCGCAAGTTCAATCGAATCAAAGAACAATACCTAACAATAATCATAATAGCAATAATAAAATATAATCAAAAGTTTAGCCTAGCCTGACAGCCAATTCTCGAAACGAGTCTGCACGGAATCCTCGAGCACGTGAGAACCAGATAGCACGAAAGTGCCATTACTGCCGCTATACGAGGTAAAGGGCCTTGGGACGTGCGACGAGATCTGCGCGAAATTAGCCTGAAATCCTTGCCCGCATATTCGCCGCCCGAATACTGAATAATATTTATATGGTCCCTTATTACTATGTACATATATTCACTTGCGTAGCTCAGATTTCGTCTACTCGAACGTCATTGTAGCTAACCAGCTAAAACACACGGTTACCTGCTTGGTATGCATAACTCATTCATCTCATAAACGGTGCGTTCATACACATCTCGACATTTGTTTATTGAATTTATCATTAATTTTTCGTTATTGTTGACCGTTTTTCATTTTCATTCATATTTCATTCATTATTCGAATGACGATGAACGGCGACGACGTCGAAAACAGTAGCTGCGACATGGCAGCAAGTGCAAAAAAATCTGAGAAGAAGATGCGAATGGAGTGAACTTGTGTTGTCGTTGAGAAGGTTTGAGATAGTATGCTAATATTTATTGGTACCTGAATTGTGCTGACCTGCTTAAAAAGTCGATAGCTTCTCATCAACATTGAACTTTCAAAAAAAAAATGTCTTTGAAACTCGCTAGATCTAATATCTACTCTAAGCATATACTATCTACTCTAAATATTCTGTCTAGCTTATCCCATTATTTACGTTTTGCTCTTTTTATCATAACAATATCGGAATCCGAAAACTCGTTAGAATACAAGAACTGGCAATACAATCAACGCTTAAACCCGAACAAATATCAATCTATGTTGCCACCTAATAGAAAATCTAGCAAATCTATTAAATCGAAATATATAGTCTCGGAACTAATAATCTTCGACTTCTCTAGTGTTTTGACTGCTGTAAGCCAAGCCAGCTCATGCCAATGTCCAGCATATCTAGTTTCTTTTTACACTCCAACACTCATTCACTGATCATTATACCATCACTGACAACTGTGTCAAATAGTGCATATCCGATTTGCGGTCATTGATACAAGTACTATTCAGATTTCTTTATCGAATTACAAATAAAAATCAACCAACTAACCAGTTCTCTTGTCTTCTTCTCATTACAGATGCCATCTCGGTTGGAAGGGACCACTATGTAACGAATGCGAACCGTATCCAGGTTGCCTTCACGGTACGTGTCAAAAACCTTGGGAATGTCATTGCAACGAAGGCTGGGGCGGTTTGTTTTGCAATCAAGATTTAAACTACTGTACGAATCATAGGCCCTGTCAGAACAACGGAACCTGCTTCAATACCGGACAGGGCCTGTATACATGTAAATGTGCTCCTGGTTTCCGGGGCACCGACTGTGAAATTGAGATCAGTGACTGCGCCAATTCGCCATGTTTGAATGGCGGAACCTGCCATGATAATCAATCGGGACGGAATTACTCGTGCGAGTGTAAGAAAGGATGGACGGGGAAGCATTGCGAGGATAAAACTCTTACATGTGCTGACAATCCTTGTATACATGGAAAGTGCCGTGACGTGAAGACGGGGTTTAAGTGTGAATGCCCTTTTGGGTATAGCGGAATCAATTGTGAAACGCAGGTCGATGACTGCAATCCCAACCCGTGTCACAGTGGCGCATCTTGTGTGAGCAAGGAGAATAGTTTTCAATGTCTCTGCCCATCTGGATTCGCGGGAAAACATTGCGAAGACAATATTGACGACTGCCAGGGAAACCCTTGCATGAATGGTGGAACGTGCATTGATATGGTGAATCAGTTTCGGTGCCAATGCGTTCCAGGCTACATTGGCTCCGTGTGTGCTGACAAGGTCGATCTCTGTTTGACGAAGCCATGCGCTAACGGTGGGAGTTGCATTAATTTGAACAACGACTATAGATGCTCTTGTCGACCAGGCTTCACGGGAAAAGACTGCAGCATCGATATCGACGAGTGCAGCTCTTCGCCTTGCAGAAACGCCGGAACCTGTGTGAATCGAGTTAACAGCTTTCACTGCGTATGTCCAGGAGGTTACCATGGTATCCAATGTGAAGACGAAACATATTCGGCTACTTTTGACGCCCAGCAGGTTGAAAGCACCCAAACGGGGCGAAGTGATGGCTTAACGGGGGGACAAGTGATTCTGATCGCAATTTTATCTGTAGCCATGCCTGTTATAGCAGTGATAGCAGCTGGTGTAGTTCTGTGCATGAAAAGGAAGCGAAAGCGTGCCCAAGAAAAAGACGATGCGGAAGCTAGGAAGCAAAACGAACAGAATGCTTCAGCGAATTTACACCACACTAGCTCCGGTTCGACAAAACGAAGTTCCAGCACTGCCATGAGCTTCAACGACAATTCGACTAATCCAACGATCATCAAAAATACTTGGGATAAAAGTGTCAACAACATCTCTAGCTCGGCAAGTGTTGACGATTGTCTAATGAACACAAGCCTCTACGGTGCGATGTCCAACTACAGCGATAACAACGCCAATAGCGAATGCTTCAGCTCGATTGTCCCGCCTCTGCAGCGCGCCAAATCTCAAAAGCAGCTCAATACAGATCCATCTCTAATGCATCGAGCATCACAGATATTGAGCAGCGCAGCCTACCAAAATCAGCAGGCTCAGCACCAACAGCAGCAAGCTACCAAAGAATACATGCTCGACAACAAGCGAATATCAGTTTTAGGAGCAAATACTAATGGCGGCATGGGAGGTCTTATCGACTCTTCGTCACCATATTGCAACTCGTCTGCACGGTGGACGACGCAAAACTCAGCAGTAGGCTCGCAGACACCCACAGGAGCTGCTCCCACAATATCGTCGGTGGTGGCGGGAGGTGTGGCATCACAGCGACCCATCATCTGTAGTCCTCATATGTAGTGATTTTAAATTATTAATAATTGAACCTAGTAAGCTACTCGTAACCTTGATCTTAAGGCTACAAATATCTTTGAAGCGTTTCGCCTCGATCGAAACTCAACATCTATAATTTCATAAGCTCTCGAAATATTTTACATAACATTTTAAGTAATTTATTTATATATGTAAATAACTATGTTATAAAGTTATATTTATAAATGAAAATCGGGAGATAAAGCGATTAAAACTCTTGTGCGCACAAGAACAACGCTTCCTGTCTAAATACCAGCTCGTCAGGCTAGCAAAATTATAAAAATTAAACCTAGAAGAAAAACAAATTAAATTACTCAGACAAACGAAAACTAAACTCGAAAATAACAAACCACTCTTATACACGCACAAGAGACACGCTTGAACTTTTTACTGAATGTATTTTGAAATTTTTTTAAAAGTGAGAAAATATCCACACTCATTGTAAATACATATGGAAACTACAGATATTATGCACATTACAAACATTTTTTGTAACACAAATTGCATTCGGCCAGTCGTATTTCAATTCCCCTATCCTTACCGCGCATGAAAGTGAATTTTGAATGGGTCTAATTTCCCACCCTAAAGTTTTTCTGACTCTTTGGTTTACCAACCCCGTCTAAAAGTGACTTGGATTTCAACGTTGGACTATCTCAGGATTTTCCAAATCGTATTTTTTTTTTATTGTAATCGATGAAGAGTCCCAGATTTGATTAGTGAAAAGGCTTTGATCAAGTGGATTGGCTAATCGAAATCTAATCGAACGTAAAGTAACATAATTTGGAAATGTTTTAAATTACAGTCTTCATTTTCATAACATCATCTTCATCAGATTTCAATTTCAGTTTACGCCATTTATCGCTTCTCAGACTCGAACTATATTTTTTTATATTTATGTTCTCGAAAATAATTTTTTTTTTTTTTTTTTTGTAAAGCAGTAGGACTCTACTAAAGACTCTTTCTTTGCCTGAATCGTATTTATACGATTCTGAATTTTGTGCCATGAGCCTTACTGACTTTACACGTCGGAGTACTCGTTTGTTTAATCTTTTTTTTATTTATAGATGATCTTTTTTCTTATTTTACAATTATGTTTAATTTCGATTTAATTTTATTTATTTTGGATATGATTTTTTTTATTTCGTTTTCTTGACTGAAAAATATTTATGTTTTGTTTCTTTATTCTTTTCTACTTTTGTTCTGTTGAAACTTCTCTCGAATGGAACTCGGAAACACTCGAATAAAAAGTGTCAAATTGCACTGACAAAAAAAAACTGCCACATCAACCTCTCCCCCCCCCAAAACAACTAACTGGCACGTGGTTCCATTCGCGAAAAGTTTCGCTTCCTATTTTGATTTTGCTTTATTTCCTGGTGAATTGAAAATTTGTTGTGCATTTAGTCTGCATGAATTCCAGTCTTTGATCTCTTTTTGGCTTCGATTTAATTCATTTTCTTAAATCCTCAAATTATTTAGAAAATACAAAAATCTGACGATAATCTTGAATGGTATATAAGTCTCAATACACACTTTAGGATAGAAACAAAAAAAAACTATTGTGATCATTTTTTGTATTATTAAAATATAACTATAAACAATACGATAAGGAATAAAGTCAGATGCCTGGCTGAGAAAGTTGGCAAAAATCCATCTCCATATCATGTCTCCCCCCCTTGTTCCGGTGGTGATCTGTTGTGTGACTATATGATTTTTGCACTTTCGCAGGCGAAATTAAAATACTTTTTCACACGTCTCTCCAGAATATAGTTGAACGCGGTCGAAGTAACAGAACTAAGTCAAGATTTATTTAACTGTTAAATTAAGTAAAATCAAATGTTTCTGCATAAAGTTAAGATCGCTTCAGTAAATTTCTTTGTATTTAGTTTTTCTCTTTGTTTCACTTTTGTACATTAATACAATTTGGTTTAAATTTGACACATGGTGTATTAAAGTTGATGTCAATCATATGCTTCAATCGAGAATCATACATTCTTTCAGTATGAAAGTTCCAAATTTTTCCGGTGAATGATAAAGTAGAAATTATAAGAACACAATTCCAACATTTGTGATTTTTATTAAATCTAGGAAAATCTAGAATTTTTGTTACAAAACTGTGGAGAGAAAATATTGTAACTTGATGAATATATATAAACTAAACTTTTCCAAATTTATATACCGACTGAATTTTAGACGTAAACTTTCATAAGAACATTTTTTTGGTAATAGAAATTATGTATATGAGAAACTTAGCTTTTCACAAGTATGCATCTTGGTGGGACTCATGATCGCGTTATATGCTTGTGATTGTAAATACGAATACATATATTAACGAATGGTTCCTTATCGAATAACAAACTAATTGTAGAAAACAAAAAAATTGTTTCAATTTCACAATTGCAACAGAAAATGCCTGACTAAATTATACTCGTGCAGTTCATATTCAACAAATTGTACCAACATTCTTTTGATATAACGGTTTATAAATGTAAGAAAGCAAAGTTAATCATTTATTCACGACTAAATAGATTTTGTACATCTACTAGCACTGACAAAACACATATGAAATTCATTCCGAACAGTTTACCGATGCATACTAACTTCGAAACAGAATAATGTACTTAACAGTTTTTATCTTTGTAATAGTAGTACAGTAGCCACGTAAATTAACAAATAACAGAACTATAAATGTCACAACAATGTTCCTTATTAAAATCGTAGAAAATATTTGTATGTAATTATTTTACAATTTTCCTTTAATTTAGTCTGATTCTGAACATACGCAAAAATCTAACTAGCTCTTCAAAAGTTTAAATAGTTCTTAAAATTTAAATTCTGTAATATATTATTTTCATATTTATTAAGCCTTTATTTAAAGAAATCAAAACACAAAACAGCATATTAACTTGACTCGTAACTTAACGCCACAAAAGCTGTTCGTCTGTTCACAAAAAAACTTTTAGCTCTCTATCCAAATATCTTTCTGTACATGGCTACTTAAAGGAACAGGTCAATATCATATGGCACATTCTATTCGAAATCTGCCACAGCAGAAAAACTTTGCGAGCGGCTATACGCATACATACATGAATATCGAAAAACTGAACCAATAAAAAATGTTGTGAAATCTAATTTATATGAAAACAAACAAAAAAAAAAAAAAAAAACAAACAAAATAAATCTACAATTACATTTATATTTTTATTGTTATCTTTATAGTTTTTTTTTGAATGAATGATAATAATGATGAGGACACAAATAAGAAAAAATAAATGAAATATGTTAGGAAGGAAATTAAGTTTTGAATGGCTACATAAATTATGCAAACAAATAAAATAACTATACAAAATGAGAAATGAATAAATATACTATTGTTTGTAAAGTGAAAAAAATTCATAAAAAAATTAAACACAATTTATGTAAAAAAAATATTAACTAAATAAATTTAGACTATCATCTTTTTATTATATAAATTATATATAAATATTATATAAATACTGAAAAATGACTTTTTTGTAAATATAAATAAAATAAAGAGAAAAAATTGATAATAAAAATGAGAAATGAAAAAATAATTGACAACTGTTTTATTTAAACTAAACGTTTAAGACTAAAAACTAGGCGATCAGGAAGAAAACAAAACGGTGAGTAGAAAAAATTCCATGGCACGACGAGGAACTATGTTGCTTTGGAGCTAGAAGAATTCAATCTTACTTCATTCCTATCAGTGAGTGGTCTTGCGCTCAGGTATGTTTCATAGCTACAGTAGGTGCATAAATGTGCTTATGGTGATTATTAGCTTGCGAGATTCCTCAAGTGTGGATAGCTTGCGCTCTGCACGGGAATTGTAGGATATCCATGGTATTGTTAGATTGTCTGTCGATTTAGTCGAACATTTTCAGAGCTTTATCGTATAAGTATAGGTCAGTTGCCTCTATCTGTAGATACTTGTATGTAACTATGTTTCTAACGTACCATGGAATCGTGAAAATTCTCCGCAGTGCGAGATTTTGAAATGTCTGATGCCCCCATGCGTTCGTCTTTGAGGTCTGTTCAAACGCTAGGATTCCGTATAATAGTGTCGGCCTCAGTATTTGTTTGTAGATATGTTTTATGAGACGGTACCGGGCATAAAGGAGGTTATTGAAAGCATTACGTTTGTTCTGTTTGTATTCCGTCCTATTAGCTAAGCTTTGATTTTAACTGAGTATATTTTGATTTTCCACCATATAAAATATTCCTGGAGCGTATTTATGGAGGATTGCAGAGTGGAAGTTATGGCTTCTGCTTTCCTGCAACGTATCATCAGCGAAGAGAGATATTTTTGCTACGGGCAGTTTAGGGATATCAGCTATATTTTATACAGCTACAATTTGCCGTTCTGCTGAGAAAATGCGCTTGATTCTGATTCGAAATGGTCTGCCCTTTAGAAATAATTCTATGATCTGAATAAATGGAAGGCGTATTCGAAATTCATGCATTTTGAAAATTAGTCCTGAATGCCAGACTTTGTCGAAGGCCTTCTCTGTCGAACATAACTAGCCCGGTTGATTCTGTATTACTAAGCCCGGTTCGGGTATGTTGGACCACTTTTGCTAGCAGGAGTTCTGTGGAGTGAAGTGGCTTGAAGCCAAACTGCTCTTCCGGGAGAATGTTGTTCTCGGATACTTTTCGCTCAAGCGAGAAAGGAGAACGCATTCGGCCAATTTAGCTATTGATGACAGGAGGCTGGTTAGTGCTCAGTTCTGAGGAATGTTAAGTTTTTACTAGGTTTCGGTAGAACGATATGATGGCTGCCTTTCATGCATCTGAATACTTTCTCAGACGGAGTATGGCGTTAATTATGTCCATTATATTTTGTAGTACGTTGTCTGATAAGTGTGTCAAGCATATTTTGGTAATCCCAGCTAATTTTCGTCGTTTCAGTTCGTTCACCAATATCTTCACTTACTCAAGGTCAGGAGACCTTATCGGTTATACATCCCGAGGCTCCAAACTGAGAAGAATTGCGGCCGCTGCTTCGATATATGCTTGGCACTCTAGGTCGTCCTCGGATGAGATGTCCTCCTGGTATTGTGCCTCCGAGGATTTTGCAAAGATATTAGCTTCATCTGCAGAGTTGATTTTAGGGCCTGTGTGCCCCAGATTGGTGGCATTAATGGTTTGCCTCTGGTCTTGAAGTATCGAGACAGTCGCCATAGGGTGCTATCCCCTCGAATGTGGGGATAACACCCTTTGTATCAAATTTTCCCACTGCTCATTCTGGCATTGGGGGTGTGGATACATAAACACCTACACTTATCTCACTTACATTCCACAACTCACCACACTACTTCACATCATACACACCACATCAAAATTCACACATCAAGTAGGCTAAGTTTAAAAATGATTAAGAAAATAAAAATAAAAAAATGTCAATAAAATTTTAGAGAGAAATGTTGTTGTTCTTGCTTGTTGAGAATTGTTACTGAGAAAAATATTTAATATTGAATTATTAATTATAACAATTTAAACTGATTAATGTTTCATAAATAAAAAGTTTATATGATCAAAACTGATTAATGTTCCACAAATAAACGAAGTCTTTTAATCATTTATTATAGGCAATATAAACTAAAGGGGGATAAAACCCTTTGCATTAAATTCTCCCACTGCTCATTCTGGCATTGGGGCATCTGATGACGTATGTAGTTGGTAAGCCGGTTTGCTTCCCGCTTTATTCTTAGATCATCTGGGCCGCTAACTCCTCTCCGAGGTTGGTTCCTCTTCCGTTTAAGTAATGAGCCTCGTATATTAGCCGGACTGACTTGGCGTAGAACGGATTGAAATGAAACTTCAAAGTAGGTTTTTGGTGCGACTGGATTAACGTGGATTAACCGAATAAAATTCAGCTAGTTCTACAAAAGTGAAGTATATCGCATCGGAACGTCACATATATGAATAAAACTCATGTGGGCTTCGAATTTTTCAATCCTCAAACCCTCGATCCGGGTCTTTTAACGCCCAAGTCGACCCGATCCAGTAAAATTTCGTGATCGGATCGACTTATCTCAATCCATTGCGAGTATACAACGCGGCATGACTAATCCTAATCCACTTTGAAACCACGTTATAGACGCGCCTATTTAAACGACTTAGGAAGTTCGTAAGGACTGTGTTCATCCTATATCGGAATTGTGGTTGTGTTGTCCTCTTCTGCCCGCTTTATGACATTAGTGAGGAGATTTATTGATTCCTCTAGGTCGCTGGCCGGTTCTGGTATTTCTAGGGTGGCTATCTCGGCCAGTGCAACTCGGCAAACTTCCCAGTTGGTGATTTTATTCGCTCTAACGGGGTCGTCAATGTAGATACTCTCTACTGGAAAGAGGTCCGGCCTGTGATTAAATGACAGCTCGTCGAGGACGTTGATATGTACATGTTTGTTGAGTGCGTGTGAGATCCCTATTACTAACGCATAGCTGTTTAATGGGCCGAGCTGCCTAGGCTCATTGGGAATATGCAGACTAGATTGTCTATCTGTGATGTAATCGTATAGCTCGATCTTGGCTTTGTTACTCCTTACAACTCCCCAATCGCGATTTTAGGCAATGAGGTCTCCCGCAACTCGAGAAAGCTCGTTTGCACTTTTATAGCAGTGTCTTCGAATCCCCTAAGGCTGGTGATAGTGATCGTGATCATTCCACGTGAGAATTCAAACATTGTTAATGGGGCTCATTTGCGTATGTTTCGTGGGATGTTTGGTGAATTTTGGCCAATGAACAAACTTTGAATCATTTTCGCCATCATGTCTTTTATTATTGAGTGTGTAGCTATTTTTGCATGATGGCGATGAACTGGCCCAAGTGTTCGGGAGTGGTTGGGTTTAGGGAGTTTGGCTGTTTAGTTTTGGCTGAGGAGGTCGCTGGATGTTTGGCTGTGGGGGTGATAAGAATTTTGGGGGGATTGGTTTGGTTCCATTTGCCACTTCCCCAAGTTCTTTGGGTTGGTTTATTTTTCTTTGTGCTCCGTAGCTTCTCTCTTGTTGACTTTTTACAGTCTGAAAAGTGGTGAAGTGCGTCACATTTAACGCAACGAGCCTGAGCATGACAATTGCTGGCAGAGTGTCCAAAGTGCTGGCAGCTGTGTTACTGGGTTTCTTCACCTCGTAGATTCGTGCTTCGACTTTGCACATTAGATGGCAAATAGTCTGCACGTTGTATATTTCCTTTTCACTTTTTAGGAGGCGATATTTCAAAAGCTTTGAGGGACTTGATCTCATTTTGAGGAAGCCCGTTTCGATGGAATGGAAGGCCTGACATTTGACGTCTTCTTTAAATTCTTCGGGCGTTATAGTAACGTTTATAACGTTAGATGTTGCTCCTCGGGAGTTTGGTAAATATCTTGCCAATCTTCCTGTGGTCAGAGATGGTTTTTTGCCGCTTTAAGTATAACATTCCGTTCTTTGAGAAGTCGGGTCATGGCAGTCCATTGATATGGCTGACGTAGGATTATTTTTTGTTGAACGGGTTTTTGTTTGTGGTTCCCTCGCTTTTCGCTTATTTTATGGATGAATGCAGGAGAGAGAAGTGGAGGCTATTCTAGATCGTCAAATTCGTCTATATTTACGTTTTATATCTTTGCCAGCAAATTCCTGCTGCGTGCTGTTGTTTTCTGTTTGTTCTAAGTCAGAAGCTATTTCGATGTTATCGAGATGTCTGTCTTTTTATGGTGCAGCTTCTTCTTTTTTTTCGTTGTAATTTGCTGGCACTTTGGCTTTCGCTTGTGCACCGCTCTCGCTATTTTATACACTCTTTGACCAGAGTTTACGGATATACAAAAAAAAACTATACACTGGAAAGCAACTGAAAACACTGGCGCATGTGTGAATATGGCGCATACTTTTTAAATATTTTATTGATATAATTCGACTCTCGCACTTCTCGGAATCAGCAACAATGTTTTCCGCACAATTTACTAAATCTGAATTGCATATGCTTTCAATCGGGATTTTTCTGCATTTCACATTTCATTTTGATTTCAATATCTCTTTATGTATTATCTAGTTTTTAGATAGCACTGTTGACTACAGTAATCTTGCTTGTTGATGCCAAAATTGGTGCAGGCAAGTCAGAAAAAGTTATTTTGAGTAGAATATTTTTAATGCAGCTCTTGGATTCACTACAAATGGAGCCGCGTCTAACAGAAAGAGTACACTTTATTTTGAATTCTACGGGTCCAAAAAAGATTCATAGAAGTATGTCATGATGAAATGGACGAAGATCGATCTATCGCCATTCTAACCGATCAGCTCGAGCAAAACGAATATAACATTAAACCTTAGTTGACTTTAGTGTTCTCTCTATATTTGCTCAGTAGTTAAACAAAATAGGTTAGCAACTGCAGAATACACAAAGAGAACAAACAGAATAATGAGGTAAAAACAAAAACTTAGTGAAACAAATCGAAGAGCTGCTCCGATAATTAATGACTAAACAAAACAAATTGTAACTCGAGACATACTCCGTGACGTGGACAGTGAACATCTGTTCAGCACCACCTCACCTTAAACTTTAAAAAATTACGGCAAAAAGGCAAAGTGCGTTTACTGTGGAGGCGAACATCTTGATAGCTATGGGGGCTGCCCGTGAAACTCAAATAAAACTTGACGAAAGCTTATGCAAATTTTGATTGATTTCAAAGCTGATACCATGCTACTAGGTTAGGTTAGGTTTTACTGGCTGGCACAAGGCCACACATAGACCTACTGGTCCATAGTGATACCAGACAAATGGACCTCTAGAAAGAAAGTTCAATCCAAGCGGCCATCAAAGGCCCCGGACTTTTTCACGAACTGAAGGATGTCCTTCAGCTTTTGCTCTGCCACGTGCGAGAGGTTCACCAGCCAGGACTCACCGAAGTATCGCAGTCTGGTTTTCCCCACTGCTGGGCAGTGACACAGGAGATGCTGGATTGTTTCTGAGACCCCCGGCTCTTAACAAATCCTACAGGTGTCCCTCGTTAGGAGTCCCATTTTCATAGCATGTGCTGCTACAAAACAATGGCCAGTAATTATACCAACGAGTCGTTAGCAGTCAGTCCGCGTTAATTCGAGCAGTTACTTAGTCGATGCGAGATTGTGTGACCCCCACATGATTTTGGTAACCCTGCAGGTCTGAGTTGCACCCCATCTGCGCATCGCGCCCTGCATCATTTGGGAGTCGATTGAGTATTTAATCGTTTGGAAAGGAGCAAGGATGCCTACCGATCCCGAAAGGGGAAGACTAGGCCCATACTTGGCTAACGCATCCGCCTTCTCATTTCCACCAATGCCCTCATGATCGGGAACCCAGAAGATTCTGACTCTTCTACTGTTACCCAGTCTGTTCGGTGCCTGAATGCAATCGAATAGACACTTCGATTTGTATGTGTGAGACATCAGTGCTTTTCCCAACGCTTGACTGTCCATAAAGTGATTCGGAAGCCTGAAAGCTGCTTCCATAACTGCATCTACAGAATATGCTGCAGCACCCACTCCTGCAGCTGTTTTCGAGCTGTCAGTGTAAATGCTAAGAGCTGCTGGGCACATTTGCCGATTCCATTCTCACAGTCGTTGGATATCCCCGCTCAAAGCACAAAGTGGGAACCAGGTAGTCAGTGCTTCCTGTGTATTCCCGTTCAATACTGCTGTGGCCGAAGGATCCTGACTCGAAGTGTCATTGCCTCTAATAAAGAGATCAAGCGGGGGGAGTTGAAGCAGGACGTTCAGAGCAGACAAAGGAGTCGAGGCTAAGGCACCTATAGTGCAGAGGGCCGCCAACCGCTGAAATCTATTCGCCATGCTAGCAAAGGTGGTTTTATTCACTGCTGGCCACCAGACCAAGCATCCGCTAGAAACATTAATGTTCGAAGAACAGTAAAAGAATCGTGTAGATTTTGAGTGCATATTTTACTACACGAAGTGCTTATAACAATCAAACTGTTTCAAACGCTACGTTTTATATTTTTCCTATTTGGGATTTCTTCTTTCTTGTTTGAGTCATGATTTTCATTTATTTTAGGTTTAGTTTCAGGCCTTGTTCTTTTACTTTCTAGTTAGGTTTCAGCAGGAGCTCTTTAGTGGTTGTGGCGAAACGTGGCAAGATGTTGATGTCATCCGCGTTGGCTACTACTTGGTTGGATTTACATATATAGAAGCGTACTTTTCGTGCCACCAGATAGTTTCCTTGTCACGTACTCAAGTTCTATGTTTAGCAAAAAGGGGGCAGCCCATCACCTTACTTTAGTCCGACATTGATGGCAAAGGTGTCAGCTAAAAAATTGTTGATTCTGTCGTGGAATGTTGTTGATCTCATCGTTATTTCGGTCAGTTGGACTAGTTTTGCTGCGTAACTGAAGTGCAACGTTATTTTGTACAGTACGTTTCGGCCAATACTGTCGCATGCTTACTAAAAGTCTACAAAAACGTCGATGTTAAACTCCAATCATTTCTCGAGCATTTGTAGGCTATTGCCAAGTAGATCCAGTGCGTTAGAGCAGGGCTTAGATACCACGTTTTACCCAGCACTCTCTTGCTGCCATAAATCATGTTGCTTGCCCGCTTAACTCTTTCCACTAAATTACCCGAACTACTCGTAGAAGAAATGTTATTCAAACCCTGCGACAAGTGTAGAACAGCAACAATAGAGAAATGGATGAAGAATGGATGAAAGAAAAATGGAAGTGAGCAGGCTGTGTAAGCCTTGTGATAGTATATATCACTAATCATCTTGCCCCTACTTCCAGCTTCAGGGGAATGAAAGCTCGCATGGACGCATGGCTCATATCTGAAATACCTTTTACATGGAGCTGCGTGAATAAAAAGCAAAATTGAGTAAAAAATACTCAAATTAGGGCACGTTGGTAGGTAGGCTAATATTTTTCAAATGATTGTATCAGAGCCAATCTAAAAAACTTCATTTCGTTTATATCTAATATAAGAGGGACCCTACCCGATCAATATGGATTGTGATATTTGGATCGCGATACAAAGTATTGACCGTGTAGGGTGCTGTATTGATGGATCACGATACGAATCGCGGAAATATTCGGATATTTTGAAATCCATCAATCAATGTAGTTGGATTGCGATAAATATTGAACGTGTAGTCAACCGGTCAATACATTTTCGTCAGTATTCAGTTACTTGGCAATGGAGGAAGACATTTTAAGCTCCACAATATCATCATCGAGCCCCAACAGGTCATCAAATCTTTTGAGAACACTGATGTTAATGTGAAGCTTCCAGAATTTTCACATAGTGATTGTTGCCTGGACTCTTTGGACTCTTCTTTTTTAAACCGATTGCCGTGCACGCTTTTGTTTTGTTTTTTCACTCATTTTGCAAACATTCATTCGCAAACGTCTACACCAAACGAGATTATCAGGCGTACTGGCGTATGATCCGATTGAACGTGTAGGCATTTGTGTTATTCCATCTATATTTACTTGAGTATCACGATCCAAATATCACGATCCATATTGATCGTGTAGGGTCCCCCTTAGTGTTTTCATTAAAAGAATGAGTGCCCCATAAAATAAGAATTTTTGTTGATCCTCAGTGCAACAATTCGAAGATTTTATTCATAAACATCGTTTCCTTTATACTTCATGAAGATCCCGTAATGCTTTAACATGCTGTGATAGTAGAAAATGAAGAAAAAGTACGCAAATGCGTTCGCCAAAACATGAATATGTCTTTGTTTCTTCGCTATATTTTTACTTACATTTGCTTCCAAAATCAGTATCAATTTGTTGCTAAGTAGGTGAACGTTATGTAATAAAAGTTTTCATTCCATAATTCAACTTGAAACGCTATGGTTGGGTTAAATACATTAATGTTTAAACTCTTCAGCATTGAGTGTAGCTGAGAAACGATGTTGCATCAAAACCAATTTACACCTTTCGGCTATACTGCTTTATTATACTCGTAAAAATCGAAAGTGTATGAAATTAATTCATATTTCATTGAAAGCCAAAGGATTTTGTAGCAAAGGTTAGATGAATTGTATATGGGTTTATCTCGCGTCCAATTCTGATATTTGAAAATATTTTTGTCTCTAAAAGGTTTTGTAAACTTCGTAACACATTTGTTACGAGATTAAATCTACCGCAAAACCAAAATTCGAAATATTTATAAAAGTAAAATATTAAATTTGAAATTGCTTAAGAATTCAATCCACACCAGAGCTGGCAATTTCTCTGAGCGCTTACGGGACTCCAACCTAAATTCCATATAAAATGCCAATACAACGACAATCTAGGAATAAGATGCAATCGAAACTACTTTCCATATAAAAATTAAGTAGGAATCGCGACTGTAGGTTCGAAAATCAATAAACTAATCGGATACATGCTACTTGCGGTAGCTTCATCATTTTCGACAGTTCATCCTCATACTTGGCCAATGCAATAATCATATTGGTTTTGTTTCATGATAAACTATCTAACATGTCTCCGTATCCGGATAATCGTAGAAACTATAAGAAACCGTGGTGAGGAAGTTGAAACGGCTCTTGCTGTGCTCACTGCTAATTTGATGTGGACTGTTGGATGGGCTAGCTAACTGCAGAAACGGTACAGCTGCGAAGCGGTTTCAGATCGTCCATTAAAAGCCCATAAATCTTTCAACCTGCATAAGGCTATCATCGAGCCAGCCGGAGTGCTGAAGATGATCAGCGATTATAAATATTATTATACAGAGTGGCATACATCGGAAGAAAGGTCTCTTTCAGGTTTTATCATTTAACGAGTGACACTCGTATGGCACAAGTGGTCGATGCTTTGTTAAAGGGGTGTGAGAAAATATTAATGTGGTAAAGTATTGGTAAAAAATATGTTCGTATCTATATGACTTTTGTAAGAAAATGTGCAACATATATTCATATGTACATGTAGTGTACTTATTTCGCCCTTATTTTCTCGAAAATGTGTAATGATTTTTTCGAAAATGTGTGATAATGAAATGTGTGATAAAAAAATTATCTTACATTATAATGAGCAGCGCAGAGTTTACTTCGTTGAGTGTTTCCTGGTCAAAATCTGCCGCGGCTACCTATTTTCCTCATTAGCATTTTTGTTCATTGAACAGGACTCCGTAAGGCCAATCAGGTCCTCCATTTTATTTGAAGTGTCGTATGCTCGTACTGACACTTTCGTCTACTCTCCCGTTTTGCGACTTTTACGCACTCACAATAGTCTTCAACTTGGTCCTCTTCCACAATCTATTGCTATTTTTAAAAATATGGTCCGTAGTAAAATTTTCGATTCTAATTAATTAGTTTTTATTTTCTATTCTTGTCTATAATGGATTCTTTCTTTTCTTTTTTGCTCTACTTTATTTAACTTTCTTATTAATTACTTGAATTTTTCGTATATTTTTATTTTTATGTATAGTTATATATTTTTCTAATTAGTTTTACTTTCTATTTTCTTAATTTTCTTTTTTTTTCTACTTAATTTTACTTTATTTAATTTACCACTTTAGTTTTTTTTTTACATACTTATATTTATATTTACTCATTTACTTCTTACTATTTCTTATTAGGCCGATTTATTGTAGAATTTATTGTAGATTTTTTTTCTCTTTTTTACTTTACTATATTTTTTACTTTTTTTTATTACTTTATCTTATTTTAGCTTTAATTATTTTATTAACTTATATTTACATATTCTTATTTAGTTCTTGTTTTTTTATTTTGTTCATGGTATCCAATCTGTAATTGGGCAGTTTTGCCTGTTTTATTGAATACGTACCAAATAAATAAATAATTCTGCCATGTTTTGATCACGGTAGAAATTTTCATCCGAATCTTGATCGTATTCTATTCTTGATGAAAAGAGTCATGCTATTTTACTACTATTAATTTTTGGATTTTCCTTTAAAGTGCATAATATACGACGAGAAAACAATACAAGCTGCGACTTTGTTCTTCTGATACATCTTAAATATACACCCATTCACTGATATTTACATCCAGTGGCTAAAATAAACACCATTGAAGCAAAAACTGATATTTTTCTAGCATTCAATTTTTGTTTTTATAGTGGGTTGAGTACTGGTTTCTTGTTTGTGAGATTCCTGGTTCGAATCTAGATTCAAACGAAAGGTCGCGCGCCGAGCTTTGAGTTCACTTAGCTTTGAATAGGTATCTGATGTAAATCAGAGGTAAAGTGAATCGTGGAACTAATCACTTCAGAGTTGAGTACAATCTATGTGTAAATTGGTGAATGAAGCTCTCTACCAGCTTCAAACTCTAGACCTGACAAAAGGTTGTCTTGCGATTACTAACCTTCATTATTACTTTACTTTATGCAACAAATCTAAGCTGTTGGGCCAAATATGGTCTGGAAAAAATTTCTAAACATTTCGTTGGAGTTATTGCGTAGGAGGAACAAAATATTGCTCTTGACTCCTGTTCCATCTGTGATGGGTTTTTTTGGGTTTTCTTGTTTATTGGGTAATTTCCTGTACATTAGCAAACGGTTGATGTTTTTTTTTTCTAATAATCAAATCGGAAGGCACTAAAAATGCAACTGATTATAATTCCAAACACCTCTTATTCTGGTCTCTCGAAACGCTTTATTCAATTATTTATCATCAAAGCTCGCTCTACTACAATCAATTGATTCTGTGAGTTCGGCAACTTCTCTTTAAGTGATGGTTATCAAGTTCATATGATTAATGAAAACTTCTTGAAGGCCTTTTATACGGAGAATCATAGCAGGTTTTCGCATAAACCGAATTATTTTTGTGCATTTGGTCTACTTTTTAATAGCTATATTTTCTTCGTACTTGGAGTCATCTGAAACGGTCATTTTTCCATTCTCTCCCGATCTTTCAATTTACATGGAAAATGCTGAAACTTCGTTAAATTTGACTGCGAGTAGAGAAGCGTATTTTCACTTTGATACGTTTCCCAACAAGCAAACCTTTCCTTTGTCTACAGGTCAACGTCAGATGTGCTTCAAATACGAGGGTGTATCAGTAAGTTCGCGATGAAGGATAAGAAGTGTAAATAAAAACGCAATTTTTTTTTATTAATTTATTTGTCTGGCATCCCTAAACATTTTTTTGATCTTTCCATCAGTGTACTCGTAAGCGTACCTCATAAAAAAATGTTTTGTCTTTGTTTGAAAAGTAGGCCGTAACTGCGTCCTTCACTTTGACAATTTTTTTCGACGAATCTCCACTTTAATTTTAGGAAAAGATAATAATCTCTGGGAGCCAGGTCAAGGCTATAGGGTGGGTGGTCTAAATTACTGAAGCCCACTTTATTCAAGGCAGAACGCAAAACGATTCTTGTGAACTGGCGCGTTACCGAGTCTTCTTTTTTTGGATGGCTCCTTTTAATTGCTCTAGAATTGATGCGTAGTTTCTCCCGGTCATGAAGATGCTTTTATTTCCAAAATCAATCAACAGGATCTCTGAGTCCCAAAAGTTGGTTGCCATGACTTTACCAGTAGACTGTGATACCTTGAATTTCTTGGGCGGTGGTATTCCTTTTTGTGCCACTGCATAGGGTCTTGTTTTGACTCAGACCCACAATGATGAGCCTAACTTTCATCTTTAGTAATGTTTTGACTCAATTCCATCCTCGTCTTCCCCATAGATGTCCAAAAACGCGCGACAGCACTCCACGCGCTGTTGTTATTTAGGAGACGTAAGCGTTCTCGGTAACCACCTCGCACTGATATTAGTCATGCCAAGATGATCGTAAAGAATATTCAAAATGGTTTTATCTAATAAATCAACCCATTTAAGAAGTACATTAAATAAGCATTATTTTCCTTTCCTAGCAGAACTTTAGGTAGCAACACGTAATTAAACTTAAATAAATAATGAAAAAAACACGAATGTTATTAGTTATTATATTTTCCGGGACTATTTAGACACTTCGTACCATTCACATTATTTTCTCGTAGTATTCATTATAAACTTCCTTTTTCATTCCTTAACCGATTTGTTTGAATAATGCTCAGTATTTTTGTAGTATTTTTAAACAAATATAATTCTATATTGATGTTGGAGCAGTTAGTGCTCAATGGAATCAACGCACAAATTAATTTCATTTTAATTTGTATTAAGGTAATGCTGGGTTTGGTCGAGTTGCTATCAATTGGAGAGTAATACGCAGAAGGGTACAAAAAAGGCTCATTCTGATATCACAGATATATTTACGATCCTTCAGCCAATGTATTCTAGAAACCATTTAGTTCCTTTGATGCGCTATAAAAGACCCATCAAGTCAATAGCGAATAAACCAGTCAGATCTGAGAGACAGGACACTTCGAGTGATACCATTCGGTTTCTTGTCACAATTGGACACTGGTACATGAGGCGGAGGACACATTTCTCTTCAGCCTCTGACCCATAGATCCGACAGAAATCGTTACACGTGATTTCTAATGAAACAGCTGCCCATCAGAATGGTATGCAACGAAATCTGAAGCCTTGATTACACAGAAGCCAGTCGATAGCCTGCCGAAAAGCTACTGATTCTGTCTGAAAAACATTACAATGGTCCAGAAGCTGAAGGGGGCCTTAAATTCAGCTCTTCCGAGTACATACCGCAGTCGACTTTACTGTTCAGTTTTGAGCCACCGGTATACTCGACCCCCCACAGTCGAGAATAACAACACTGTTCTATTCAAGTCTTCCCAGAATGCCAGTAGAAAACTCGAAATTAAGTAAAGTAGTCAACGGCCTCTGGAACAAGAACTCCCTTAGATAAGATTCTAGTATGGCTAAAACTTAGTTCTAGTCTATGCTCAGATGCAATGTATTTTTGCAGCAGCCAAATTAGTTCGGAGTAGAATTAGTAGAATAGTTGATAGCCAATAAAGCAACATAAAAAGCCAGCAATAGTGCAGCCAACCTTCACACATTTTCAAGCATTAGTTGGTAGGCATACTTTAGAGCAGCCTGCCACCAAAACACCAACTTATATTGCAATATTGGTTGGAACAAAGCGGTGTAAAGCCATGCATCAATGCAAAATTTAAAAATCCTATACGCTAATACGGCTCACCAGAAAATTTCCTTGTACTATCTGATATGTTTTCAGTCCATAGCAGCTTCGAGCCAAAGATTAGTACCAAATATTTGACCATTAGGCTCAGGTCAATGAAGACTTAATTGAAATCCGGTAATTCAAAGCAAATGACTTTGAACTTTCCTGTTATGTGCTTTAGCTTCGTTTCAATAAGATTAATATTCAAGCCGCATTCCCGACTCCAACGTGAAAGCATGTCAAAAGAAATTAAACCTCCTTGAAAGCATAGATATATACTTTCCTGATATAGCTTTGTTGTCCGTACCTACCTACGTGTCGCAGACAGAGATTCGGAAAATCTGTATCTAATATAATTCTCGACCCGGAAGCATTATCAGCGCTGACGAGGGACTGGATGGTGAAGGAAGAGTACTCTCGAAACGATTATAGCCATGGTATCATGATTATAGCTATATCAGCTTCGTATTATCAGAGGAACACCAACACTTGCAAAGCTCCAGTCGAAAAATACTTGGCTGGAATATTTCCAAGTTATGCCTAGTACTATACTCTTCGCGAAACGAATTCAACGCTCAAATCCCATACAAAAGAGCTTTACTGGCGCATTGAAAAGCTCTTTTTGTATGGGATTTGACCGTTGAATTCGTTTCACGAAGAGTATAGTACTAGACATTAGATAAAAGAGAGCTAAAGCTTATGACAGATCAGGCAGGGGTTAATACGCTGATGAACTTTACCATGGAGGAAATCAAGCAAGCATGCAACATCTCGATGTCACGTCGGCGACAGCTTCCTGGGAAGCAACAGCGTTATTGGTGGACCGAAGAGATGGCGAGACTGAGACGTATAGCTTTAGCGTGCAGGCGTAGGGTTCAATGATCTATCGGTAGAGCTTCTGCCGCAGAGTTCCTGACGCAGAGTTTCTACCACAGAGCACAAAAGGGCGAAAAAAGAGCTGAGGAAAAAGTTCCTCACTTTGATAGGCAAGGAAAAAGCAAATGTGGCAAGCGGTTTGCGATGAAGTTAACAGGGACCTATGAAGGCGGGACTACAAACTAGTTTCTGGAAGACTTGGTGTAATGGGCCCTTGCCCAGTATTGGAGGTGGATAGATTTAAGTACATCTTGGACACGCTGCTGCATTTCCCGCGTATCTAATATTTTCTGTCAGAGGAATATTCTTTTGTTCAACATTGGAGTAACTTTGTGGTGCAGCTCACAAAATGAAAAACCGAAAGACCCCTGTCCCCGACAGCATTTCAGCGAAAGTGCTCAAGGCTATGGTGCAGGACCAGCCATCAGCGTTGCTGCGAATGTATAATGCGTGTTTGTTGGTGAGTGTCTTCCCATCACGCTGGAAAGAGACACAACTTGTTTGGATTCTGAAAGGAAAGGGAGACCCTAGCACATCATCTACGCACAGACCTCTTTGTATGCACGATACGACGGGGAAACTACTGGAAGGCCTATTGAAGTCGTGACTACAGGCAACAATACGAAGGGTCGGTGGAGCTTTGAAAAATCAGTATGGGTTTCGTAGCGGCCACTCAACAATAAGGGCCATCTACGAAGTAATTGGTGAAGTAGAACACGCCGAGGCTGCCTGTCATCAGGACAGACCAATCGTGTTTCTAGTGACGCTAGATGTCCAGAACGCCATCAATTCAGTGGGATGGGCAGATATTTTAGAGGAACTTGAGCAAAATTTTCAGATAGAGGACTACCTATTAGCCATGGTTCGTGACTATCTGAAAAACCGTCACCTTATATAAGAGACGAACCAAGGAAAAATCCGGAAGAGTATTACTGGTGGAGCAGTACAGATCTGTGGAATGCTGCGTGGCATGTTTTAGTATAAAAAACTCTAGCGCACCTGAACCGCTAGAAACACTAATGTTCGAAGAACAGTAGAAGAATCGTGTAGGTTTTGAGTGCATATTCCACCACATGAGCTGCTTATTACGGCCAAACTGTTTCAAATGGTTTCAGATATTACCACTGGCATGGGTTTCAAAGTTTATGAAAGAAAAACACTTGTTAATTATATTCGTTATCAGTTGCTTATTTCACCAAACTTTGAAAGCAGCATCTCATATAACATCAATGAAGAAAATGCTCAGTGCCTGCAGCACTGTAACTAAAGTTGGTGTTTGGGGCTGCGATACGAAAAATTTGCAGAACTTAGGGAATTGAAATATTGGTTATTTATTTTCATTGTAAATGTTTCCGGTATGAATACTAACTGTAAGCATTTATTGATACAAAAGTAGCACAACCGCCTCGTGCTGGCAACCTTTCGCAAGTATCAAAGCCAAGAATATATCACATCTGCTTCACGTTGTTATATTACATTCGAAGTTATAGGAGTATAAAGAAATTTAGGGTTACCTGCAGCGAGTTTTTTCAAATAATCGAAAGCTTAATATTTGCTGTTTATTGTCACAACAATATCATTACCAATTGAAAATTCTACGATAAAACTGCTTAATAAAGATATTGCAAACAAACACAAAACCAACAATAGCTGGCAACCCTATCAAGGCTTTTCAACCAAATTTGGCCTGCATAATGCTTATAATAAGTTCCATTAATTGTATGAAATTCGTATTGATTTCATGACTGCACTGGAAGTTATAGGGCAAAAAGTTTTATTTTCCTGAGAAAATTTTCAAAACCAAAGACACAAAAATTACCATAGCTGGCAGTACCAATCGAATTTTTCAACCAAATTTCTATCGAACAAAGTTTAGATTAAGTTGCAGCTACTGTGTCAATTTCATGAAAATCTGGTAACTAATTCACATTTCATAGGGCAAAAAGCAGTTTTTTTTCTTTGTAATTTTTCAAGATGACACCACTGGCACAGAATCGCCCGCATTTCAAAATTACTCCTATCAAACCTGGTCCTATTTAAGACCAATACAGTCTGAAAATTTCAATTAATTCTGCTCATTGGATCGTGAGTTTTCGTGAACAGAAGTTTTTGATGTTAAAAATATAGGTAAATTGGGCAAGGGTTACCAGGCGTGCCCGTTATACTATATCAAATTTTTTACAGCTTCAGGGTTGCCAGCACGCTCATCAATAGCTACACGAATTTACAACTAAATAATATCAATATGTCCTGAAAATTTCGTAATGATTGAATAGCTCAGTCAAAAGTTATCGCAATTTAAAAATATTCAATTTTTCCCGTTCTCTTTTTAGGCACCCAGCGCACACATGGGGTTAAAAAATTCCAAAACATTATCCGATTCACATGTAAAACACGTTCGAAATTTATTTTGTTTACTTTATTTTTGCAAAACTTATTTGTGTACGGAATAATAGGTATATTAAAAATATCACTAAAATGGCCGCCGGAGCCAAAGGGTTAAAGATTTTTAACTTTTTCTGATACCTGGCACAATTCTGCATATACACCAATGTGTCCTAAAAATTTCAGTTCAATCGGATGGCACGTTCCTGAGATTTTTTCACTGAAATTTTTTGATGATATATATATATATATATATATATATATATATATATATATATATATATATATATATATATATATATATATATATATATATATATATATATATATATATATATATATATATATATATATATATATATATATATATATATATATATATATATATATATATAGAAATATGAATTTTCGGCCAAAGTGATTTTAATACTAATGTTCTTCTTCGAACATTAGTAAAAACGGCTAAAATCTTCGGTAATGACAATCTTACGCTAATGTTGAACCCAAAAGTCTATCAGATCTGCTTCATGTTGAAATCACACCATGTGATTTTCGTTTTGACACAAGGTCTGCATCGGAAGTTGTATACATTTTTTTAAACACGTAACAATTTTTTTTAAATGTGTCAGCACCTATTTTGAATTTAAATTTTCCCAAGCAAAGAAATACAAATAAATAAAAGTTAATTATTTTTCGCGATCAATTTTCAAAGTTACACACTTTCTTCTAGAATACAATTTAAACTGGCGCATGTAAAAATCATAACAAAAACTACACTCCGTTTCATATTTATAACCCACCTGACAATTTTCAATTATTTTGGACTGAAATAATTGTTCACCCCAAACTTTATGGTAAACTGATTGAGAATCTGTGTAGAATTACATTTCTGAGAGTCATTTCCCGTTAGGGCTATTTTTTACTGCAGTCCTGGAAAATTCGGTATTTTTCGGCGTTTCATATTTATAACCCAGATAAAGTTTCCAACAAAATAAAATGTTTATTAAAATTAATTTCAAAATTAACAAAAGCTTAGTAATTAATAGAATCTCCTCTTGATTTTATCAAATCAAAAATCAGTTTTTTCATGGAATTGGTCAATTTTTCTAATAATGCAGGTTCGATTTTCTGCCATTCATCAAGAATTGCCGCTTTCAATTCCGCCAGTGCTTCATGTTGCCGATTTTCAGCATATACCCGTCTGACAAGAATCCCCCAAATGTTTTCAATGGGGTTCAGGTCAGGCGAACACGCTGGCCAATCCATTACCTTAATAGAATTTGTTTCCATCCATCTCATTGTTTTACGACTGGTATGAATCTTGGCATTATCCTGCTGGAAAGTCCAGTTTTTTTCAGGATGTGCTGCCAGGAATGACAGTAAACTGCCCTCAAGTACTTTTATATAGTCTCTACTCCTCATACGCGATGAAGTAAATTTTACGTCCAAGCATCCGGATGCAGAAAATGCACCCCACAACATCATGGAACCGCCACCAAAATTCCGCTTTGAGAAATACCGGGGTTCCTTTCTCAAATCGCGCCAGTAAGAATTTAATCCATCAGGCCCATCTAAATTCCATTTTTTTCATCCGAAAAAATAATCTGGAAATAAAATTTTTGGAACTAAACAAAGGGGGAATAAAAAACCAGTATTTCTTACAGATGACCAATTTGTAGCCATATTTTTTTCTGCGAATTCTAACCGAGCTTTCTTATGGCGATCTAACAGTCGTGAAGCACTCTTCATTTTAGCTCTTCTGATCTTATTATCACGTTGTAGCGTTCTCCAAATCGTTGTTTTTGACACCTTTGTTTGTGCAAGAGTTGCCATTTTATTACAGTTTATTGTTGAATTACTGGCTGAATGTATAATCTTCCTCTCCTCCTGCGGAGAAAGTTTCCTTTCTCTTCCCGTTCGCTTTGTTTTCCCATATAATTCAGGTTTTTAAAAAAAGTTGTTAATTATACGGTGACTGTGTGCAATTTTTCTTGAAATTTCACTGATGTTCAAACCAACTTCTTTGTACGCCAAGATTTCACCCTTTTCAACTTCATTTAATGACGTACCTCGAGGCATTTTAAATGATAAACTTATTACCACACACACTTGTGAACAACTGTTGAAAGTATTGAATAACTCAACTAGTAATTCTGCTAATTACCAAGTGGGCTATAAATATGAAACGCACAAAAATGACGAATTTCCAGGAAATGCAGTAAAAAATAACGCCAATGAAAAGTCATTCTCAGAAATATCATTGCACACAGTTTCTCATTCTTATCAGTATTAGTTTTGTGTTGAACAACTATTTTACATGAAAATAATTGAAAATTTTTAGGTGGGTTATAAATATGAAACGCAGTGTATTATCGACGATACTTCTCCTTTGCATCAGCAACCTTACTTCCATGAAACATCTGCAGCAAGTGCATCTTCATGCTGCTTGCTTGTAATAACAATCATCATTTTTGTCGACTAAGCATCGAAAGGCCAAACATTGATATATTGAGGAAACTGACATTAATGCCTGATGAGGCCCCAAGTGAGCACTTTCCTTCTTTCACTTTCCTCATAATGTCAGTTGAACTCGCCATCACCATCAGCGTCATCGTCATCACCATCGCCACAATCATCTTCATAAAAACGATCTTGAGCATTATGGTTTCCATTCCATATTCTAAACTGCTGCTGAACCCAAAAACTAACTGTGCTCTATGTCTGAAGCGACTCCACCTACGCAATGACGACCGAGACGCCGCTGCTGTCTTCGACGGTAAAAGCTAGTGAGAGTTTTATTGATTATAACGTTTTGTTCCGGAAAAGACACAAAAACCGCTGAGTAGCTCGGGATAAAAGTCAATTAGACGAACCACATTTGGATCTGTCTGCATGCATGGTGCCTTACTGAATATGATTAAGTAATTGTTTTTATCAGTGGCAGCGTGGCTGGGCGCAATTCGCCTATGTGGGTGGTTTCGTTGGATGATCTGTTTATGAGAAATACGATGTTATTTAAATATTTGCTGTGGGCTTTTTGGTGGTTTTAATCAAAGAAAAAAGGAAATGCTTCGGTATAAGTAGTCAGAAATGAGTACAACAATGAAACAATTTCTATTAAAGTCACACAGATTCTAGTGTTTAGCATATCTGAAGGGAGTAAGTAAATTTCACTTACTCTCTCCGTCTGCCTTCCAATATAATGCATAGCTTACGATTGACAGAAGTTTAATTTTTGGTGCAAGGTTTCAATCTTTGTTTGCCTTCTCAAAATTAGCTATAATAAGTTATAATAATACTGAAGCTACAAAGCTAGTTCGAATGAAACAATAGTATTCATATATTTCTTTTCATAGATGTTGACGAAAAGCTGGTATTGTTATTTGATTGAACTTAAAATTGCAGTTTTCATGACCCATTTTTATTTATTTAAACAATCAAATATCATTCAATTATATTCTGTAAAATATGGAAATATTTGGAATAAATAAAAAGAATTGGCATAAAAAATGAATATAATTCAAGTTGACATTAAATAAAACAATTTTCAATAAACCAAAATAAGATGCATAGCCAATGGGAAATTATTTGAAATACAATAGACTTACAGCACAGTCCAAAACACAATCCAAACAATTCAAAATGAGTTTATAGAATATTACAAAATATACCTCAATAGCATCAATGAATTTTGTCAGTGAATTGTGTTTTATTTCAAGTTGAAGAGACAAATAAAAACTACAATTTCTAAAATTATTTGAATTGTAACATTGACTGAAATTAAAGCCAAAAATTATCACAGTTTCTCCATGTTCGCAATGATGGCGAGCAAAAGTACTTACGAAGGGACATTAAATACAGTTATGGCTCTATTGTAGCGGTCTGATTGACAAACAAACTCGAGAGGAGAGATCTGCTAATTAGTTTTGGTGATGAAGTTCGAAAAAACGGTAGTTATCAAGAAGCGTTTGCGTGATTCAAATGACGAAACTCATAAATATGCTAGATATTCGCCGCTTTATATCTTTATATTTTAAGACTTTCATTCCACCTTAATCTCATGATTGAATCTTCTTTGGTTTTGGTCCGATAGGGTGTCCGCTCTGAAGACTATAGACGTCAATCGTACCAAGCTTGAAAGTTCTATGATGACTTCATATAACTCTCCATCATGGGCAAAAAATAAAAACATTGGCAAAGAAATGTATGATTTTATGTCTAAAATTCATTTTTCTATTTACTTCAATCATCATAAACCTCTCTGGTCTCTTATCTTTCCTTGAAAAATTCCCATCGTTTCACACATTCAATGAACCGTAATGATGCCATTGCTTCTATTACCCAAGAGGTTTGTAAATTTATTGCGAAACATTTTTTTTCATCATTTTCCCAGCACTCTATATTTCTCCACTTGCTAATTTATTACCATGTCCTTCGATCTAAACCGATCTTTTAGATCTCGAGTCGATTCTCAATTCATTTAATATAAATATCGTTAGCAGTTCTGATGGTATCCCAAATTCACAACCTAAATCGCTTTTCTTGCCGCTGTGTATTCCTTTCTTCATTATTTTAAACATGGATCTCGCCTCTAGTTCCTTTTTGTCTTTATGGAGGTCAGTTCATATCTTACCGGTTCACAAATCTGATGACCAAGGCTGCATTGGTGATTTCCGGCTTATTTCGTTTTTTTCCTGCTATCGTAATATACGCAAAGGATTTGCTTACAATGAGATCTTTCAAGTCCTCCACCTCTTTTTACAAATGTTCGAAGAACATTAGTATTAAAATCGATTAGGCCAAAGATTCATATATATATATATATATATATATATATATATATATATATATATATATATATATATATATATATATATATATATATATATATATATATATATATATATATATATATATATATATATATATATATATAATCAAAAATACCTAGTGACCACTTCTCTTTAACCCTTTGGTGCCGGCGGCCAATTTAGTGATGCTTCTAATATACCTATTATTCTGTCCACAAATAATTTTAGCAAAAATTAAGTTAGCGAAATAAGTTTTGAATGTGTTTCAAATGTGAATTGGATAATGTTTTGGAATTTTTTAACCCTATGTGTGCGCTAGGTGCCTAAAAAGAGACGGGAAAATTTAAAAATTTGTAAATTGCGATAGCTTTCGACAGAGCTATTAAATCTTTTGATGAGCGTCTTGACAACCCTACAGCTAAAGCAGGTGCTAAAAATGAAAACCTTCAAATCATCGACTCTACTGAAAAATTGTTGCTTTTTGGAAAAAAACAGCTCGTATATAAATATAATGCTTTGTCTACATAGCCAAAGTAAAACATTTGAAATTTTACAACGGGCAAGAATGGTAGCACTTCCCCAATTTACCTATATTTTTAGCATCAAAAACTTCTGTTCACGGATACTCACGACCCGATAATCAGATACAGTTGAAATTTACAGAATGTATTGGTCTTAAGTAGGACTAAATTTTATAGAAGCGATTTTGAAATTAAGGCAATTCTGTGCCAGTGGTGCCATCTTGTAAAATCACTAAGAAAAAAACTGCTTTTGGCCCTAAAAATTCTGATTCAGCCCCTAGATTTTGACGAAATTCACGAATCCTTTTCTGAACCATGTTTCGCACAAATTTTTGGAACAACTCATACTCTTGGCAAAACCATGCTGTTTTTATGCCAGAATCAGCTAGGCTAAAATATGTAGCTTCACACAACGCGCTTGCTAAAGCCAGGAAGAAGATATGTATGTACACTGAACAAAAAAGGTACGTAAATACAATGAAAAAATTCATTGTACATATGAAAAATTCATAGTTTTGCAACCAGTAAACATGTTCATTGCCACAATGAATAGCCGTTTATAAAACTCTTGAATCGAAATTCTCAATATAAAAGTTCATTAACTGTATGATTGTGCACTGAGAAAACACATGGCGCCAGACGCCATAATTTATAGACTTCTGACACCATGTACATAGTCGTTTTAGGGATTGTGATAAAATATAGCTCCACACGCCATAATACATGGCGAAAAGTACATAGGCCTACACGCCATGTACTATAGTCCTCCACGCCATGTACTATAGTCCTCCACGCCATGTACATGGCGTGGCGGACTATATTACATGGCGTGGAGGACTATAGCACATGGCGTGGAGGACTATAGCATATGGCGTGGAGAACTATACTTTATGGCGTGGAGGACTATACTGTATGGCGTGGAAGACTACAGCATATGGCGTGGAGGACTATAGCACATGGCGTGGAGGACTATACTGTATGGTGTGCAGGACTATAGTACATGGCGTGGAAGGCTATAAGCATAGCTTCTGCTCCTATGTACTATGGCGTGGGGCGCTATATTTTATCACAAATCGTCCGAAATCGACTATGTACATGGCGCCAGAAGTCTATAAATTATGGCGTCTGGCGCTATGTGTTTATTCAGTGCATCTGAAGATGATCCAGTTTGCATCCAACAAAAGGCCACGAGCCTTCTCAGTTCGGAGCAACTGGAGGTAGAGAACTTGATCTTAGGTGATGGAATTCCATTAAAGAAATTTCCGAGGGATAAATGACATCACAGATCATATCCTCTCCTATGTTCAAGAAGCTTGCTGATATTTATACATCTCCTCACACAGCATGACTGCGAGTTATAATTGGAGTGCCATGAGGCATATTACATGGCTCATGGCACTATGTAATATGTCGTGCGGGGCCATAATTTTTGCGCCATGTAATTATGGCGCTAGGAGCTATATTGCATGGCTCAGGGTACTATGTACATAGTGTGTGGCACCGTAAATACTGCGCCATGTAACATGGGACGACGCGCTATGTAGATTCTGACATTATGGCGCTGGGAGCCATATTGCATGGCTCATAAATAATGCGCTATGTTACATGGCTCTGGGCGCTATGTGGATTTTTTTCAGTGTAGTTCATAAAATCAATGAACTTAGTTCATAGAATCAATGAACCTAGTTCATAAAGCCAATGTACAAAGTTCATTCCGTCAATGATCGTTGTTTCTAGAATCAATGGATTTAATTCATAGAATCAATGAATATGGTTCGTAGCACCAATGAAAATAGTTCATAAAATCAATGAATGTGATTTGAAAAACTAATGAGCACAGTTCATAAAATCACCGAACATACTTTGCGACAATGAAACATTCTGGATTTCGGTAAAAAAATTTTATTAGAATGGTATTTTTATATATTACATACTTTTCATATACATATTTTCTATATCATACAAAAAAAAAGAAATAAGTACAAAATATTTTCTTGTACTTGTTTGTTGTCGTAATGTAATGTAGCAATGTATACTAAATAAAATAACTAAAATGAAATTCACAAACTAGTATTACTTTACTATCAATAATAAATGTTTCGAAATGACATTTGAGCAAAATCTATATCAAAACTTTTCAAATGGGCCCACATATGATTACTGTCAAAAATTTCGACAATTTAACAAAGCTTCAAAATCCTTCTGAAACGGAAACGTAGGGTGGCAACGCCGTAATTGCCAGGATAAACGCTTATAATTTTTGATCGCAAAAGTTTGGTTTCCATGAATTTGACTTTATTTATTTATTAATGAATTTGATTTGAAAAAAATATGGAACAATCATATTGTAAAGAAGAGCGCTTAGTTGCTACGACTCGATTTCGACTGTTGTTTTCAGTCTGTTTCTGTAATTTGCATTGTAAATGCCAATGTAGAATGCATGTGAAATTGAAAAGTTTCAGGTAGATTTCTTTGTTAAGGTTAATTTCGCTCTACTCCTGTTTCCTTTTTAATTCCTCAAGAAGAATATTAACGTTGAAGAATTTTTCTTCAGACTTAATTTTATAAAGGTGAATGAAATTGCAGAATGTAGCGGATGCTTTCGGATATTCTAAGTTCAATAAATAATAAATTTTGAAACAAATATCTACCGCTCGTAGCAGGCATTTAAACGGAGTTTTCAAATCATTGAAATAAACATATATGTATTTGATCACTTTTAAACTATCACCAATGGTAATTACAAAAGGTTGGATATTTTCCGGCCTACTTTTCTTAAAGTGTATTAAATCCGTAAGTTCCGCGAATGATTTGCAAGTAATCATGAAAGAATCCTGTGAATCTGCAATTGTGAATATTTTTTTATTGTGAATATTGTGAATATTCTAATGGTGTTCTTACAAATAAGAAGCCACGTACAGCCCATAACAACATCACATCGGGATAATCTGTATGTGATATAGAATTATTGATTTATTTGTTGATTTTGTAGAGGGAATATACTTACTCTTATCTAAATGAGCACCTTTCAAAAAATCAACTTCTGCTCGGATTTGTTTAGAGTTGAGGGTCCCTTCATCGGAAAGAAATCCTAGCAAATGGCTACATACTCTTTTCCACTCATCTACCACCGATGAGTATATACTGGTACAGTTTCCGACTTGATTGTAAATTGTGACATATTCTTTAATAAGCCCTGATTCCCTGATCTGATCCAAAGTTTTTATATGAATCTTTACTGCAGGTTATTATGGTCAAAATTTCATTATAAAGTTCTGAATGTGCCCGAAGTTTATTTTTAGCTAATTCTTTGAATACATTTAGAAGAGGATGCAGAAATAAATGTTTCATGTTATCGTAGATATCTAAAAAATCCTTACGAGTACAATTATCATTATCATGTAATAATATTGCAAATTTGAGAATTGAATTTATGAAATTTTTCAAGGGTTCCAAGTCATTTTTATTATTATTTGAAGGATAAGTCATGTCAGATGCACATTCTTCTGCAACAATTGCGTTTGGAACTAAAAGTGGAACGAAAGAATCATGGTCGGAAAGGGGATCTATCATTGATTCCTTTGAGTAATGTTTTCGCTTCATATGTCGTCTGAAACAATTAATTTTCGAAAAACATTGATACCAGTTATTTTGCATACATTTCAAAGCGTAATTTTTTTGATAAATCATGGACTCTATTCAAGTGAACTATGAGGAGTTCTACTGAAGCAAAAATCTCACGGCACAGAAAACATTTCATATTGGACTTTTATAGATTATTTTTATTTTAAATTTGAATTATTATCCTGGAATTGATGAATTGCATACTTATTATATAACAATAATACACTTATTATGTAATAATAGCTTATTATATAATTCAATCTTTATATTAGGTGTGTTTTTACGTGTCAGGCAATAGCAGATTAGGGTAGGCAGCAATGAAAACAACAACAGTCCTGCCGCTGCTTTTGTTGTTATCAATGGTGCCAACCCTAATCTACTAGTGATCTATTATAATAAGATTTCAACTTACTTAGATTTTAACTTACCTGGAAAATTCGTGTAAGCTACTTAACTCAGCGGTAAATTTATTCACTCAACTATCAACTATTTATTCACTCAACTTTTTAACTAATAGAAAACATTTTAACTTAACAACGAACTTTCTGTTTCAATTTACTGAAAAAACAAATAGCCAAATAGAATAAACAGAATTGTTGGCAAATGAACGTACATATAAAGAATATGAACGTATAAACTTATGTTATGCACGTTTTCTTGACTTCTTTGACTGAATTCATAGGGTATATGAATTTGTTCATAGCCTCTATGAATCAATTCATAAGTACTATGAACTAGTTTATAAGACTGCAAATTTTGAAATTGAAAAAAGTTGAAGCTAGGAAGAATACCTTTATGAACTTAAATTCATTATATATATGAACGGTTCATACAATCATAAACTTCTAATAATGAAAGTTCATTGTGACAATGAATTTTTCATACCGACAATGAAATTGGACTCTATAAACGATGTTCAACGATATTTTTACTAATGTTCGAAGAAGAACATTAGTATTATTACTAATGTTCGAAGAAGAACATTAGTATTAAAATCACTTTGGCCAAAAATTCATATTTCTATATATATATATATATATCATCAAAAAATTTCAGTGAAAAAATCTCAGGAACGCGCCATCCGATTGAGCTGAAATTTTCAGGACACATTGGTGTATATGCAGAATAGTGCCAGGTCTCACAAAAAGCTAATAATCTTTAACCCTTTGGCGCCGGTGGCCATTTTAGTGATTTTTTTAATATACCTATTATTCCGTACACAAATAATTTTTGCAAAAATAAAGTTGACGACATAAATTTCGAACAAGTTTTACATGTGAATCGGATAACGTTTTGGAATTTTTTAACCCCATGTGTGCGCTGGGTGCCTAAAAAGAGAACGGAAAAATTTGAAAATGTTTAAATAGCGATAACTTTTGACAGAGCGATTCAATCATTACGAAATTTTCAGGACATGTTTGTTTTATTTAGTTGTAGATAAATGTACGTTTTAATGAGCATGCTGGCAACCCTGTAGCTAGGGCAGGCACTGAAAGTGAAAACCTCCAAATCATCGTCTCTCTTGAAAAAATGTCGTTTCTTAAAAAAAAAGCCACTCATATGTAAATTTTGTGCTTTGTTTACATAGACAAAAAATAAAATTTGATATGGTATAACGGGCCCGCCTGGTAACCCTTGCCCAAGTTACCTATATTTTTAGCATCAAAAACTTCTGTTCACGGAAACTCACGATCCGATAAACAGAATTTATTGAAATTTACAGAATGTATTGGTCTTAAATAGGACCAGGTCTGATAGAAGTGATTTTGAAATGCGGGTGATTCTGTGCCAGTGGTGCCATCTTGAAAAATCACTAAAAAAGATAACTGCTTTTAGCCCTATAAGTTCTGATTGAATCGTTCAATTTCAACGAAATTCACACAGTAGCTGCACCTTACTTTAACCCATGTTTGGTAGAAATTTGGTTGAAAAATTCGGTTGGAGCTGCCAGCTATGATAATTTTGGTGTGTTAAATTTGAAAAAATAAAAATTTTGAAGTGAAAACATTCAAACCATCGAATATCCTAAAAAATGTCCGTTTCTACAATAAAACCAATCTGTATACAAATCTTATGCTCAATCTACACAGTCAAAGTAAAACTTTGGAAATTTCATGTCGGACAAGAACGGTAACCCTTTCTCAGTTAACCTATATTTTTAGCTTCAAAAACTTCTGTTCACGGGAACTCACGAATCAATAATCAGATAGAACTGAAATTTACAGAATGCATTGGACTTAAGTCGGGCCAGGTCTGATAGAAGCGATTTTGAATTGTAGGCAACTCTGTTAAAGTGGTGCCATCTTGAAAAATTACAAAGAAAAAAAAAATGCTTTTTGCCCTATGAAATGTGAATAAGTTACCAGATTTTCATGAAATTGACACAGTAGCTGCACCCTACTCTAAACTCTGTTTGATAGAAATTTGGTTGAAAAATTCGATTGGTGCTGCCAGCTATGGTAATTTTTGTGTCTTTGGTTTTGAAAATTCGCTCAGGAAAATAAAACTTTTTGCCCTATAACTTCCAGTACAGTCATGAAATCAATACGAATTTCATACAATTACTGGAACCTATTATAAACATTATTCAAGCCAAATTTGGTTGAAAAGCCATGATAGGGTTGCCAGCTATTGTTGGTTTTGTGTTTGTATGCAATATCTTTATTAAGCGGTTTTATCGTAGAATTTTCAATTGGTTATGATATTGTAGTGACAATAAACAGCAAATATTAAGCTTTCGATTGTTTGAAAAAACTCGCTGCAGGTAACCCTAAATTTCTTTATACTCCCATAACTTCAAATGTTGTATAACAACGTGAAGCAGATGTAATATATTCTTGGCTTTGATACTGGCGAAAGGTTGCCAGCACGAGTCGGTTGTGCTGCTTTTGTATTAATAAATGCTTACAGTTAGTATTCATACCGGAAACATTTACAATGAAAATAAATAACCAATATTTCAATTCCCAAAGTTCTGCAAATTTTTCGGATCGCAGCCCCAAACTCCAACTTCAGTTACAGTGCTGCAGGCACTGAGCATTTTCTTTATTGATATTATATGAGATGCTGCTTTCAAAATTTTGTGATATAAGCAACTGATAACGAATATAATTAACAAGTGTTTTGCTCTCAAAAACGTTGAAATTCATGCCAGTGGTAATATCTGAAACCTTCTACCATATGAGTTATAATGCATTCTTGAGACAAAAGTAAAACGTTGCATTTGAAACAATTTGGCCGTAATAAGCAGCGCATGTGGTGGAATATGCACTCAAAATCTGCACGACTCTTCTAATGTTCTTCGAACATTAGTGTTTCTAGCGGTTCAGGTGCGCTAGAGTTTTTTCAGTGTAAGACGTATGCTAGAAATCCTAGCGTGGTCACTAGACTTGTGCATTAGATTTTTATTTATTTTCACCAGGTAAGTAGCCCACCATTAATAGTGTCAAAAGATAATTTTTTTGTACGTTTGCGTGATTGTTTCTGATGATGTGAATTGAAATCTGATGCTCCGTTTAGGCTTTAAGAAATAAAGATGCATTAGATCGTTGGATTTCCACTCTATGATTACTTTGGCTCTAAAAATACAAAATCACTTTCAGTCCCAGGTGGGGAAAAAACAAACCACTTATTTTTTCCTGGTTGATCTGAAATCTATGGAAACACATGCCATAGGCAAGTGTCAATTTTTTTAAAGCGTTAGTATTTCAATGCAGTATGGACAAATTATCAATACAATAGAGCTCCACGGCTCCTTACTAAGACGTACTCTGAAATGATCAGCAGACTCTTTTTAATCTCAGGCCATGAGTTGTTATTATAGTTTCTTCATACTTTTTCTAGAGATTTGACAGATAAAATAATACATTTTTAATGTTTAGTTTTCAAATAAAGCTACAAATAAAAATCAAATAAATTTGCTACATCAACAAAATTTAAAGCTGTTGACTGCAAAACTGAAAAAAGCAGCACCCAAAAACCGATTGCCCACAATGGGACCAATACATTAGAATATCTAATTTTTTCTAATTTATCAGCTCATATCAATTTAATAATCAGTAACCTTGAATCGACAGTCTGCGGAACCAGTTTCTCGTTTTGCCTAATATGCGATCTCAATATAAAAACATCTTATAAATTTATTGACTATAATGTTTACATCACTCAGTGCCATATCCGACGAAACGTGCAATTATATTACCGTTTGGATCAAATGAATTGAAAATTAATTAAATTATAGTCCCGCTTTATTTGTATTTTCAACTTTTTTCAGCATTCACATAATTTTTTACTACGTGCTGCTAACTGTGAGCGGTCTAAGCAATAATCCAACCCCGAATAGAATGCAGTAAAGCAGGTTGAAGGAAAGTTTTAGATAGTTTTCTTATGTTACTAAGCAATGATTTGAACCCTTTTTGAATTTATCATAGCCTTAAGGATATTATCCTTGCTGATTTGCATCAAACTGGTATTATTTGCCGTTGGGCTTATTTCGCAGGTGGTAACATATCCGCTCGTTTAAATCAATTCGGTTTTTTTGATGCTACAGATGCTATATGGCTGTTGAAACCACATTATTTTTCGCGAAAAGGAGTCTAAATTTGAGTACAAGCAGTGCAATCACGTATCATTAATAATTTTGAAAGTATTTTAAAATGAATTCTCCAAATTGAATATTTTAGGTAAAAGGAGCAGGTTTATAATATCCGGGATATACCACTACAAAGATGCTACGTTGACCGGCAGTTTCATATATGCTGATTTAAGGCACCAATGCCTCTTGCCAACCTTTTGCTGTATGCAGTCAAAAATAGATTTACAATAAAAACGTAAATCCGCGCGTGGAATTATATTCCTTCGGGCAATACAATTGTCACAGCCTTGTAGAAAAAGGAACTTGTCGATTATTGTGTTATGTGTTTGTCGGTACCATGATATGATGAAACACGTCTGGTGATAGTTAGTGCGACTTGCGAGAAGCATGTGACAAATTCTTATAAATAAAAGGCTTAGGATCTGCAGCCATTTGTTGGATAGACTGGAATAGCACGTGTCACAAAATCTTGGGATTATAGTAATTTAAAAAGAAAATTGATATGTTAATAGAGTAGAAAACGACAAATGTTCAGTTTTTTTGAAAAAATTAATATTTAATGGCATATAACCACCTGCGCATATAGATTAACGACATTATAAAAAAATATGGAAAAATAGAAATGAACTGTACACAAGCTTCGAGAATAACAGAACAGGATAAAAGTGTGATAAGATTTTTCAAGCGTGTTTTATATATTTAAGTGATGTTACTGAAATACGATGTTCTACGTAAAATAAACTCACTGCTTGGTTGCAGTTAATTTGAAAATCTGTAATCTTTCATATACACGGAAGACAGAAAAAAAGGCACAAAGTAGTCCCGCTGAAGTTGGCATAGCAGTCATTGTTGACAAAGCACTTCGCCACAGCAAACACGAAATATAGAAATCCCTAGCTCATAGGAACCGCTAGAAACACTGATTCTCGAAGAAAAGTATAGGAACCGCTCATAAAAGTGTAGCCACCAATCTGTTTCAAAGATCATGGACCAATTCGATCCGAAAACTGCATTGAAACTCTTAAAAAAGAGAGGTTTTCAGCGCTACCACTCGCATGAATTTCAAAATTCAGAAAAATCAAACACTTGCTGATCATATTCATGATCGAAAGTTTATTTTATACGAGTAAAATTTTGAAAGCAGCATCTCAAATAGCATATATGATGAAAATACTCACTGCTGGCACCACTTTACCAACATTGCAACCATAAGTCTGCTCAACGTCAAAATCATCTTATCCTATGAATTTCTTTTTCATCCCATAGCTTCATCGAAACTCACAGGGATAGAAAAATAATTATAGTTGCTATCGGAAAAATTACCAGAGCTTGGAAAATTTGAACATTGATTACTTATTATCATTGTAGATGTTTGCCATTTGAATGTTTCATGGCAGCATCTGTTGGTATGGAAATAACGAAAATGCTTTATGCTGGCAACCTTTTGCTAGCACCAAGTGAATTTTGTTTCGATTCGATGACTGCATTGGAAGCTAAAGGGGTACAACGAAATTTAAAGTTATGACCAGCTAAAGTTTTCAAATTTTCAAAATATTAGTATTTGTTTCTTATTTTCACTACAAGATCATTACTATTTGAAAATTCAATGTAAACAAGTCATGGTAAAGATAAAGTTAGGTTTAACTGGCTGGCACAGGGCCACATATAGATACAATTGGTCCGTAGCGATACCAGGCAAATGGACCCGGAGAAGAAAAGTTCAGTCCAAACGTCCATCGAAAGCTCCGGAATTTTTTGCGAACTGAAGTATGTCCTTCAGTCTTTGCTCCGCTACATAAGAGAGATCCACCAGCCAGGGCTTGCCGAAGCAGCGCTGCCTGGTTTCCCCCAAAGCTGAGCAGTGACACAGAAGGTGTTGAATTGTTTCTGAGACTCCCGGCTCTTGACACTTGTTACAGGTGTCAAGGGTTAGGAGTCCCATTTTCATGGCATGTGCTGCTACAAGACAGTGGCTAGTAATAATGCTGACCAGCCGCTTGCAGTCAGCCCGCGTTAATGCAGGTCTGATCTGCACATCGCACCTTGCAACATATTGTAGTCTATTGAGTATATGATTGTTTGGATTGGATTTGGAATGCCAACCGATCGTGACAGGAGAAGGCTAGCCCCGTGCTTGGCTAACGCGTCCACCCTCTTGTTTCCTTCAATGCCCTTGTGACCGGGAGCCCAGAAAATTCTGAGCCTTCTGTTGTTGCCCTGTATATTCAGGGCCTGAATGCAGTCTCGTACACACTTCGATTTGTATGAATAAGACATCAGAGCTTTAACCGCCGCTTGACTGTCTGTGAAGATGTTGATTTCTTCACTTGTGGTATCTCTGGCATGTGATAGGTCTGTGGCTTTACGTATCGGAAAAAACTCCGCCTGAAAAATACTACAGTGATTAGGAAGCCTGAAAGCTGCTTCAACAGCTGCATCTGCAGAAAATGCTCCGGCACCCACTCCGGCAGCTGTTTTAGGGCCGTTAGTGTAGATGCTAAGAGTTGCTGCGCCCATTTGCTGATGACGCTGCTGCACATCCCCTACAGTCGCTTGATATGGCCGCTGGGACCAACTAGTCAGTGCTACCTGTGTGCCCCCGCTCAATTCTGCTGTGGCCGAAAGATCGTGACTCGTAATGGCCCGATTCCCTTAGCCTGACACCAGCTTTTGCGGCAGTGCTCCTAACGAAGTGGTCAAGCGGAGGGAGATGAAGCAGGACGTTCAGAGCAGACGAAAGAATCGAGACTAAGGCACCTGTGGTACGGAGAGCTGCCAGTCACTGGACTTTGTTCGTCATGCTAGCAAAGGTAGTTTTATTCACTGCTGCCCACCAGACCAAGCTTCCGTAAGCAAGGATCGGCCTAGCTATCGCCATATAGATCTAGTGCGTTAAAGCAGGTCTTAGAGCCCACACTTTACCCAGCCCTCTCTTGCTGGCGTAAATCGCCTTGCTTGCCCGTTTAGCTCTCTCCTCTAAATTCACCTTTCAGATGAGCTTGCAGTCCTGAAGAAGACCCAAGTACTTAGTTTGTGACTTGAGACTTAGCCTGGCGCCACTCAACCTGATTGGGGCTAATTCAGGAATTTTGTACTTCCTTGTGAAAAGTACAAGATCAGTTTTATTGGAGCTGATGCTGAGGCCCACGGTGTTTGTCCACTCCGCAACCAGCCCCAGAGCATACTCGATGAGCTGGCCGATAGTTTGCGGAAATCTGCCCGAGACTAATATCGCAATGCCATTGGCATAGGCCAAAACCGGGAGTCCCTTGCTTTCCAACCTTTCAAATTCTGTAACCAGGTTTCACAAGAGAGGGGATAGCACTCCTCCTTGCGGTGTGCCTCTATGAATTTTCCTAGTGATTTGTGACCCCACTCACTCTCCTATCAAAATTACCTTACCAAAATTACCTATCAAAATTACCTGTTGCTTCTGCTATTTTCTTCAAGCCATAACTGTTTACAGTCTATTCAACAAGAGCGTGTCTTCGATTATTAAAAAAACTTAAAAATCAAGTCCGCCATCTTTTAAAACTGATTTCTGCTATCCCTGAACTATTTCTTTAGCCTTGATTCGTTTCATTAGTTGACGAATTGTCATAAAGAGCCCACATTAACAAAAACAGATGCGTATACGTCAAGTGCTTCTAAGCAGTCTTTTTGCGTTTGCATCCAAGAGGACCTAAATTAAAGGTTGCCAATGCTGTAAAACTAATTAAAAAAACTCAAAGTTTTAAATTTGTGGGTGAAACAATATTTGGAGTGCGGTCATGTCGATGACTTGCCGAATCGTGGGACAACTAGAGCAACATCGACCAAGGAAAATCAAGGGATAGTGAAGATGTTTGTGACAAACCACACTCTACGCCTGCGCTTAGCTAAAGCTTAGTTGGCCAAAAAAGGTATCCGTGTTAGCATTAGCACAATACAACAGTGACTGTTAGGAAAAATAATGCAGTTTCGAGGCACGAGCTTGAAACTTCATCTCTCTGAAGTCCATATAGAAAAACGCAAGGACTGGGCCGCCGAAAATATGAACTGTGATTGGTCAAATGTAGTTTTTTCAGACGAAGTTTCTTTTAAGGCTATACAGCGTGCTTGGTCTCACCGTGGAATGTATTTGGTCTAGCAAATGCTTAAGCACCTCGTAGAAATTCATGTTTAGGGATGCTTTTCGGGACATAAATTCGATTGCCTATACTTATTTACTGGGAATTTAATTACCACTGAAAAAGATGTTAGGATCGGGAAAGTATGATTGGATTTTGCAAAAAGGCAACGATCCAAAACAACGTAGTCGAATGTGCACGGTATCACAACCGCCGGATGCGAATCCGATCGAAACCGTGTAAGGGCTTTTGAAGTCCAAGCTTGAAGAAAATAAATGCGAAATTTGAACCAGCTCGCAGCAGTTATTCGTGGACCCTGGTGATCGCTGAGAAAAGCTCCTAAAAAGTATGCCAAAGCGGTACTAGGCTATTCCGGGTATATTATTTTTTAAAGCCTTTCATTCAAAGAAAAAAAACAACAAAAATCTCTCATAGTAAAAAAAACTCTAGCGCATCTGAACCGCTAGAAGCACTAATGTTCGAAGAACATTAGAAGAATCGTGCAGATTTTGAGTTCATATTCTACCACACGAGCTGCTTATTACAGCCAAACTGTTTCAAACGCCACGTTTTATTTTGGTCTCGAGAATGCATTATAACTCATATGGTGGAAAGGTTTCAGATATTACCACTGGCATGAATTTCAAAGTTTATGAGAGCAAACCACTTGTTATATTATATTTGTTATCAGTTGCTTATTTCACAAAACTTTGAAAGCAGCACCTCATATAGCATCAATGAAAAAATGCTCAGTGCCTGCAGCACTGTAACTGAAGTTGGTGTTTGGGGATGCGATCCGAAAAATTTGCAGAACTTTGGGAATGGAAACATTGGCTATTTATTTTCATTGTAAATGTTTCCGGTATGAATACTAACCGTAAGCATTTGTTGATACAAAAACAGCACTAGCGAATCGTGCTGGCAACTTTTTGCCAGTATCAAAGCCAAAAATATATCACAACTGCTTCACTTTGAAATGAACCTACCCTGCGAATTCCGTCTCGATCCGATGACTGCATTCGAAGTTACAGGAGTACAAAGAAATTTAGGGCTATCAGCCGCAAAATTTTTCAAATAATCGAAAACTTAATATTTGCTGTTTATTGTCACTACAATATCATTACCATTTGAAAATTTTACGATAAAATCGCTTTATAAAGATATTGCAAATAAACACAAAACCAACAACAGCTGGCAACCCTATGGTGGCTTTTCAACCAAAGTCAGCCTAAATAATGCCTATTGCCTATGATAGATTCTATTGATTGTATGAAATTCTTATTGATTTCATGACTGCACTGGAAGTTATAGGGTAAAAAGCTTCATTTTCCTGAGCGAATTTTCGAAACCAAAGACACAAAAATTATCATAGCTGGCAGCACCTATCGAATTTTTCAACCAAATTTCTATCAAACACGGCTTAGAGTAAGGTTCAGCTAATGAAAATCGGTTCATGAAAATGTGGTAACTGAATCAGAATTCATAGGCATAAAGCAGTTATTTTCTTTGTAATTTTTCAAGATGGCACCACTGGCACAGAGCTGCCCACAATTCAAAATTGCTTCTATCATACCTGATCCTACTTAAGTCCAATGTATTCTGGGAATTTCAACTGTATCTGATTATTGGTTCATGGGTTCCCGCGAACAGAAGTTTTTGATGCTAAAAAATTAGGTTAATTGGGAAAGGGTTACCGTTCTAGTCCGACATGAAATTTCCAAAGTTTTACTTTGAATGTGTGGATAAAGCATAAGATTTGTAAACAAGTTGGTTTTTATTGTAAGAAACGGAAATTTTTTAGGAGATTCGATAGTTTGATTGTTTTCACTTTCAGTACCTGCCGTTGCTACAGGATTGCTAGCACGTTCATCAAAAATAATGCAAGTATGCAACTTAACAACGTCAATATATGCTGCAAGTTTCATAATATTCAGATGATCTAGTAAAAAGTTATCGCAATTCGAAAATTTTCAAGTTTTCCCAATCTCATTTTAGGCGCCTAGCGCACACATAGGGTTGAACATTTCAAAAACAATATCATATTCACAATTAAAACACGTTCGAAATTCATTACATTAACTTTATTTTTGCAAAAGTTATTTTTTCACAGAATAATTGGTATATTTAAAATATCACTAAAATGGACACCAAAGAGTTAAAGAATATTAACTTTTTGTGAAACTTGGCACTATTCTGCATATATATATATATCAATGTATCCTGAAAATTTTTCGGATGGCGCGTTCCTGAGATTTTTTTCACTGCAATTTTTTGATGATATATATATGTATATATATATATATATATATATATATATATATATATATATATATATATATATATATATATATATATATATATATATATATATATATATATATAAATATATATATATATATATATATATATATATATATATATATATATATATATATATATATATATATATATATATATATATATATATATATATATATATATGTTTCCATATATAGCCAAAGTGATTTTAATACTAATGTTCTTCTTCGAACATTAGTAAAAATGTTCAAGGCGCCTGTGTTATCTAGTCATTGTGTGGATAAGCTAATCACTATTCCTTAAAACTTTTTGCGTTGATTGCTTTTTTATTTGTCTTTCCATTGATATGGTAAAACAGCCACTCATCGGTACTTTACGTACATGAAATTAGCGGAAACAATTGAGAAAGTGTTGTTCAAGTTGCTTGATACTTTTCTCTGAAAACTGTGGTAAAACCGCTGGGCTGTGGTATACGATTTGCGTGGATCGACTGGCTATGTAAACAGCGATACATTGCCAGAAGCACAACTCGTAAGGCTACGTTTTCTCTGAAAAATGAAGGATTGATGAATCTTATTTAGATTCAGAAATGTTCACTTACATTCCTTTTAGTTAGATATAATGATAGTGTTTTTTGCCTTTGGAGACATTTTTCGAATTAATTGTATTTTTTTGAACTTATGTTCGATTTTCATTCGCACTAATCTCTCTGATTGTAAAAATGTTCAAGTACTGTTTAATCGCGCATCAATTTATTGCAGTGAAAGTAACTCCGAAAAAATTGCTCAATTGAAAACTTTATTTGTGGATTTATTATCATTTTTCCCTCTATGTCGTACATGCGCAAAACATTTGAAGAGTAAATACAACGTATGAAATCATGCTAACTACTTTTACTGCTATTTGAAAAGATGGAAACATTTACGACTAATTTAACGCTTCGAACACTAATCCGACAATGTTAATAGTCACTGGTCACATTGAAATGGTCACAGAACCGGCGTTAGCTTCACATTTAGTTTCGGTTCCTTATTGCTGCCTTTCACAGAATGCAAGTTGCGGTCGGCAAGCCAGTGGATACCAAGTCATTTGAGCTTAGCATACGTATTGTTCGGCATCGTCTTTGACGACTGCCTGCTTCGCAAGATCGTCTTGAATCTTACCATCTACACGAGTACCTAACATTAATCTCAATCGCAAAGCGAATGTTGTGGCGTAATTAAATGGCCGTGTAAAAAGGCGTGTAACCCACTTTTTGTGACCAGCTCCATAGTTAATCCATTTGCGGTAATGATATGGCATTGTCATTACCGACGAAACTTTTCTATTTTTAACCATTTATTTGAAAGATGGACATTTTTCATTAAGAAGCCAGATTCAGGTACCTACCATTAACTACTTGATGTGAAAAAGATCTGCGCTATTGAGTAGACTCGGTAAATACACTAGCAAATCATTTTAGACCAAGCTACCGCTGAAAAAGTATGTACATAGTTGCCCACCGCATTGTGAGTTTCGTTCGAATGATGAAAAAAGGTGATTGAAGAATTTGCGACGAATTACAGTCCCATCTCGGCCACAGATACTCCAACGCATTGTTAAAACCAAGTATGAGCCTCACAGACTATCTTCGTCAAGATAACGATGAAATGCACATTTTTTGTGCAATATATGTTTCGAATCACATTAGTCAACTTAAGGTGCCTTAGCAGCGTTCGAAAAATCAACGCAAAAAGTGAGCTGATTCGCGTTTGAAAAATTCACCACTACATTGAGTTCTCAATCGAAGATTCCACTTTTGAATGTGTTCTTAAATAATACGAATATTATCTTCTTTGCAATTTCTTTGTACATTTCTGTGAATATATTCATTTCATCTGCAAATTTTATCCTATGCCCTTAACTAAATATAAATTCAAACTTTTTTCGCGGCACCTATCATTTCGTCGTCGGTAGGTAGGTTTCGTAATTGCTAATGAAACTCTTGCCGGATTAGATGCGGTGTACCCGATTGACTCCTCCATTTAGCTACAATCTTATTGTCCACTTAATATGATTAATTGCTTTCAGATAGCAGTCCCGGTCGGTTTTGTTTTACATCAGAAAATGCTTTCAAAACGATATGGGACATTTCGGGTGGACTTTTACTAATTGACGGTTTAGTGTTTTGCGCCGACGCGATGTTGTACACAAATCATTTTGATCAATGAATGAAAGAATAGCTTGAAGACAATAAAAACGAACTACTGTGAAAGCTAACGGTTATCGTGAAATGTATGGCGTTGATATGTGATGCTGGGTGGGAAATTATAGTTTATGGAAGAAATAATTGTTTTTTCGAAAATCTATTGTGTCATTAGTGTATGTGGATAACCTTTGTCATTACTACGTGATTTAATTTCAAAGTGCCACTGAAATATGAATCTATGTACATTCGAATATAACAGGCGTAAAAGACGTCAGATTCTCATCGAATGAAATTTTGTTGCGAACTCTGAAAGTTCCACCATCATCATTGAAAATTTTGCTTTTTCATTGCTTTAAATATTTTGCACCTCCACCACTGAAAATGTTTACCCTGCATTAATATATTTTTCAATTCCTCAAAATAGTTTCGATCACATGAGTACATGGTTATGAGTGAAAAGTTTTTTTTTGCTCTGAAAATGCAGTCTTTAAGTAAAGTAGTACTACCTAATTGCGAGTCGTATTCGATGCATCTGGAAAAACGAACACAGGATTATCGTTAAACGTCATATTGTTGACTGGGCCACCCATTCAAAACCAGATGATTTCGGTTGTCATGAGGTGGAAGCTATTCCAGTATACCTTTATGGCCAACATAGTGAGAATGTGCCGATAAACTAATTTGCATTGCGATGACATTGATTATCAACGAATATTAATGAGATTGAAGCCTAATGACGCACTCGATCTGATCACTATCGCCTAACCACGGTAACATTCGGGACTGGGATACTGCTCGGGATACTGCTCGGGATACTGCTATCGAAAGTGATTTTTATGTCGATGATTTGCTCTCAAAGAGCCAAGAATTACGGGAAACCATCGACCAACGTAATGCCTTAAAATCTGGTGGATTTATCCTGAGAAAATAGATTGCTAACGATCAACGGTTCCAGCAAGTAATTTCTAGAAGAGATATTGAAATGAAGAGCTATTTTGAAATCCTTAGAAATGTGGTATTCTATTTTAGTTTCCATGTTTAATTGAAAAGTTTAGATCTACCTTATTCAAAGACTTAACTGTTATCAGAAATTGCTTAATCATTCGACCCAATAGGACGGCTTGCTCCAATTATTATTAACGGGAAAGTTCTCCTCCAAACTTTATGGCCTCAGATGCTCACCTGGGATGAACCTGTCTCTAATGAAGCTACACAACAATGGCTGAAATTTAGAAAATTTTTTACAATATTTAGTGAAATAAAACACTACGATTTATTAGAAACTTAGCAACTCAGCTGAAGAAGACGGGTTCACTCACTGATCTTCAGAAAATGCGTAGTTTGTGCTCTGATGCTAAAAAAGTGCTCAAGCAGGCAATGCGTGATTTCTTTTTGAACATCGAGGCTTCAATCTTTTGTTGTTGTTTCTTCAAATCCAATTCCTCAGTTCCTGATTCGATGAATCTTGATGCTGTTACTGCTTCCACTCCTCAGGCTATTTGTGATTTGTTTGCTGCCTGTTTTTCCTTCTTCTTTAAAAAAATACACTGAATACCTCGATAGCTCCCACTGTTTCCTGTACCTCTTCTGAACTGTCTATTTTTCGCACCAATCCTTTGGAAGTTGAAATTCTTGTGCGTACCTTAAATTTTAATGCTAGTCCGGCTCTGATGGTATTCTTAATATCCTTGTCAAATCCCTCTAATTCTCGCTCTGTGTTCCTTTACCTATCCTGTTTAACATTAGCTTTGCAATAGAATTTATCCGTCTCTACAACCTTTACTTGCTCTTGAGCAGCTTGGTTTCATCAAGGGTCGCTCTACATCGACCAATTTTCTGGAGTTCAATAACTTTGTCGCATTTGCCTTCGATTGTCAACGTCAAGTTGATGTAATTTACAGAGAATTTTCAAAAGCTTTTGATTATGTGAACCATAATTTGCTGATACTTAACCTTAACGGGTTCGGTGTTTTTGGTTCCCTTCTCTCCTGGTTTTCTTCCTATCTTCATAGTCGTTCCTGCAGAGTCACTTTGAATGATTCCATTTTCTTTCCTATATTTTCCACATCCGGAATTCCGCAAGGTTCTATACTAAGTCCCTTACTTTTTATTTTATTTCTCAATGACCTTCTTTCTGTTATCAAATTTTCTTGTCTTTTATATACGGATGAGTTAAAATTATACAGATCAATCAAGTCTGCGACCGATTATCACCAATTGCAGCTGACTTGTTTGCTCTTAGTCTCTAGAGTCAAAACAACTTCTTGCCACTGAACATTTTGAAGTGTCACCATATGTCTTTCTAATATGAAAATACTCTACATGATTCTCTTACTCTTTGTCTAGTATTTCCTTGTCAGTTGTCTAGCATTTTAAAGACCTGATCCAATTCCTCAGTTTCTGACTCATCGAATCAGGAACTGAGGAATTGGATTTGAAGAAACAACAACAAAAGATTGAAGCCTCGATGTTCAAAAAGAAATCACGCATTGCCTGCTTGAGCACTTTTTTAGCATCAGAGCGCAAACTACGCAATTCCTGAAGATCAGTGAGTGAACCCGTCTTCTTCAGCTGAGTTGCAAAGTTTCTAATAAATCGTAGTATTTTATTTCACAAAATATTGTAAAATTTTTTCTAAATTTCAGTTATTGTTGGTGTTTGATTCTAAATTATAATTTGATGTTCATGTCATAAAAATGACGTTCAGGGCCTCTAGGATTGCTGAATTTGTCTTGCGATCTTCGTATATATTTACCAAAGTTTCCTCCTGGATTCATTTATTTGTCTCTTTACTACGCTGGATTCTAAAATACGCGTCCCAAATTTGGGCTCCGCGCTTTCAGTATTTATCTGCCGCCATTGAATCTGTTCAGCTTAGGTTCACTCGCTTGCTGCTTTTTAAATTCAATATCCCCTATTGTTTCTACTCCTCTAGTCTTCCCATCCTTCGTATGTCCTCGTTGGAATCACGGAGATTGTTCTTCCATCAGTGTTTTTTTGGTTAGATCTTGGTTCCCAGATAACCAGACGCAAATCTAGTCGTCCAAGTCATTCATCAGAGATTTTTTCTGTTCTGTTTGCATGTATATAAGTATATTTCCATTTGCCTTTGTTACGTCTATCCAGAGCGCACAATACCCTTAAAGCTTGGTCCTCTCCCGCAATCTTTTTTACAACTCAAGCATGTATTGCCTTAGTTCCTTGGTTATACCTTAGTTCTAATTTTAGATTTTAAAGCTTTCAGTTATTTTTGTTATTTCTTTTTTTTTTTGTTTTTTTTTTTTGCTTTCTTGACGCTGTCATTGGAGTTATATCTGTATTCCAAGGGATACATAAATAAACAAACAATCCAACTCGAAATCCATAGCTTTAGCGATGCGTCAAACAAAGCTTATGCGGCTGCTCTGTACCTCGTCAGCAGAAATGTTGAACAAACTGACCTCTATCTTATGATGGCGAAGACGAAAGTTGCTCCGATTTGCACAGTGTCGAAACCACATTTGGAGCTATAAGGCACTGTGCTACTTACCAAATTGGTACAGCAAGTAAAAGAAACATTAAATTTCTAACATGTTAAAGCATGGCTGTGGACTGACTCAGAGATAATTCTCTCTTCGATTCAGGGACTTCCGATGCGGTCGTCAGTTTTTGTTGCTAATCGTATTATCGCGACTTACAATGCTGGCGGAAACACACTTTGGCGTCACGTGCCTTTGAAAGAAAATCCTGCTGATTTAGCAACTCGTGATTTGGACGACAATAAAACAATCAGCACTAAGTCTCTGTGGTGGACTGGTCTATCTTGAAAATCTGCTCATCAGTAAAACATTGAATATAAGCCCAAAATTAAAGCTGTAGGAATTACTAATTTGGAAAAACGCGAAAATTTGAATGTGCACTACTGCTTGGCTTTATCTTTGGATTCAAATGGCATATTAAAATAGATTTTCGTCATTTAATCGATTGGTTCAAACTAACGCGTATTGCTATCGATTTTTGAATTTAATCAGAAAGAAGGCAACTGTTTAAATATACTTAATGACCACTTACAATTTCGAAAATTTTGGATTATTAGCATCCAACAGAAGGCTTTTAACAAAAATATGAGCAAACTATGAAAGGGCTAACAATTATCGAAAAGAAGTCAATTACTTAATATTCTTCCATATCTGAATGAAGACGGGATTCTGCAAATTGGAGGACGTTCCGAAAACGTAGATTTAATCTTCTAACAAAAGCATTCGATCATCATTCGGAAAACTGGGACATTTACTGAGCTGCTTGTACGAAATATACACAACATCATATTACATGGAGAAACGCAATTGATTCTCGTTACGCTGAGATGCAACTATTTGGTGAAAGAAATATTATTCGACATTTTAATCATAAATGTTTAATTTGCTTACGAACCAAAGTCAAAGTATCATCACTGGGGAATTTACCGGAACTTCATTGATGGCACTAGTGATACAGAAGCATTGATTTCAGCTCATTTTTTGATAGGAAATGCATTAAAATGCTAGTAGAAGACGATTTATCTGAAGTGAATTCTGCACGGCTAGACAGATCGCAGTTTTGCCAAGGACACAAACATTTTGGATACGCTGGACAAGTGAATGTCTCGCAAGATTGCAGCAGAGACCTAAATGGCTCAAACAATAAATTCAACCCAAAATAGGGGACTTATGTTTACTAAAGGAAGAGAATATACATCCTAGTAAATTGCCTGTCACAAGAATTACCAATGTCCATACCTGTAAGGATATGGACAGCATAGCACGAGTTGTTATGTTGTTATCAAAAGCCAATTACTATAAACGTGGGATTACAAAAACTGTATTGTTCCCTAAACAATAATTAGACTAAAATACACACACACACAAAAGAAACGAGACAATAGACAAAATATAGACAAAAATAAAAAATAATCGAAAATAAAATGAACCATTATCTCAATTTAAAATAGCACTCTACCCTTTCTTTCTTATCACTCTTATCACAAGTAATTAGTTCCTATCTTAAGTACATAACACACAAATACCACAAATGAGACACATAAGACACTGTGCTCAGAGAACAATCGAAGTAGTAAAGCTTCCAATGCAATATGATTTGACGAAGAAGGAGTCTCATACTGCCTATAAAATTGAGGGTTAAAAATGTTTTTCCCTTGAATCCTTGTCCAACGTGGCGAGTCGGGGTGCCAAGTAGAAAATAACCACTCGTTGCCGAGTGTTATGTACCTGTACGGAGGAAATACCACAGATAGCATTAATATCTTTATTCTTTTGGTACGAAGTTCAGTTGTTCCCGAATTATGATAAACTATCCATGCATGGCACATGAAGCAACAATAATAAACTTGACAATCGGTAACTCAATATTGATGAGAGAGTATACTCAACTTTTATTTACAGACGTTAATACTAATCCTGTCGGACCAACGAAGGGAGTATGTTCGGTAATCATCTGAAAAAGAAGAAATATTAGAAGAAATATATGAAGGTGTTTGGTTTGCACTTACCTCAATGACAATCAACGGATCGATTGTCATTTTGACATTACGCATCAAGCAATGAGGTCAGCTAATTTGGAAAATTAGTGATGTATCTTAAATGGAGAATATTAGAAACAATTTTCCAACAGTCCAATGTAATGCTGTTAAAAATATAAAATATTGAGTTTACCGAAATTTTCATCGAATGACATTTAATTCTTTATTTAAAGCTTTTTAGTGTGTTTTGAATTTTAAATTTAATCGATCTTCGGATTTTAAACAGACATAATTGGAAAATTGACTAGAATCTAATAGAATTTGAATAAACTTGTTTGGAAATTGAACAAGACGGATTTTGAAAATGAATTAGTATCGAAAACACATTCTTATTTTATTTTAACTTTTGTTTTTTAAAATAAGGCCGGAAAATGTCGAAGACCATAAACAATTTTTTTCAATTATGTATGTTTTTTTTTACTTTTTGCATGAAATTGAAAATTTGGAGTAACAAAATATCATCAACAACAAAATATCAACAAAATATTTAACATTAATCAATATTTTTCCTTTTTTTCCACTTGTTTTTGTAATCACCTTTAGAAGTATCTCTACTCAAGTTGCAGCAGTAATGCGCTAGCACTGGCGCATTCCATATGCCCAGGTATATCTCTCCCGTTTTCTACAGATATACATAAGAGAAATACATATGTAGTTCGCTGGGAAGATGTGATGACATTTGTGATGATCATTTGGAAAATACAAATTTTCGATAAGGATGACTTACTTGTATTTGAGGCTTGAGTGTAGAAAACTATTATGAATGGCACTGGTTTCAGTCGATCATTACTATCAATCAACTTATAAATAAAATCAACATTATCAATTATTATTCAGGAAGAATTTATTAAAAAAATGAAGACTCTAATAATTACTAAAAAAAAACAAGCAAACAACCTTTTGGTTCTAATCGACCATTCGAAAGTTATGCTTATTCAAATCGTCAAAATCATGTTCAATGAGTGATAAACATTTTGAATCTCTTAAAACATCGGAAGATTAACTCAATTTTATGTTCGCAGTTGTTAAATTATTCCTTGTATTAGCCGATATACCGGTATTAATACTGTGAATCTATTTGAAAAAAGCGGATGCACTAAAAATTATTTTAATTTTAATGCGAATGAGCTATTTATCTATTTCTTTGAATTATAAGTTTTTCATATCAATTTATAATCGATAATTCTTAAGTCAAATTGATACTTGAAGCGTCAATTGAACAATTGAAACCTGTTGTTTTGTCAGCCAGCAATATTTTATATATATTTTTTTTAAAAGCATGCTTATTAATTGATTTTCTTTATAAATAAAATTTTAAATGTATGACAAAAATCACATTGGCTCCAATATTTATCTAAAAAAAAAGGCTTTTGACACACAATACACCCATTGATAGACAGAAGTGTTCATTTCATAACAAGCTTATTTGCCTACATTCGAAGCTGTTTATTAATATGTTCCGGTCGCTAGAAGGTGTTAAGTCAATATTGAAATGCATTAAGCCATTTTCATGTCCACGCGTTAAAGATCTTCATTTCAGCTATAAATGCACAAAAGTCAAGTTTTTAAAGCTCTCGGTATACCACCACCCATACCAGCATTCATGTATTCATGCTTTGATATGGTTTGATTTACGTTTTACTATTTCCGTGTCGTGCATACATGTCTTCTGGATGATTTTGATTTCATTGCATTAATTAGCTGGAGGTGTTAGATTTGGATTATTTATGATTGCCTCGATAGTTCGAAAGTGACGGCTCACAAAGCGCATTAATGTTATATGAGGATCGGTAAAATTTTAGTGCTCGTGAGGCTATATGTATATATGCTATATGTATATTAGCTGCTACTTCCAGATGTATAATGTTTCGTTTTAGTAATTTTCGGAATAATTACAAATTGAAATATACTAGTGGGATCATCATGTGGGATGCACTACCAGGATGATAATGTGGGATGCATATGCGGGATCATCCATAAAAATCTGAACTTTCTTCAATTACCATGATAAAATTTCAAATCGAACAAAATATATTTATAATTAACAATATATATTCAAGTTACATGAACTAATACAGATGGGCAATGATTCTGATAAATCAATTACAAAACAATTTTTCGGCGAATCTCTGACTGTGACCCATTTTTTCGCAACCACCATAACTTCCACCACCGCTGTACGAAATGGTTATCCAGGATGTATTTCCGATGTCCTGATTTCGATATTTTCAACATTTTTCAGTGTCTTTAAATAGACCACCATACCACCGAAGACGTAGCCCACTAAGTATCTCCTTCCAATAATGCCGTCTCGTAGATTTTTTGAATTGGAGGCTCTTCACTCGGATGACCTAACTGCCTGTACTATCACAGTCTAGTAAATTTGAATTTATCAGTGCTTTGAAGGGTTTGATATAGTTTATACATTTTGCTGTTCTGCAGTTGATAGAATCGTCCATCTTCGTGATGGCCGTTAGATGTCCATTGGAGGATCTTACTTTCGACCGTGAGTTAGAGTTTGCTACATCCTCCCTGGTTTTTTAAGAACATATGAAGACTGGCATCACATAGGTTTATGCGGAGACACATTGCACTTCTTTAAGATACCTAAGTATAATGGACTGAATACTATATTGCTGGCTGACAAAACTCTTGCATGAATATTTCCCTTGTAGCTATTCTCACCTTCAACTTTTTTGCCAAAACAATTTCTCCGAAGTCGTCTAGGTTAATCCAAGATTAACTCCACTAATCTGGAGGTTTAAGATCTTTACGATTGATTGGATGACGAAAATTATCAATTACGATTTAATTGTCCTTTTAATTGTCAACTTCTGCTTAAGCTTAAACATTGATGGAAGCTATTAACCTCAAGCAGAAGCAAGCAGTGAAAGATTCTTCTCGGCAGGGTTGAAATCAGTCATATGCTTTTTTCTTGTTATTTGGGTGATTGATTTTGAATCGTTGGGGGCTGCTGCAAATTCAAATTGCTTAGAGTTCGGTGAAATTAGCGGCGATCCATTCCAGATATTTTATCTTAGTTCACAGAAATTTTTCATAATAACACGAGTGATTAACATCTGACAATATCCAAAACATGGTATCGTTAATACTGCAGCAAACATCTTAGGCCTTAGCTCAAGATATGGTTCAACCAACGAGGTTTAATACGATATTACCAGCGAATCACTTCGGTAGCTACTTTTGCAGCCTGGAACGCGGCACTTCATTACCGCACTATTTTATAATTTTTTACCGCTATTTTACTCGTGAAACCTACACAAATGATTGCGCACAAACGTAGATGTACGTTTCCATCGAATACGCAGAAACATTTTGCTGAAAGTCAAAAAATTTGACTGAAAGTCAATGCTCTTAGTCCCCGACACAAATCAAACTGACATTGACGTTTCTTTCCGTGTTGCCCGTTGCACGCTTTTAGACCGATCTGGTGTTCACAGCATTAAGACACAGCATTAAGGCTTTTCGGTTGTGAGTGCGGTAGAAAGGAGGTCACTGAGCGGAATCTTTGTGAGAGAGCAATGTTGTGCGCGTGTTAAAAAAGGCACACTCACGTATGGGTACACGGATAGCCATTTCGTATCCATATTCTTCCATATCTATGGTTATTACATACCTGAGACCGTTCTTTCGTGGATATCATCATTTGTATTTAGTCGTATTTGCGACTTCCCTCTCCGTGGTTCTTCGTCCTCTCCTTTTTTTCCTTCCTCCGGTGTTTCGTCATTGCTTTCTTTGTCTACTGTCCGCTGATAGCCTGAACATTTTTCGCGTTGTTAATGTTCCTACCGATCATGATTTGAATCGTCTTGTTTCTTGGTGTGACTGTAATTACTTGACTTGAATATCTCTAGAGTTTCTCTATGTCTTCTGCATTGAAACCTTGCGCTTTGGAATTCCTTTTGACTATTTGCATTATCACTCTGTTAGATGTGGATCATTTTACTGACCTCGGTGCTACCTTAGATTGGAAGATTTTCGTATTCATACCATAACTCGAAAGGCTTCCCGGATTGCTGATTTTGCTATACGTGTTTGCCACAATTCTTTTGACATGTCCATTTGTGTGCGTCTTTTTCTTTTTCTTGTTCGTTCTATACTTGAGTACAGCTCCGTAGTGTGGGGTCCTCGTTTTCGTTATTTGTCTAAAGCGATTGAGTCTGTCCAGGGAAGGTTCACCCGCTGCGTTATTTTCAAACCTACCATATTGTCCTTACAATGAACGTTTTTCAACCCTTAATATATATTTTTCGACTTGATCGGCGCAAAGCTTAGTTTGATGAATGTTTTCTTTGTATAGTTTGTCGCGGCTAATTATCTTCATCCTTCGCGAGTTTTTTACGGAACGCTGTGATGACAGACTTATCAGGTCAACCACAATTTTAACGTACCTTTTGCGTGTTTATATTTACTCGCCTGTTTTGCGTTTGCTGAGGACGCAGAGTAATCTTTAGCTTGGTTCTCTCACACAGTCTATTGGAACTTTTAAAAGTTTAGCTCGTAATGTGCTTTCTCCCTAAGTAACCATATTAATTTACATTTTTTCGAACATTAGTATGAAAATCGATTCGGCCAAAAATTCATATTTCCATATATATATATATATATATATATATATATATATATATATATATATATATATATATATATATATATATATATATATATATATATATATATATATATATATATATATATATATATATATATATATATATATATATATATTTATATATATATATATCATCAAAAACTTTCAGTGAGATAATTTCAGGAACGCGCCATCCGATTGAGCTGAAACTTTCAGGATATATTGGTGAACATGCAGAATAGGTCCAGGTTTTACTAAATGTTAATTATTGTTAACCCTTTGGCGTCGGCGGCCATTTTAGTGATATTTTTAATACACCTGTTATTCCGTACACAAATAATTTTTGCAAAAATAAAGTTGACGAAATAAATTTCGAACGTGTTTTAAATGCAAATCAGATAATGTTTTGGAATTTTTTGAACCCCATGTGTGCGCTAGGTGCCTAAAAAGAGAACGGGAAAAATTTTAAATTGCGATAACTTTTGACAGAGCTATTCAAATATTACGAAATTTTTAGGACGTATTGATATTAATTAGTTGTGAATTTGTGTAGCTTTTGATTAGCAAGCTGGTAACTCTGTAGCTAGGGCAGGCACTGAAAGTGAAAACCTCTAAATCATCGTTTCTCTTGAAAAAATGCAATTTTTTCAAAAACAAGCCACTCATATGTAAATCTTATGCTTTGTTTATATAACCAAAGAAAAAAATTTGATATGGTATAACGGGCACGCCTGGTAACCCTTGATCAATTTACCTATGTATATTTTTAGCATCAAAAACTTCTGTTCACGGAAACTCACGATTCAATAAGCAGATTTAATTGAAATTTACAGAATGTATTGGTTTTAAATAGGATCAGGTCTGATAGAAGTAATGTTGAAATGCGGGTGATTCTGTGCCAGAGGTGCCATCTTGAAAAATCACTAAAAAAGATAGCTGCTTTTAGCCCTATAAATTCTGATTCAATCTTTCGATTTTAACGAAATTCACACAATAGTTGACTTTTACTTTAAACATTGTTTGGTAGAAGTTTGATTGAAAAATTCGGTTGGAGCTGCCAGCTATGATAATTTTGGAGTCTTAAATTTGAAAAAATAAAAATTTGGAAGTGAAAACATTCAAACCATCGAATATCATAAAAAATGTCCGTTTCTTACAATCAAACCAATCCGTATACAACTCTTTTGCTGTATCTACACGTTTAAAGTAAAACTTTCGAAATTTCATGTCGGACAAGAACGGTAACCCTCTCCCAGTTAACCTATATTTTTAGCATCAAAAACTTCTGTTCACGGGAACTCACGAACCAATAATCAAATACAGCTGAAATTTACAGAATACATTGAACTTAAATAGGACCAGGTCTGATACAAGCGATTTTGAATTGTAGGCAACTCTGTGCCAGTGGTGCCATCTTGAAAAATTACAAAGAAAAAAAACTGCTTTTTGCCCTATGAAATGTGAATAAGTTACCAAATTTTCATGAAATTGACAGAGTAGCTTAACCTTACTCTAAATTCTGTTTGATAGAAATTTGGTTGAAAAATTCGATTGGTGCTGCCAGCTATGGTAATTTTTGTGTCTTTGGTTTTGAAAATTCGCTCAGGAAAATAAAACTTTTTGCCTTATAACTTCCAGTGCAGTCATGAAATCAATGCGAATGTCATACAATTAATGGAACCTATTATAAACATTATTCAGGCCAAATTTGGTTGAAAAACCACGATAGGGTTGCCAGCTATTGTTGGTTTTGTGTTTAATTGCAATTTATTTATTAAGCGGTTTTATCGTAGAATTTTCAAATGATAATGATATTGTAGTGACAATAAACAGCAAATATTAAGTTTTCGATTATTTGAAAAAACTCGCTGCAGGTAACCCTAAATTCCTTTATACTTCTATAACTTCGAATGTAATATAACAACGTGAAGCAGATGTGATATATTCTTGGCTTTGATACTGGCAAAAGGTTGCCAGCACGAGTCGGTTGTGTTACTTTTGTATCAGTAAATGCTTACAGTTAGTATTCATACCGGAAACATTTACAATGAAAATAAATAACCGATGTTTCAATTCCCAAAGTTCTGCAAATTTTCGGGATCGCAGCCCCAAACACCAACTTCAGTTACAGTGCCGCAGGCACTGAGCATTTTCTTCATTGATGTTGTATGAGATGCTGCGATCAAAATTTTGTGAAATAAGCAACTGATAACGAGTATAATTAACACGTGTTTTGCTCTCACAAACGTTGAAATTCATGCCACTGGTGGTATCTGAATAATTCATTCTTGAGACCTTAGTAAAACGTGGCGTTTGAAACAGTTTGGCCGTAATAAGCAGCTCATGTGGTGGAATATGCACTCAAAACCTGCACGATTCTTCTACTGTTTTTTGAACATTAGTGTTTCTAGCGGTTCAGGTGCGCTAGAGTTTTTAATTTTCATTGTATTTTATTACATTCTTAACCTTACTAATCTCTATTTTTACTTTTACTGTATTCTAATTAATCTGTATTTTAATTTTTTGCTTTATATTTTTTGCATTATTTTATTCATTTTGCAATTAGGCATCTGGCCATTTAAATGAATTTTTCTGATTAAACTACTAAATTATCAGATAACATTCGTCTGTTGAAATAACAGGAACTTGAATTTTACTCTTCACTTATTCTATGGCTAGAGTCCTATCCTAATGATTCCACAAGGATCTATTCTGGGTCATCTTCCTTTCTTATTTTATGTGCATGATATGCCGCTACTCCTTTGATGTGATTGTCTTTTTTACACCGATGGCCTTAAAGTAACAATCCAAATAGTCCAAACTAAGTTTACGCGAGCCTTTCTTTATAAACATTGCTTTCCTTATTTGGAATGCTTTAGCCGACTGACTATACTTAATCTTCAGCTGTTGTTTACCTACCTTATTTTCTTCGACCAGTGTTTTCTGTTGAAATTATGCTCCGAAATCCGAAAGCATCCTACTTTTGAGTACATGTGATTTCGTGATTCTTCCTCGACACTAGGTGCTCCGAAAATTTTGCAGTTCCATTTGAAAGGTCTTCCATTTATTACCACTCGATTTTGCCAAGACTACTAGGACGCACAATGTTCTGGAACTAAATCCGCTGTCTCTATCGATCTCAATTTTGAAACTAGCTTTAAGCAGCAGAATCATCAACACGTAATTGGATTTATATGTATGTTGATTGTAAAATAAAATAAAATGATTTTGTATTAATTTTAAGTAACTGATTAATTTTTATTAATTATTTGTTCTTTTATTTCATATTGACTTTTTCTTCTGTATGTAATGAGAAGAGAATTCATTCGGATCCATTTGCATCAATAATGCTAGAGATATAAGATGCTTTTTAGTTCCTAATAACTTGCATACTATTTGACACGGTTTTGTGGAACTACAGCCTTTTGCTTCAGTATTACCAGCCGATCTGAAATTATGATCATTATAAAACTGCCTTAATAATGGAATAGTTTGACATATTTTCAAAATTGATGCACATTTTTCGGTATTCAAATTTCAACCTTGTAATTATACAACTGTTTATGTATTCTACTGTAATGTTTATTCCGGAATAAAACAGAGAACGCAACAAACATTTATTAACAGTGAAGAAGTGGTAACTTTCACTATCTTGCATCACTCAAATATTTCGGAAAAATACATAGCCTCAAGTGTAGCTTCACAATTAAACCCGCACTTCCATGTGCAGGTATTAATATGGAAGTGACAGTTTTTTGTTATACTTCTCATTAGCATTCTATAAAAATACCATATTGTTCGCTTTGTGTGTTATACATACGAATTCAGAGCTAATTGTCTGGATAGAAAACAATTAATGCAAACAAATGAAACAGTTTTCTGTGATGGCTAATGGGCATAACTGGCCAAAACTAGTAGTTCTCATCTAGTTTTGTACCTGTTTTGGCTAGAAATCTTAGATATTTAGTTTCAGAATTTTGTACTGGACATCTGCCGTCTGCAGATATGAAAAACAAAGTGAAACTGAAAGTTGTTTACGGCAGATGCGGCAGACTAGTTTTCTAATTGTAGAGTATTTTATACCAACCCATTGTTGAGAATTCAATCAAGTGAAATTTAGTATAAGCTATTGTTTAATGTTTTACCCAAATGTTTATATGAATTCAATTAATGAACGGTTATCTTGAAGCTGACGTAACTAGAAGCACTATTTTGACCTTAGGTGGATTTGTAATCAACATATTCATTTTTTTCAATAGCTTGCAGCTAGTTTATGCAAATCAGCGATGGAATCGAATGTTATGCCGTTGCTGTTTAAACTCTGCTCATTTGTCGTCAATATAAGTATTTTAGGATACTTGTCGCTTATAGTGTTTAGAAAATCGTGTTTGCTATTTTTAAATTAATTCGGCGAGATGTTGTTCCGGCTAGGTTGGTAGTCATTTTTTGGGGAGATAAAAAAAAACATGATTAAGAAAGCTCAATTTTACTTGCGGAAGAAACTCAATATATAAAAGATGATATGTTTGCTGCATTCGTTGATATATTTGCATGATGTTTTCACTGCTACATCATTTTATGCTTCATAATGGACCGATTTGTTTTACATCCAAAATGACAAACCAAATCAATCGAATCTTTCAAGAAAGCCATGCAACTCAGGCAAGTTTTTGGGAAGTTGAACAGGGTCGATGATCCACGTCGTTAAGTTTCGACACTTGCAATATTGAACGCGTATAAGCTAGACAATCCTTCTTCTCTGTACCTATTTTACATTGGTGACGAATTGAAAGAATGAAGGATGGATGTAAGGGTAAACAGGGGCAACATGTGTACCAAAGATATGCCAAAATATTGCATTTAGGCGATTACTCAAAAGCTCAAGATAAATACTTATTTGGTTACGTACGCGGCCATATAAAAAACAATGAATCTTTGACGTTGGGTTCAGAGATCACCATCATTTTCAATGGCGCAGATATCGGTTGCGCAGCATAGGCCTACTGTAGAAGAAAATTTCAGACGTCCCAGTTTCGCTCCGGCTTCAGCTATTTCGATAATTTCAGTATTTGCTTGGAGTCCTGGCACTCTACCACTCCGTCGCTCCACCGTAGACAGAACCTGCCGTGGCATTTATTTCCAAAAATACCACCCACCCTAAACTATTCGAGTCGTATTTTTCTCACTTATTTGAGCTAAATGTCTAGTCCATCGGGAGAGTGGAGCGGAATAGTTTTTAAGGTAAGTTTCTACCTTGTGCGGTCAAAAAGATCGAATTTTTTGTTATTGCATTTTCGGATGGATACATAAGGATATATAGATACATGTTGATAGATACGGTAGATACATGAATTACGGAAGTTATCCCTTCAAATAGGGGCGGTGTCGAGCGCGCAGAGCCACCACCGCCCGGTGCGCTGTATCGCATTTTTTGACCTGGTGGAAGTGATTGCAGGCAGACGGGTTAAGAAATGATCACAAAAATGTTTAAAGTTGGGTATCAAAAGCTTGTTCACGGCTGGTAACAGAATCACTAAAAAATATTAGCAATCTTTCATTTTACATAACAATTTGCAGCCAAAAAAAAAAAGGAAAAAATCGTTTTTCTTTTTCAAAATTGCATTAATTTTTCATTTTTAATTTTTTTTTACAATTCTGGTAGGAGCCGTAGACAAAAGTATATTGAATAAGATTATGTTTCATTTTTAGGTTTCATATCATCTGAATCGACGGCAGGACTTCCACGAGTAGCTAAAATCCGTTTGGCGCGCCGCCATTGCTCGATTTCACTTCCTCAATGGTTTATTTTTTCCAGCAAATGATGTCAGATGTCTGAGTAAGCCAACGATTAGGTACATTTTACGAAAAATCTATCAATTGGCTCACTACAGCATACCTTATCACATTTTTTGACTTTTTTGAAGAGAACACAGGAGATTGGATCCATTTTCATAGTTGTTGTCGATGTAAGTGACCCTGATAATTGTTGATTTAAGTGACCCTGATAATCCTGCCTTAATCTGACTTTGCACATTCACCATGGGCAACCTTGTGAGTATTATCAGTTTGGCTTAGTTATCACATTCAGCCCTTGTACCGAAAATTTGACCAAAGAATTCAAAATGCACCTTCTGGAGACAACCATTCTTTGGTGTGAACGTTATATTTTTCGAGACGTGTTTGACCTAACCATACAATCTTCCATTTCTTTCACGTTCATGAAAGAAATGTTCTACTTGGGACACAGTACAGCTCACCCTGATATTTGCTTCGCGCAAGAACATTTAAACCAAATTCTTCTGGTTGTTGATGAACAAAGACATCGCCACTTGGACTCAAGAATGTCTGTCTGTTTTATCAAGAATGCAAGATAGCGAGACACGTGAACACATCTGTATCGATTTTTTCTTTTGGGTTATTTATATGGACAAAGCAAGTTCCCTCACTCACTCACAGAGGTACTAATACTCTTCGACCATTAAAGATCGTTTCACTGATTGGCCGGAAGCAGTTTATTTGGCCAGCATTACTGCATATGACTGTTATTCTGAATATCTGGAATGCTCGATTTAGAGTCTCCCAGTAAATTTTCACTGAGCAGGGCAGCCAGATTGCTTGCACAAGTCCTGTGCTTCGAACGCAATCGTATTATAGCGTATCACCCACAGGCCAACGGTCTCTTCGAAAATGGCTCAAAGATGAGTCTTGGACCAGAACACTGCTTCTATTTCTTGTAGGAGTACTATCTCTAATCTGAGAAGAACTCACAGCGTCCCCGGTACAGCTCTTGTATGAAGAAAACTCGCGTCTTCCTGGGAAGATCAGCCAAGTCAGCTTTTGAATTTTCGACACATCCAATTTTCAATGGAAGTAGAAAAAAATGAGCAAATACCCTTCTTGAATTCAGTTAAAAGTGTCCTTGGGTTTAATATCTACCGAAAGCTCACACACACCCGGAGAACAACACCATCCAAGTCTGATCATTGAGCGATTTTACAGCAGTTCCCAATTCGGGATTGGGATTATACTGTAATTCGTGAACTTTCGCCCGATTTCCATGCATATGTGCGCAGACTGTGTACGTGCACGGAAGCTCCTCATGAGCTTGATTTGCGAATACCGGTTTTGTACGAAGCGTTTATATGTGTGTGTGCCGGATAAAATTGTATGGCTACACGAAGATCATACCATAGGCCGCCTCCATTAGCAATTCAAAATGCTATGCCATGGGAAATTGCTAATGGAGGCGGCCTGTAACGATTCATTAATGAGTTGAAGAAGATGCGGTTTTAGCGAGTATATATGACCTATATATTCCTTATAAGTGACACTTTTATGAATTATTAGCGATAGTTTTAACGATTTCAAATATATTTGTTTTGCGATTTGAAAATAAGTTCAAATTATTTACGCATAGTGGAGTAGATTTGAAAACTGGAAGAATAAAGCCAAAGTTGAACATAAAACATCGTAGCATTAGAAATAATCTATAAAATTTCACCACCTAACACATTTTTAGAATCACTTCAAATCAAAAGTTGAAATCACTTTGAAATAAAAAGCTAATCTTATTTGAATTCCACTTTATTATAAAAATTTTATTTTCAATTCAAAATTTTTCATATGGAAGATGAGTGTAGGTAATGTTGCCTTTTAATGAGTTGCATGGGCCATATGGTACATACATATGGCATGCATTATTATTATTTGTCGCTAATCGTTTGGAAAATTATTATTTGCTGATATATTTGCGAACAAGCTCGGTTTCGTATGAGGGATATGTCTGTTGATTGTCGATAAACTATCGTTTGTAGGAAACGCTTTCTAAATTGCTTGCTGGGTACTTTATGCTGCCGTTTGCAGGGCTCACACTTCGTGAACAACATTTGAAGTAGAAGCTGAAAATAAATTGAAGTAGATTTTAAGTAGAAAGAAATTAAGTAGATGAACGATTGTAAAGCATTATTTATTTTTAATGTAAAGCATTATTTAATTTTTCATATAAAGTATGTGGACATTATCATTTTTACTATAACGGAAAGCAACGTCAAAAACTCAAATTAGAAGTTATTTAAAAAATCAATTAAAGCATAATATCAGTTTTATATACAAAACATAATTATATTTGCAATCTTCAGCATTTCTTTGCGAAACAGTATTATTTTTGAGTTACGTTTAGCGTTAGTGATTTGCAGTAAGTTGTTTTTTGCATTGAAACAGCATTAGACTAGAAAAGTCTTGCTGTCGAACCTCGATGCAGGAAAAAAAGAATATGAAAAAGAAAAACTCTCTTTGATTCAATTCGAAGCGAAAATGGAGTAGAATCCGAAGAAACTGAAGTTGGGAAGAAGCTATCATTTTCAAAATAAAAATTAATTAGATCTACTTCAAATTGAGTAAAGTGTGAGCCCTGGCCGTTAGTACATGGACCATTTGCAATTATTGTTGTGTAAATTTATGAAAATGATTAGACTTTTGTTGTCGTTTGACAATAAAAACCGGAGGATGGCATGGAAGCCGTACATGTTTCTATATAGGGTAAATGCACTAGTCCCCGGAAAGATAGTGAATTTTTTAATTTTAGTTCGGTATTCATAATTAAGAGTTTAATATTTAGTTTACAAACACGCTTTTTCATACATTACGATGAGTTGCGAGTCTTTTGTATAAATTTTGAGTTCAATAAAATAAATAAGTATGCTGATATTCCAAGTAAATAAACTTGAGCCAAATTGTGCTAGTCTCCTAACACCATGAGCCAGTGCTCAGACAACTTTGACCTAGGCTTCGCGCAAAGCTACAATTGCTTGCTAAAATAACGGTTACTATATTTTACTAGAATTTACAGATGATATATCCTGTAAGGCTATTAAGTTCCGCCTGGATACGATATATACAATATACATGCAGACTTCAAAAATAGTGAGCGCGGGGCAGACAGGCTCTTATTAGGCGTGTTTTTTTCAATATATATATATATATATATATATATATATATATATATATATATATACATATATATATATATATATATATATATATGTATATATATATATATATATACATATATATATATATATATATATATATATATATATATATATATATATATATATATATATATATATATATATATATATATATAAATATATATATATATATATATATATATATATATATATATATATATATATATATATATATATATATATACTAAAGTCAGTAATTTGTAGACGATTAGAGGTAATCAGTACTTTGAAAGTAAGCATTATAAGTAATATACCTAAGTTATATTAACGTTAGACCGGTAGACACTGAAAAAGAGAGCAGATTAGCCTCGAAATATCGATTTCTGTCAATAAATTAGCGTATATCTAGCTACTACAGGTAAAATTGGTCTTTAAATCAAAATATTTTTTGCAAGCTGGAAAAACATTAAACACATGATATTGACATTAAAACGATTGATATCGTATGCTGTGAAGCATTTCAAAGCTTCCAGATTAATGTTCTTGTGTACATATCATAGGTATGTTTTTTTGTTCCTCTATCCAGAACAGAACAGACACATTGGAAATAACAACACTCCTGTCCGAGTGAATTCACTGGGACAGAAATCTCTTCGGCATAGGTAGTTCATGTGCTGAATTATAAAATGTGCTGACAGATCATGAGCAGTTGCCTTATTTGCCGTGAGGTGGCTTTGTAGTTTTCAAGGTTATGTTGAATGTTTTGGAAGTAAGGAAATTAGAAAAAGCCATCATAACATGTAGCAAGTTAAAAGAGGTAATTTTCTGTTAGTTATTTTTATATTTTCTATCGATTGTGGTAGTTTATACTTTTTATTTTCTCCCTTTACTTTCAAGTATTTTGGGGTTAAGTTAATTTGATGCACCACACCCGAGAAATTTCACCACTAGAAGGCGAAAAGGTGGTAGAAGGAGTGAAAAATTGAAGAAAAACAGACAAAATTATACAAAAAATAAAAAAGAAGATAACACAATTAAGAAAACAAACAAAAGAACAAAAACACCCCCAAAAACAAACACACAACCACAAAAACACAAACATACTACCCAGAAATCTATCGGTCAAACTCATGTAACTCCTATGTGGTGCATCAAGTCGAGTTTTACCCTGTTTTGCGCTACCACAGCGAATACAGCAACCTATAGCAATCTTAGCGCATGTACCAGCTGTTCTGTACTGGATCGTTTGTTTTTTGCACCATTGTTTTATTCTGTCCTGCGCCGGAGCAAAAAACGCACCTAATATAGATGCTACTAGATTTGCCTATAAAATAATGTTCTTTACTTGCAAAATCCAATATTAATGATGCAGTGCCCCGACTTGTTAGCAATGAAATTACAGTTTCGATTCCTCCTGCCTCTTCGGGAATAGAAATTATCTCACCAATCGCGCCTACCATTTCTGATATTAAAAATTATCTTCACGGATACCACCCTGGAATTCAGTTTACAACAAGCGCTACACTATCTGTTTGGTAAACGAACGCGAAGCAACTGACTAAAGAAAGGAAAATTTTTCACTTGTACGATAAGTACGCGACATATATCACTTTTGTTCATTATTTGACGAATATCCTGCAAAATTGTATGGTATCGGTCTAGTTAGAAGTAGGAAACTTTTCAGCTTCTGTGATTGAATCAACTGAATTTTTCAATGAAAAAAAATCACGGCAAACCAGAAAATATATTCTACTATCATTTTCATTGTAAACATTCTACTATCATACAACTGTTTACATTGTGTGGACTTCTTTGTTTTAAACGAAGCATATGCTGATATGTTGTAAGGGTTCATACAAATTTACACTCCTCTCTCTTTCACTGGTCATAATTTTTGGCGAGATTTTCTAGGCTTGAGTCAAAAACTAATCAAATATGCTAGTTATTTCCTTAGATTCTGGTCTGAAAAATTTTCGTTTGGTTTCCTTTTTGGGGCCCCATCAATATTTTCTTTTGTTAACAAACTTACACTGCAGTAGTGATGGGCTCAAAAACGCCAAACAGTTCGAAAAAAACGTTTGGCTGCATAAAACAAACGAACAGTTTTTGCAAATAGCGACAAACAGTTTTTCTAAAACGAATTTTTTTTCTAAAACGAACAGCATTTGTAAAACAAACCATTTTTCTACAACGAATAGTATTTCTAAAACCAATTATTCCAACTATTCTACAACGAATAGTTTTTCCTTTTCTGAAACGAATCGTTTTTTTAAAACAAACTGTTTTTTTCAAACGAATCGTTTTTCGTTTTTTTCAAGCGAATCGTTTTTTTAAAACGAACTGTTTTTTTTTTTTCAAACGAAACGTTTTTCGTTTTTCTCAAACGAATCGTTTTTTAAAACGAACTGTTTTTAAAACGAATCGTTTTTCATTTTTTTCGAACGAACCGTTTTTCTAAAACGAACTGTTTTTTAAAACGAATCGTTTTTCGTTTTATTTTTAAACGAATCGTTTTTCATCGTTTTTCGTTTTTTTTAAACGAACCGTTTTTCGTTTGTTAAAACGAACTGTTTGGCAGCTGCGCAAAACAATATTCTCGTACTTGCGAGCATTTTCGTACTTGCAAGTATTTTATTTAAATATTCAAAACGTTTTTAGGGCAAAAGGAGCTGAAATCGGATAAAATCGGCCAATTTTGGGTTAGAGTGGTTTGGATACCATAACGGGCCAAGACCTATTGCTGTGATACAAAAATTTCGGTTTTGTAGGGGAGTTAGGGGTTTTTTTGGCCATAGTTTGGCAAAAACTAACTTTACGGCGCTTTTGATGATTGAAAGTGGTCGGGGAGTACAATAGTGATATTTGAGGAGCAAAAAAATTTTTTTATAGGGAAATTTGGGCAAAAACATCAATTTTTTCCAAAAATTGTTTTTTGGTCTAGCATGAATTCGGGGACCATTCTGAATTGTTTCGGGCGAAATTTCTATACAAGTCTGGAGAAAAGCGGCCTAGTTTCGAAGATACGGCAAAATGAAATCCACCGGAAAAACTAAAAGTAGCACTAAAAGTGCCAAGGAGGAAACGGTTGGGATCCTATTTGGATCACCAGTTGGCGTCTCTGCGTGTGACTGGAGGTCCTCAAGAGGGTGTCTCCAAGCCTACCGGGGTGGTAAAATTAATGAAACTGCGGGAGGTAAGGTGCCCCGTGGTCTCATGTCCAGCCTTACGGAAGAGGTTGGCCCCCTAGTAGGTGCATGTTTAATGTTGAAGAACCGTCTACTTCCGCGGCGATTCAATCTTATTCTTTACATGGAAAAATGAGTGCATGGTGTATGTTAAACGAGATAATGACAGATAAAAAACCGCTGCCGGATTCAAAAACAAGGGCTGAGAAAGAAGTGAACCGTTATTTCAAAGACGATATTCTACCACGTCTTGATGAAAACGGCATGCATAGCTGTCCATTGGGCTGATGGAAAAAACATCGGCAGTTGTATCCAAATTTGTCTGAAATATTTAGAAGAAAGTGTAACATCGTTGCGACATCCGTTCCATGCGAAAAGATTTTTTCCAAGGCAGGGAACCTGATAAGTGATAGCAGAACACGTCTGACATCTAAAATGAAATGATCATGTTTTTGAATCGCAATGCTTGAAAAGACTGACCAACAGAAAAGTTGATAATAGTATATATTTTTTTATTATTTTTACGATAAATTATGCAATAAATGTATTATGAAATGATTTGGAACTCTTCTTTATTGTAGTGACAGTTGGTTTGATTTCTTTCATATGGCATACGACGATGTGTGTTGATTCTTTACGAATACGTACAGTGATTGATGTATGATTTTACGGTTGATCAAGTAGATAATATAATGGAAAATAGGTACCTTACAAGCATCAATTCAGTTTGGAAGCAGCAATGAATGTCTATGTTGGTGACAGGACGACATAATACATAAAATATGTATTAAAAACACCTAATACGTAAAAATCCATTGCACCGAACTAATTGAAGATTATATTTATATTTATTTGTTCACCAAACAAGGTATAAAATCACATATAAAATATCAAATTAAAAATAAAAATAAAATGGAAAAGTAAAGTAAAAAGTAAAAACAAACAAGTTAAATAAGTAACAAACAAATTAAAAAAGTAACAAATAGATTAATAAATAATAATCAATAAATAAAACATTGACATACAAGCTATCGGTTAAGGTTTAGGGGAATGGATGGCATGCAAAAAAGAGGATTTGAAGGATGATTTGGAAATCGTAAGGGAATATAAATTACTTATGCTGTTGAATATTCTGCAGCATCTATTGATTGGCTCATTAGCTGCATCTGTGGTTGAATGTGAATATTCTTTTAGGAAACGATTGGACCTGGTATTACTCTCTGGGATATTTATCAAAATTGTACTATTCAGGAATTCTACATTAATAGCACCTCTAATGACGTCGAATGTAAAGCAGGCCGATATTACCATTCTTCTGGAGGCTAGTGCCGATAGGTTTAAATGACCCAGTCGAAACTCATAAGGGGGTAGGCTATTAAAATCATAAGGGTTGTACAGGTCTCTCAAGGTGAAAAGTAAAAATTGTTTTTGTATTGACTCGAGTCTGTCACTGTGGATTTCAATAGCGGGATTCCAGCTAATGCAAGCGTATTCGAGAATGGGACGTACAAGTGAAGTGCATAAGGATTTTGTGACCCACAGGCTACGAAATTCTTTGGTACGTCTTTTGATGAAACCTAGCTGTTTGCTCGGACGAGAAAGTATTTTATCAAAGTGTAAGGTGAAGCGGAGTTTTTCATCTAAGATAACACCGAGGTCAGCAATGTTATCAACTCGAGTTAGCATATTATTGCCGAGGAAGTACGTATTGTGTGTGACCGTGCATTTCCTGGAAAAACTAATGACTTGGCATTTATTAATGTTGAGAGAGAGCTTGTTTATATTGCAGCACTGATCAAGTGAATCAAGCTTAGATTGGAGAAAGACGGCATCCAATTTCGATTCAATAGTCTGATAAAGTTTGAGATCGTCTGCATAGAGTTAATGAGGTATACCTGCTAGGGCGTCAGATAAGTCGGTACACCAGAGGTAGCACTAACGTTTTTGGATGAAAATCCTTGAAATTTCACACATTGTGTTGGATCGCGAAGGTTGGAGGTCAGCCAGCCGAGTAAAGACCCGGCAATACCGAATTTCTGAAGCTTTAGAATTAAGGTAGAATGTTCAACTCTGTCAAATGCCTTGCTGATGTCAGTGTAGACAGCGTCAATTTGGATATTTTGCATAGAACGTCAGAGATTAGGATTGTCAAATTCGTGATAGTTGAGCGACATTTTCTAAAGCCATGTTGTTGCTCGTTCAAACGGGAATCAACAAGTGGAGAAAGTTTATCGTATACCACCTTTTCGAAAAGTTTCGGAATCGAAGACAAAATGGCAATGCCCCTATAATTTCCGATATAGCGTCGATCACCATTCTTGAATATGGGTGTGACATACGAAAGCTTCCAACAGAATGGGAAAATTCCCGACGATAGTGATCTGTTAAAGAAAATATGCAAGGGAGCTATAAGCTGCTCTACACACTTGCGCAAGAAGGTCGGAGGAAAAAGATCAGGCCCAGGACCTCTGTTGCATTCGAGATCTAAAATAACTTTACGTATTTCATCACGGGAAATTTCTAAATGGTTCACAAACGCTGTTGAAGCTGAATCAGAGGAAGAAAGGTGCGAGTTCGATGGGTCTGATGCATTAAAAACTTTTTGGAAACTATCAGCGAATAGGTCACATATCACTTTAGGAGAGGAAGATGTTATATTATTAAGAAACATCAACGATGGATAGCCAGTAGTTTTTCGCTTCACTTCTATCAAACTATGAACGATGTTTCTTATTTGAACTACATTTCAAATATATACATATATATTGTCGTACAGCATAAAATTTGTTCCTTTTCGTTAATTTAAACTGTTTTTTTCAAACAGTTTACAAAAACAGTTGTTAAAAAAAAACAATTCGTTTTCGTTTTTTGAAAACAACAGAAACGCCCATCACTACACTGCAGACATTAGTTTTTATGCCCGTTGCCAATTGATAAAACCAGGTAGTAGCTTTCGCAACAATGATTTAGCTATTAAATATAAAATGGTATCATACGGAACGTTGCGATACATACTTACAAATTGAGGGTAATGAAGTTGATTTTACCGTCCCAGATTTTTATATGAAATTTAAAAGTTTAATTTTATTCTCCTCTTCTTGTTTAATTTTATTCGATTAAAAAATATTAATTTTTGAAAAATCGATAATGCGATAAGCTCATAAGCAGCTGATTAAGTAAACTTTTCAATTGGATGGTCAGTAAAGCAATTGGTGAAATATTATTTATGTTAATGATGTTGAAACGCGAAAAGGATAATTTGGAAAATAAACAATCATATAAAACTGCATCTAACAAGTACCAGTCAAAAATACAACTTTTCTGACGGAAATGCATTTCAAGATTTGATATTTGAAATAAAATTCATATTCCCATTCGTATTCATCCATATCTGTGCACCGTTAAAACAACACTAAAGCCAAACTCTGGCTCGAACTGTACACATCTCCGTCCAGCACCGTAGAAAACAAAGCAATTAAAACCGAATCTTCATAACCATGGTCAAATTAAAAGCGAAAACATCAGTTAAATATTTCAGTTTTTGGATTTCATCCGCTTCGAAACTGTTAGCTTTGCCGATTGTCTAATGTAAAAGCTAAACAATAACGGAAATGATTTAAGACAACACATACCAATCTCAGAAAAAAATACTACTAACAAGCCCAACGCAATGGTTAAATTTGGGTGCTCGCAAGAGTGCACTGAAGATGAAGATTTTCGTCATGTTTTAATGATGAGCATGCTCAAGACATCAACACGAAAGAATGAATCTTTCATTCATGAGGAACGCGCAATCAACACGATGCGATGGCTCAAAGTAGGTTCGTTCTGTCCGAAATTGGGTGAGTATCTTTCGTGCACTTAATAAGTCAAAATGCTAAAAACAGAATGTTCGCTAGTTTTTCGGAACTAAAAGATTATCAGCGTTTGCATGGAATGAATGGTTCCGTTGAAGGAAATTTTCTATGGATACGGTTTTTTCTTTGCATTTTATTGCCCGTTGTCTGGAAGGCTGAGGTATTTTTTCAAGTCGATGAGATAGTGTTGTATTTGCAAGCTCTTTCTTATTGCCTTTCATGGCATTTAGCACAGAAAGCAGAAACATATTAATAAACCGAATCTAATACATGATAAAAGGCAGGTACTGACTTCAGAAAGAGAAATGTTTCTTTTTGGTTGGGAACGATATTTTTAATTTCAGCATTTTCCACCGTACTCAACATTATTGCGCACCATCGCCGAATGGAAATGGGTTATTTGGTCAGCCGTTCATCTCCGTACCGTTGCAATTACAATAAGTACCCACATCTCGTGGAAATCGAATGAATTTAGCAATCAAAATTCACAAAAATCGATTGACCACACAAACCCCGGTCCGGCAATTGTCAATCGATTTAGACGGTTTCGCGGAGATGATTGAGCACTTTTACTGCTCGCCGTACATTTCGGCAATGATCACCTATTTTTCCCTACATTTCTGCTAATCACAGACAATTTTCGTATATTTCGCCATTAGTTTTGTTTGCAACCATTTCGAATTTCATTTGCATTCACCGTAATCACGACTTGCATTCCCATGGAAGAATGGCATTTAAATGACGTTTTGCAAATTTAACGCTTTCTTTGCCATTTTCGTGTAATAATTGCGCTCCAAGCTGCTGCTACGCCTTGCATCGAAAATCAAATGCTGTGATCGGATACGATATCGAATTGGATGGAAGATGTTAAAGTTAATAAATTCAGGAACAAGGTGATTAGTTTTGGATTCGAAAGTAGATATTGAAGAAGATTGTGACTTTTTCTTGAAACTTACAAACAAACAAACTATAATTAGATTTATATGTAGTGCCTTAAATATAAGAATAAATATTATTCATCGACATATTCTTGTCACCCTGTTTCGCCTGATTATATCATATTATCTAACCTGGTTAACTGGTCTTTGACATTTCGGTTGGTAAAATATGAATGCAGCTTGAGATTTATTATTTCGTTTAAATGAATCTGTCGATTGGCCTACACACGCGCATCATCTTGCAGCTCGACGTGAATTGTGCACACAAAGTCTATCGCAATATGGAATTAATGAATCATTCAAAGGTAAAATGCGAATCAAAGTTGGGATTTATGGGTAGGATAGTCAAATGTGCAATATAGAATTCAGTAGGAAGACCGGATGTCGTTTTAAATCGAATTGAAATGTTACGAAATTATACGCTTACTCAGATTACATGCAAGGCAATTAATACTAGATACACAAAAGAAAAATTAATGATAAAATTTCTCCCATATGCAAAATACAAATGGAAATAGGAAAAATAACATTAGGCGTGTTTTTTGCTTCGATGCAGAGCAGAGTACAACTATGCCGCAAAAACAACGATCTAGTATAAAACAGCAGTGCATTCGCTAAGACTGACATAGGTTGCTGTATTTGCTGTGGTAGCACGCAACAACTGAAAATAAAGGGAGAAAATAACGAATATACACTATCACAATCGATAGAAAATAGAAAGAGAACTAACAGAAAATTACTTCTTTTAACTTTCTACGCATTATGAGAGCTTTTTCTAATTTCGTAACCACCAAAACATTCAACATAACCATGAAAAACCCAAAGCCACCTCACAGCAAAAAAAAAACAACTTCTCATGAGCTTTTCTTTTTTCTATATGCACATTCTACACTTCAACACATGAACTACAAATGAGGAACAGAATTTCTGTACTAGTGAATTCACTGGTGTAGGAGTGTTCAATGCATAAACTCTACTCTCTGCTAGATAGAGGAGCAAAAAAAACACGCCTATTACTTATAAAACATTGACAAGATTAATTTAAATATAAACTATGTTTAGATGTGAGCAAACACGTCATGAATTTGTTTTCAGGAAAACGAAAAGCAATTCCTTTCTTTAACTCCGCCGATCGCAAGTCTAACCTGTCCCAAGCCCTAAGAAAGGAGGAGGGTTTGAAGCAATGAGGTAACTGTATCCTCAGTAAAATTTGTATAGTTGCAGCTTGATGGCTGAATTACACCTAAGCTTCTCAGGTCATTAGGGGGGATTAGCCACGTTGTCAGACTTGCAACATTGTTGTCTAAGCTTTGGCTCGAAACAAGTCTCCTGAAGCAACTATCGCGTAGGCCTCCCATGGAAATGGTTGAACGATGTGCCGATATCTCATCCTTGTAAAAACTTCTTTTGTCAAGAAACCTGGAACAAAAGCCCTCGGATTGGACGGATCAATATCGACGACCACGCAAACGCACTGTGGATTATTCTCTCGGAACCTAGAATGTACGCTCCCTGAACAAACCGAGGGCCAAAAAGGCCCTCCTTCATTAGGTCGAACAGTAAAAACTGAGCATTACGGCAGTCCAGGAAACAAAGTGGTTAGGCTGCGAGATCAACGACAAGAAATCGCATACAATTTTTACAATCGGCAAACCATCGGGCCACAAGAAGTTTGGAGTAGCCTTCATAGTGAATAAGTAGCTCAAGCCACGCGTTGCCGACTTCAAACCCGTAAATGAAAGGCTGTATGCAATTCGCATCAATTCAACCTTTTTCTCATGAATGTGCACGCTCCCACTGAAGTTAAAGAAGACTCAGTAAAAGAAGAGTTCTAGGTCTGCCTGGAAACTCTCTTCGACTCACTTCCATCAAATGATGTAAAAATGCTGCTGGGAGATTTCACTGCAAAAGTCGGGAATGATAGTTGACATCGGGGGATCACGGGAGGACACAGCCTCCACGGAGAATGCAACGATAACGGCCAATGTCTAATTGACTTCGCCTGCAGCAGGAACCTTTTTATCAGCTCAACTTGCTTTCCACACCGTTGCATTCATAAGCAGACCTAGAACTCTCCAGACGCACATGTCGTCGATTAATTCGACCACATCCTTATCAGCAAGAGATGGGCGTCAAGTATGATGGATGTTCGGTGGTACCGCGGAGCTAACTGCGACTCCGATCATCACCTGGTGAAAACAACATACCGGGGCAGAATTTTCTCAGTGCACCAATCGAGATTCAGCCCTCCCAAAATCTTCGTGGTTGAGAATCTACTGAACAATGACACAGCGCAAGCATATACTACTGCGCTGGAGGAAAAAATTTCCCCAATGTTGCGTGACTCCAGCAACGCAGGTGCCCACGAGCTCTGCGAAGAACTCAAAAATACAATGAAGGACGTGGCAGAAAACGTTGTGGGATACAACGCCCGACGAGCGTTAAATGAATGGTTTGACAAAACATGCAGAAACTCACTTGACGCAAAGAACGAGGCCTACATACAATGGGTTCAACGTGCAACCAGAGCCAAAAAGGAAAAATATGACGAGCTACGGCGAATATCCAATAGAATAATTAGGCGTAAGAAACGGAAATACTTTGACGAGCAGTTGATGAACATTAATGTAACCTAGTTAGTAAGAACACTAGACAAGCGTACAGATTAGTAAAAACTATCAAAAATGGCAACCAACCCAGGACAAGCCTCTGTAAGGACAAAGATGGAAGTATTATCAGCGACACCGGAAATGTTAGCAAACGATGGGCGTCCTACTTCGAAGAGCTTCTGAATCCACCATCAAACATTCTGGCAGCAGAAGCTGAGCTTCCTGATGTTACCGTGGATCAACCCCATCCACACAACCCCCGACAGTAGAAGAAGTTTATCTCGCCTTAAATCTTGATCTCTCTCACTTGAAAGGAACAAAGCGGCGGGCGCTGACGAGATTCCAGCTGAATTACTGAGGTCCAAAGGGGCGGGTTTATTATGTGTGTTACTACAACTACTGCTGCGAATATGGTAGACTGAGGTGATCCCAGACGATTGGCGTAGAAGCATCATCTGACCGAGATGGATGGCGCATCCGGTACAGAAATGAATTGTACGAACTGTACGATGAGCTGGAAGTTCCGAAATTGTCAAACTTCTACGGATACAATGAGCAGGGCATGTAGAATGCATGGATGACGATCGCATGCCAAAACGGGTCATGAATGGAAGACGAGTCGACCGAGCGAGACTAAGAGGAAGACCAAGAGCTCGTTGGGAGAGCTCAGTATATGCGGACGCCGAGCAACTTTTGGTGCTCCAAGATTGGAGGACGCGATCTGGAGGATAATTGGAGGAGATCGATCCAGGCGGCCAAGATCCGACGACGGGCTGTAGTGCCACGATGATAATTAATTCCTTTCTTTATTGCTTTCAATATGCCTAAGAGTACATATTTACAGCTTCAACGATGCCATCAAGGATACCACTAGATCTGGTCGAGTAAGCACAAAAATGTTCAAGAAAAAGTAGCAATAGGTACCTTTCTCAAAGTAGGACATCAACAATCCTGTCTGATAAGGCGCAGAACTGTGAATAGTTGTTACGACTGCAACCCTTTTCACCTGAATATTTAACAGGTAATTGTTTGTACCTATTTATGAAAAGACTAACGAAAGGTAAAAATGCGAAAATTTTAACATAAATCTACTGTGTATTTTACTTAGTTGAAAAATAAAACTAGGTTTCGCTTAAGAATAAGACTATAATTGATGAAAACTTTAGTGTGCTAATATTACAAAAACAAACAGGAGGCACAGGTCGGCCAGCTTGTTCCAAAAGTTCGACCTGCTGCACCTCTTTTTAAAGCCCTTTCTTGTCTCAAAACATGGATCAAACTCGTTAAAAAAGACATCTCAAGTTATTACAGTGGCTAATATGCCAAATATTGCACATTCAAATACGTTTTTATGACACACAATAAAATTTGTGCGGCCGACATTAAGTTTTCGAAAATTCGAAAACTTTTGCGACTGGTAGCCCTAAATTTCTTTGCATCCCTATAACTCCCAATGCGGCCATCGCATCAAAACGAAATTCGCAGAGTAGGTTGATTGCAATTTGAGGCAGACGTAATATATTTTTGGCTTTGATGCTAGGAAAGGGTTACCAGCGCGAGGCGTTTTTTGCTATTTTCGTATCAATAAATGCTTACATTAAATATTAATATCGCGAACATTTACAATGAAAATAAGTTACCAATGTTTAAATTTTCTTAGTTCTAGAAATGTATTGGTTCCAAACATCTTACGTATTTGACCTTAAACATCTTTCCATCCCTGCAACTTTCAACGAAATCATCGGATAAAATCGAAATCGATAGAATTATTTGATTTTAACGTGAGGCAATTGTGGAAGACTTTTAGTTGCAGTGCTGATAAAGTGTTGCAAGCACTAAGCATTTTCTTTGTTTATGTTATGTTATGCTGTTTACAAAGTTTTGCAGTGTTTGCCTTTTCTAAATTTTGAAACTCTTGAAATCCATTTCACCCTGTGGGTTTAAATGCATTGTTAAGATCGTAGTGATTTTGCACTCGAAACAGGTTGGAGCACGTGTGGTAGAATATGTACTCAAAAGATACACGATTCTTCTTCTGTTCACCGAACATTAGTATTTCTAACGGTTCAGGTGCGCTAGAGTTTTTAGTTCATAGGGGCGAGTAATATTATTTTCATATGCTCAAAGCAAAAGCAAAGTTGCTTCCTTAAAACTTATTCAGGGTTTAAGAGACTGCAGCCCCGGATCTTGATTTTTTTTGGAGCGGGGCAAAAATTGAAAAATGCCGCCCCCGCCAACCAAAATTTTTACCTTTATCATCATCATCATCATTTCAGCCCACTGATAGACATAGGCCTCCCTCAAAGAACGCCACAACGACCGGTCTAGCGCTGCTCTTTCTCTGTTAGCCAAATATTTATTTCAAAATACATAAACCTGTCGGACATATATTTTAATTAGAATAGGAAAGGATAGGGTATGAAATAAAACCTGAGATTAAAAGTAATTATTATGTTGCATATTGAAATTACAATTTTAGTCTTCAAGCTTTTTGTTATGCAAATAAATCAATGGCCTTGTGATAATCTCATGAGCAGTTCGATTTCCTATTGCTAATATTGCGAGACTCGATAAACGTTCCTGGCTTATGGACGATCGTAGATAATTTGTAATAAGTTTAATTTTGCTAAAACTTCGCTGGCAGCTTGCGGATGTAGTAGGAAGCGTAGAGTAAACTCGCAGAGCAATAAAATTTTTAGGAAAGGCATCCAGCAAATCATGCGTATAGACCTGTTGCATCTCTTTAAAAACGTAGAGTTCTTCGTAGAGTTCTTGCTCGTATTTTCGTCGAAGATCAGATGAAATATTCAAAATTTCAGTACCATTGGGAAACGCAAAATTCAAATTCAAAGTGATAGCACTATGAATCCTCTTCTTAATTTCTGATAAGATTCTATCAAACACCATCATTGTTGCCTTAGCAAAGAGTTGAACAGATTGAAGTTTTCGTGCTTTGTCATGACATATTTCATCAAATTGTTTTTTTGCTCCTCGGGATTTGTTTATTTGGTAGAATAGGTTCAACATCAATTATCTTCTCCTTCTATCCAATATTCAATTGAATTATCTCTCATTTCTTGCAAAGTTTTCATCAGGCCCTCCATTAAGGAGACGGAACACGCAAAAATCATATTTTCCTTTTGAATTTCAATATTTATTCGATTGATTTCGCGGAAAAAAATGCCCGAATCGTCAAGTTCAGAATAAATTTAAATTTCTTTAAAGCATTTAAGAGATACCTGCCTCATACTTTGCTTCCGGAGCATAAGAAGTTTGTTCTACTTCCTTCAAGGATTCCACCAAGTCTGCCAAATTATTTAAGAGGGCTTTCACAGCGACACATTTCGCTGGCCATCTCGTCTGACTGCTTCCTTTTAAATTGGTTTTAACATATTTTTTCATAATATCCCACCGAGTATTGGAGCCTACAAAAAAGGAATATACTTTTTGAATTACTCCAAATAGGTTTATTGCTTCCGGACATGATGAGACGGAACGGACACCGACAAGATTTAAGGAGTGACCCAAACATGGTTCGAACTCGGCCAGCTCATCTTTTCGGCAATTCTGGCTTGCACTTTGTTATAGGTGCCAGTCATATTGGACCGATTATCATTAGATTGGCCACGACATTGTCTAATATCTAGGCCAATTTTTCCATAATCTGTTGACAACTATACTCTCCCGACTTTCCAGTAACTTCTATGAAATCAAACAAACTTTTTTACGCACACATCACTAGTTTTTTCACACAGCGAATGATCTGGCTTATTTGTTCTATATGCGGGACATCTGGGGTACAGCCGAACATTATTGTGTATTATTTGGCTTCTTTGATGTCGTTTGGAATGCTATTTCTAACTGTTTTCGCCATTATGTCAATAATTTCATTCTATATTGTCTTTGATAAATATGATACTTGTCCCTTTTTTAAGTGTTCTAATTGAAACTTAAGAGTTGAATTATGTTTGGAGAGCAGAAAAATTAAATTCAAGGAGTTACCTTGACCAGGCAGAGGACTTTGTATGATGAGGTCGCTAGGGGTTTCGTCGGACCCAAAGAAAATGAAGAACATTTTTTGATAGATACAATACAGCATCCATAACAATACGCACGATCTGTCTAAATATATCTGCATCCCTTTCGCAAGGGCGCTAACCGTCCTCAAATGTGAGTGCGCTTCACTTGCACATTGCCCTTGAGCCATCGTACGAGCGCGATTGTTGTCCTATCTATGCGTACGTACCCCCAGAAGAATAATTTGTGTGCTTCAAGTACTATAGGGCATATCATTGCCGACGACCTTAAAGACGATGCTGATATTGAAACGAAGCGCAGGGCTTTGGCAGTCAGAGGTAATATGTTGACTCGCAGATTTTCCCGTTGTACTAGCAAGTTAAGATAGTGTTTTTCCAGGCATATTGCCAGAGCTTGTACACGGGAAACTGTGTGTCAGATATGCCAAAAGATTGCTGGACACCTTGCACATCCAGTATAATAATATCTTCAGGATTATGATGGGATTGGTCCGCTTCTGCAGTACGTCAGGGGTGTTTGTGGAGTACCAGAATGATGGTTTTGCAAACGTCATTCGCAATAAAATTAAATCGCAAACCCATATAATACGGGACAGTCCCAATAGCATCCTAAATACTAAAGCTGATAGGTTCACTTCACCACTATGGAGATCCCTTGTACGAAAACCAGCTCGTTTCCTTAATCGCCCTCGGCGCAGCGAAGTGGACTTATCTGTGTCTTTTATGTTTATATTTCAAGTGTTTTGTATTTTTATTCATACTAGCCTACTATAAGCCTTACTAACACACAATGGATCTTTTAGTTGGCCCAAAACAAACAATTTTTATTTTTATTTTTTATTTTACTATACTGCGCGTCTGTCATCGCAAAGTTGCGATAATGCTGAGGAGTATCGGCTGCCCAGCTTGAATTTGCCGCCCTCTGAATCTGCCGCCCGGGGCACGGGCTCCGGCTTGTCCCTCCCTAGATCCTTTCATAATCAAAGTTTTTCGCGATTAATCTCACGCCCGACTTTGGGCCTAATTTGACTCAAAAGATTAGGTTGACCAAAAGCTCAGTACGCGATTTGTACTCGGATTTAAACCTGAGATCGCACATGCTCTATTCACATGGCTACATAAGCTCATATAATTAACACAGCTAAAACAACAGTTTGAAATCAAATCGTTTGAAACTGCATTATTCATTTATTTTATTTTGATCCAATTATGAATGAGTGATTTCCGATCGTTTTTCCCAAGTGATTGTGAGTGATACTGTACATATACCAATTAAATGTCAGACTTATGGGCTGTTGAACTTACGTATACGATGAAAGCTTCTTGTTAAATTTATTCACTTTTATACACCGCTTTATGCAGTTTTGTGCAAAATATATTTTCAAAGGCCCGTTAAGAAAATATTTCATGTTTCACAGTGCTTTATTCACTGAGCAACTATTTCACCAAGACCATATCAACACTTATTTTAATATCCATTTTAATAACAAGAATTCCTTTCTAGCCACACATTAGTTATAATGGACAAGTTGGGTTGACATCATTCAATTACACGTCTCCAGTTTGAAATGTTTGTGACGTGATAGGGATTACTACTCCTCCAATCAAGCCAGTATGAGCACAAACAGTAATGAATGCTCAACTCAATTCCACTACACTTCTGAATCAGATGACGTTTTACAACTTTTCACTTGCCATCCAATCTTCGGATTTGAATTTGCAATGAGAGATTTCTTTGTTGGTCATTGCTGTCTTGTCGTCAAAGCCAGTCCTGGACACGAACAACGGCTTCTCCACTTGTTGTTCCTCTCGGCAAAGGATTACAATTACACGCGGCTAGTACGTATAGATTTCCGACACCAACGCTCTCAAGCCATACGTTTTATAGTTTACGAATGCTACTGTTTATGGAAAATGTCACTGCAGATATTTGCATTCAGATGTCAATCATTAATTGATGGTCGCTCTGGACAGAACATGGAAACATGATGGAAAGCCTGCATTGTGAAGCGTTCCTAAATCCAATGTTTCGTCACGAAATTGCATATTTTCATGCAGAAAGTGATCCATTAGTAGGGTAGAGAGTTATATTCATGAAGATACTGTCTGAAATATGTAGAAAAAATTTACGGTAAAATAACGGATACAATCAAAATAGAGTATTTTGAAGGAAATAAACATAAAACAATGAGCAAATATGTATAAGTATATTGCTAAAGTATAACCTTAAATATTCTTCAAATAAAAACATGTCTGAGTTTGTGCTTATTCTAACCGGAAGGCCTTCTTTCAATCTTTTATTCTAATACAGTGGCCTACGCCTTAATCTTGTACAATATTCAATTCAGTGGCTGTCGTCTAATTTGTACAATATTTATAATATATATATATATATATATATATATATATATATATATATATATATATATATATATATATATATATATATATATATGTATATATATGTATATATATATATATATATATATATATATATATATATATATATATATATATATATATATATATATATATATATATATATCAGTGGCGTGGCGTTCATGGAAGCAAGGGAAGCATTGCTTCCCTTACATTTGGCTGACATGAATTTTAAATTAATAGTTTTTATTTCGATATCGTGAAATAATGGCGTATAAACATTTATAAAAAAAATTCTCAAATCAAATTGTGAACATCTCACATAGTTGGTGTGATAACACCACAGAATGAAAATAATGAACGAACAACCACGACTTGGAAGCAATGTAAAAATTGCATCTACGAGCGTTTATATGACCCCATATAGACTAGACTGTGACGTCATTAAAAAAAATGTGTCTGTACGGTATGTCTGGAAGCAATGCCTCCTAGAAGTACGGGCTGTCAGGCTACGTAATCGTTTGAGCTATGACGTCAATTTGGGCAGGCATTTGGACATTTCCATCTGGAAGTGCCGATATACAGCAAGATTTTACGTGCGGAATTTTAGCTATAATATGAGAAAAAGGTTAGTTTTTTGTGCGTGGACGCGTTATAATCATAATATTAAGCCATAACTTGCATTTTGTATCAATTAATTGTATCGACAGTAAATCGACACGAAACGTCACATAACCTAGCACCAGCCGATAAACATTTCGTATCGAATTTTCCCAATTATACCGCACGCACCGCATTAATTTTTATTTTAGCTGTTCACAAGCACTGTTCCGCACATCTCACTTTATTTTCATTTCACTCACTTTAACACAACCTGTACAATTAACATTTTCCCGCGGACTTCTCATAAGATTGCGTATGTTTTTCGCGACACTTTGACAGTCTAGTGGGACGTCATTATATTGCATTACGGCCCGCACTTCCAGGAGGCATTGCTGTGAGCGAATTTGAATTACGAGATGTGGCAAAGATTGCCAGATGTTGTGGATTCGATAAGTCGTTATTTTGTGTGTTTTATTTATGATTTATATTATGACATTATTTTTTGTGTGCTCTATTTTGTATAGAAACTTTTATGAAGGTGTTTTCAATTGGCGGGGGTTTTTAGTCACTTACAGCCTATAAGATTTGGTAATAATATTTCAATGTAGTAATAGGTAAAGCTGTAGACTAGAATTGTGTCGAATTAAATGTGTAAAATTACTGTGTAAAATTGCATGATACTTTTGATTGATATTTGAAATAGTGAAAGGTTGAAATAGGTGAATGTGTTCACTTGTTCTGTGGGTCAAAATTTTAGAATTCGTCAACTTATCTAGTTTTTATATAATTGGATCTCGGTAGTTTGCTGAAAAAAAAGACATCATCAACCAGGATCGATCGAAACCGAATTCGTAAATTGTCTCTATAACAAAGATATGTACCTACTCGGTAGTTTGATCGGAAAATTAATAAATGAAAAACTCGGAACGGATTATCGGTTGTAATATTAAATAGAAATAATTTTGCTAGTCATGTGTACTATTTTCGAGCGTTTCAGACATTTGGCGAAATATCGGATTTTGTAATTTAAATAATGTTAAAGCTGTGAACAGGCTTGGTACAAATAGTCCTTTTACTTTTCAAGTTTGATTTCGGTGATTTGAAGACTTGCTGAGTAGTCAATATAAATATTCAGTGATATTGCTCACAGTTAGGAGAAATTGAGAAACAATGAAGATTCTAATAAACATTGTGTGTCATTTAGGATGTCAAGAAGAAAAATTACATAGTCATAATGAAAATGTGTATTCTTACAATAGGAGTAAATCCCCTAAAGACAATAAATCTTTTGACAGTCCATAACCGATAATTGCCAGCACACTTGGACTAAGCAAATGTTTTTTCCGGAACATCAAATTATATTCAAAATGATCTCAATAGTTTCAAAACGATATCATTGTAATGAAATTCAGAAAAGCAAATTCATAGCAATAATATTAGATAAAACAACCGATATATCATATCGATCACAACTTTCAACAGTCTTCGGTTACATTACTTCTTTCGTTGCAGTTAAAGATACTTTCATAAATCTCAGTGATGTTTCTGATAACCAAAATGCGTCCCTTTCATTTAACTTTTTTTTGCATACTGTCCGAAAATCCAAAGCCTTGAGGAGCCTCTGTAATATCTGCCAAAACAACTGGATTGCAAACATGTATAAAAGAAATGTATAAAAACGCAATATATATTCATTTCTTCGAACATCGACTAAATTTGATTTTATCTAAATCGCGCAATAGTATAGGCGAATGCAGAATTTTCCAAATCTATCACTAGTTTTTCAACAACGACAATAAGTTTATTTACTTTATTTTTATTCGTCAAAAAATGCTTCCGAAATTAGCTCCGAAACGTTGCACTTTTAATGGTTGGTTATTTTTAACAATTTTTCTATAATAAAGAGCAATTAAAATAACTCGTGGAATATATAAGTGAAAATGAGAGTGCTAATTGAGGCGAAGAGATCGTTAATGGTGAGAGTGGGCTTTTAATTTTACTTAAAGATTCTTAGTTTATTTTTCTGTTGAATGTTTAATGTAAAAAAAAAACATACTAATCGATATATTTCAGTCCTAACAATGTAATATACTGTATCATATTCACAAAATGGAAAAATTTGAAGATCAAATACAATCTTCAAGAAATACTTTCAGGGGAATTGGGAACGATTTATGGTTGATTTGTGAAACACCACAACGTCGTCAAACAGCAAGGTGCATAATTGAATAAATAAGAATGTTGTACCATTCTTTATGTCGAAATAATTGATAGCATAATCGTTAAAATAAAGTCAAGGTTTCATTCTTTAAAAATTTCAGATTTTGTAAATCTTTTCAATTCTTCGAAGTTTGGCCACTTTCAAAAATATTATATTTCTAGTTCTAGGAATGTTATTATTTTACTGATAAATATTGATATGGTTTCTTATTGTGTGAAGGACTGGGAACTTTTATTTTCATAAGAATACATAATGTCTACTCTAACGTCCCCGTTAGGAATTCCTGGGTGCTTTTATACAGGGGTTCTATTACACGTAACGAATTCGCGGAAAGCGTAATCAATCATGGACGTTAACCATGGGCATCAACCAATTGCTTCCCTTCGGTAAATTGTCACGCCACGCCACTGATATATATATATATATGTGTATATATATATATATATATATATATATATATATATATATATATATATATATATATATATATATATATATATATATATACATATATATATATATACATACATATATAAATATATATATATATATATATATATATATATATATATATATATATATATATATATATATATATATATATATATACATACATATATATATATGTATATATATATGTATATATATATATAAATATATATATATATATATATATATATATATTTTCTAATATTTATTGATGAAAAATGTGGAATGGCTTTCGGACTGAGTGTGCTTTGGAAAAAGATTTTTTTTTCTACGTGAATTTGGACACTAGGACGCTAGGATTTGGACACTAAAAAAACGTCAATCTTACAGCTCTTAGCAGAATTTAAAAAGGTATATTATATACATTTAGCTAACAATAACAAAAAAACCAAAACGAAACGACTCAATCAAGGAAAAGGACGCCAATAAGACAAAACATAAAGATATGGGACTATAACCTTGAAAATGTAGACAACTTCGTGTACCTAGGGACGGACCTCTCGAAGGATGGGAATGAGCTTGACGAAATCAAACGACGGATTCAATTAGCCAATAAGACATTCTTTTCGGTGCTTCCCATTTTAAAATCTCGCTGCGTACACAGAAATACGAAGCTCCGCATCTATAAAACAATTATTAGTTGTTAATGACCCAGCAATCTTAAAAAGCCTTAAATACGTTTGAGAGAAGGGTATTGCGAAGGATCCTCGGTCCAATACGGGAAGAAGATGGATGGCGAATCCGATACAACAACGAGCTGTATACCATGTATGACGAGCCGGAAGTCTCTACCGTTATACGACTTCAAAAACTACAATGGTCTGGCCACGTCGAACGAATGAGCGACAATCGAATCCTCAAAAGATCTCTCAAGGGGCGAGCGAGCGGAGCCGGGCCAGTCGGTAAGCCGCGCAAGCGATGGGAGGACTCGATAGATGCTGACAGCAGGTCACTTTTGGGAGCACCGAACTGGAGGACGCGGTCACTGAGCCGAGACGAATGGAGGCGAATTATTAAGGAGGCTAAGGCTCGATTCGGGCTGTAGTGCCCCGATGATGATGAAAGATTTGACAGGTTATTTTAAATTAAAAAAATTTGAGTTCAACTGTTTTTTTCATGTGGTAACAAACATATTCAACATTTCCCCCGTTAAAATTAGTATTATAAGCGCAATTTTTATTTCAAAATTCTTACAATTAAAACGTACTATAGTATCGAACATTTTTCCTGTTACAAAAGACTTCTGTGCTACAATTAGAGCATCTATGGTATGTACTTTAGGGATATAAATTTGAGCTATAAATAAAAAATCTTCGCTATTGAAATGAAAAAAAAAAATCTGCGCAATGAAAATTTCAAATTGGGCTATAAATTCTTCCAAATATCTGGCCACACTGCCCGTGAATGCTCGAGAATACCCGAGAATGCTCGGGATTGCCCAGGTTTGCTGGGAATATCCGTTGACCGGGAATATCAGGATGTACTTGGGAATGCCCGGAAAACCGGTTCCTCACAGAAGTGGCATATAATTAAATCTATAACCGTTGCATGCAAAAATTTAAATATTTGAGTAAAGCTTGCCCTACGCTACCAAAGTAAAGTGTGGCGCCAAAATTTAATCTTTTGAGTAAGCTGTACAAATGTTGTGTAATAACTTCTAACGATCCATTGAAGTAGCCAAAAATGTAGACAATCGCCAAGGGATAAATTGCAACGCCAAATGACTGATTCAAGAAGCCAAAATGGCGATAAATCGCCAAATCTGGTAACGCTGTGTGACATTACTTACTCAACCGCCCAAAATAGTAGCGGGACATCAAAGAAAAGCAAAATAGTGTTAATTTACGATTATATCCTAACATCAAAAATGTGATTTTAGAATTTACATAAATACAAATCACCACGCATTGGAAATTAGATATATTTGAACAAAAGAGAAAACGGCATACGTAAAAATTAAACAAAAGTGGCAATAGTTTAACTTCGGTGGTTTATGATCCCGAAAATCTAGTCATTTTCAAGCAATGCAAATTATTATCTTCCTTAAATAAAAAACTTTCTGTTAACTTTGAATGAATTATCTCAGCTAACTATCGCAGTAGCAGAAAATAGTATTTGATTACTAGTTTTTCATTCAATAAAATATATGTAGTGAATATGTTATGAGTTGAAGTAGTCTGACAAGTTTGACATTTTTTACAAAAGAACGAAAGAGGAAGTATTCTAATTTCCCACGTATCGCAGCCAGTAGAACCAAAGACATATTTTATCCAAATTATTTCAAGCACTGCTAACAAAGTAATTCAGAAGGTATTGTTCTGAAATCATATCACTTTTAATGCATATTCATATGCTGATATCAGTCGAACATAAGCAGTCGGTTGGCTTTTGACTATATTTGATCCGATGGAAAAATGTTGTTGCTGAAAAATGGCCGCAATAAAAGACTTCCGGTGACGAATAAACATTTTGAAACAAATTTCATTTAATACGTAGAATATTTTTTTCAGGTTTTTTTGGATGTCATGTAACATATTTGAGGTTTTTTAAGAGATTATTCTTTTGAGTTACCCAAATTGAATGGGTTCTCCATTAGCCTGAGCCAGAGGGTCAAGTACTTAGGGCTGATCCTTGACTTGAAGTTACTATGGACCTACAATGTAGCAGAAAGAGCTCGGAAGGCTTTCAACGCACTTTACTACTGTAAAAGAGCCATAGGAGCGAATTGGGGATTACAAACTCGTACTGTTGCTTTTGTGCTGTTGCTTTACACTGCTGTGATAGAGCCAATTCTATTGTTTGGGTGGCGTTCTGGTGGCAGTGTGCTCTTAAGGCTACCTACAAGCGGCAGATTGAAAAAGTGCGGAGAATGGCTGCACTACTTGTTACTGGTTATCTCCGCACCATCCCTACTAAGGCACTATTTATGTTGTTACTTCATTGGTTGCCAACCAATTTACTTATCTGACAGCAAGCTAATCTTGCTTCTGTAAGACTTAATTGTATCTCGGCATGGAATAGAACAAAACTCGGCCATGCCAGGATTTTGATCGAGGGGGTTCCTGCTCCAGCGGATACATCGCTCCGCAGTGCCTACTAGATTTGGAGTTCATAACTCGCATTCCTAGTAGGGATGAATGGCGTGATGGTGTCACTCTCGAAACTGGGCTTATCCATGTGTACACTGACGGCTCAAAGCTAAACAAAAGATGAGTTGCATCTCAAGCTGTCTTTCCGTCTACCAGACTATTGTAGTGTCTTTCAGGCGGAGGTTGCGGCTTTTTTACGGGCAATCGACTGGCTTTTGTGTAATCTAATATTCGGGGTTAATATTGGCATTTTCACAGATAGCCAAGTGGCTATTAAATCCCTCGCTGGCCCTTGTACAGTTTCCATGATTGTTGCTGAATGCCGTGCATCTCTTAGGGAGATATCGAGACATTCGGTTATTCAATTGATTTGGGTACCTGGACATAGGGGTTTTCAGGGCAAATGTGAGGCCGATGAGCTAGCAAGGCTTGGAAATTTGTTACCGGAGGTCCCCTGCTCCCTCTCAATAGGTTAACCGATGACATCGGTCAAACCGGCCATCAGGCAAGAATATCTTGAGGACGCTAGGAGGTCCTGGGCAGATGAATCATCCTGTGCAATAGCAAAGCAGTCCTGGATATTCATGGATGCACATCGCACCAGGCAGGGAAGCGGATGGTTTTCCAGATTTCAGTGAGTAGGAGAGAGTCACGAATTATTGTGGCATCACAACGGGCCTCTCTTGTGTCTATGTGTGCCAGTCGGTGGATCTCTGTGGACCGGCAGCCACTTTCACCTAACCTAACTTAACCTAAGAGATACTAGATAGTGCCAGACATCTTTTTTATGGGTAGCTGGAGAAGTTTCTGCTTCTTTCTTATAGGTAACGCTAGGGTACTATTGTCACACTTAGCAGAATGTTCTCTGACCTTCCTGCTGCTGTGTGTCTTCAAGATATGTCTGCCTTCTCTCCCAAAGATTCTTGTGTGCTTTGTTTTGTTCAGTTCTTCTCTTCTTTAACCTCCCGATATAGTAATTCTTTGCCGGCAATCAATTTTTCCGCACCTACTTATATCCTGTCTTCTTGTTTTGTTAATTTTTGCAAATCGTGTTGCTAATGAGATATCTTCGCACAAGCACAGACATTTGATGCTGATGACACTTCGAACTTTTTGTGCTAAATCACCTTCATCTTCCGTATGTGTTCGTCTGTCAATCATTTTTTATCTTAGTATTTCAATCGGTATCATTCTATCACTTTGGAAATCTGCCAACATACTGCCATTCCATAAAGCATGTGATATTCCTTGCATCTCTAATTAACGTCTCATATCCCTTTGTTCTGCTGTAGTAAGCTCCACATACCATGCATTTATAATAAAATATATCCTTTCATCTAACCCTTGCTAGTCAGTGAACGGCATGGATTCATGAAAGGCAAGCTAACGGTAACAAACTTATTGTCACAACCAGCGTAAATAACAATTAATGATTTCCAACTGCAAGTGGTCACACCAGTCAAGTATGCACTGTGTGCTGGTGTCTGATGAGAATCAGAGCATGCTTTCGAAACCACTTTGTCAAATAAAAAAATTTTCAAGATAAATAAAAAATTTTCAATTTTAATCATCCCGCAATACTTATTGTTGTTTAAAAACACCGTTGCTTTCGCGATTGACCAGGAAAAGCAAGTAGATGCCCTATATCCAGACTGCCAAAACTTTCGATTCTGTTAACCATGATAATCTTCTGTCAACGCTAGCCGGATTCGGCTTCCACGGTATCCTTTTTTTGGTTCTCGTTTACGTCTTTTATCGCTCTGGTGTTGTTACTGTTAACTCTTACTCTTCCACACTTTTACTTGCTTTACTCTTTCCTACCTCAGGAGTTCTGCCAGTGTCCATTCTTGGCTCTTTATTTTGCTTATAAACGATCTTCCTTCTCTCTTTAACCAATCCTGCTTTTTACACACTTATAATTTTGACATTTTCAGAGTGATAGAATCTGCTCAAAATGACTTGGGTGATTTAGCTTACTGGTGCGCGGTAGATTTCCTTATACTGAATGTTGCGAAGCGTCGTCAAATGTTCTTCATCTGCTATTCTCTTACTCTGTTGTTGGCTTCACTTTCAATGCTGTTGATAGTTTCAGGGACCGCGGCGTGATCTTAGATTCTAAGTAGACGTAGTACAAGCATATTTTACACATTTCTGCCAAAGCCCCTTACTTTTCTGGCTTCATCAACAGATTTTCTAAACTTTTTGTTAGTCTTAACTTATACCTGGTTTTCTTTTTCATCCGTAGTGTTCTAGAATACTGTCTACAGATACTTAATTGATGCGATGCGGTCAAATCTGGGCAACGCTGATTCACCCGCTCGTTATTCTCATAAGTTCATATTGTGATTGCAGTGTGTGCCTCTCCGCCCTACAAATCCCTTCCCTGAAGTCATGCAGAGTGCTCCTCAATGAGTGCCTTCTTTTTAATCTTTTAACCGCTATATATTATTTGACTCCAGCATTAATTTTTCTGTTAGCAAATCGAGACACCCCAATATAGCCTTATTCTACAGGCACCTATTTCTTTTCCCCACTGTTTTATTTGCGTCGTCAGCACAAAAGGTCTAGGTCATCTTCTGTGCTCAAAAGTGCATTGAAAAATAACGTTTTCTCACTTATTTCGAACATGTCCTAATTTTCTCTAATGAACTATTTTCTTTTTACGGCCAATTAAGTTTTTGATTCTTTATTGTATTGTTAATTTGCTATGTGAATTTTGCCATTTGTTGATTGTTATAATCAACGCATTTAACGCATATAAGCATATACGAGGTAGGCTCATTACTGGTTAAAATTTAGAAATTTAAATTATTTACTTAACCCTATGGCTGCGGCGGGTATTTTAGTGAATTTTGATACACCCCTTTATTTCTATACAAAGATTATTTGCCTAAAAATAAGAATTGGAAAAAATTTTATTAAAAAAATGGGACAAAGATTATTTGCCTAAAAATAAGAATTGACATTTCATGCTTGCTATTAATAAAGTATTAGAAATTTTGAACCTTATGTGGGTCCTGATTTTTTCATTTTTATATTTGTCATAACTTCTGATAGAAACTTAGGATCATTGCAAAATTTGCAAAGCATATTGATGTTGACTCAAGCTTTACATGTCAAAAACTATGCATGAGGATGCTGGCAGCCGTAAAGCTACGGCAAGCACGTGAAAAGAGATCCTTCAAATCATCGACCCTCCTGAAATGTTTTCGGTCTTTTATAAAAATGCAAACGGCTGATAAATATTATTTTTTGTCCCTGACGAAGTACAAATTTTTCGACTCCGCATCGCAGAAAATAACTGCTATTTTAAGCACTTGAAACTTCCGCTCTTAAGAACTAACGGCCCGATAATCAGATTCAATTCAAATTAACAGATTGTTTTAGAATTAATGATGGAACACAATTTCGTTCAAGTGGCTGCCTCGGCTGGATTCGCAGTAGCGCATTCTGTCACTCCAATTTTCCAAGACCTTGTTGTTGGTTTCGGGCTGTAGATCAGGATTGCTTGGATGATATTGGCTTTAAGTGCTTGAATCGTTTCTGGATTGTTGGCATAACATCGGTTCTCTGCGGTTTCCCACAAAAAAATACCAAAGGGGTCAAATCGCAGCTCCAAGGCGCCAAGACGGCTGATAACACGATTTGGGAATTTGGTGCGTAAAAGATCGATTGTGACATGGGCTGTGTTGCATGGCGTGCCATCCTGCATGAACCAGAGGTCATCCAAATCCATGTTTTCTATTTCATTAAAAAAAAATTGGGATAACATGGCTTTTTAACGTTCACCGTCGACCGAAACGTTGTTCCCAGCCTCATATTTGAAGAAGAATGATCCAATGATACCACCACTCCACAATACACACCAAACTGTGACTCTTTATGGATGCATTGGCTTCTTGACTATAACGTGTGGGCTTTCCGAGACCCAGATGCGGCAATTTTGTTTGTTAACGAAGCCGATGAGATAAAAATGCGCCTCGTCAGAAATGATGATTTTTTACCCAAAATCGTTGTCCAATTCAAGCTGCTCTAAGGCCCAAATTGCGAAGCGATAACGAAGTGGTTGGTAGTGTTCCTTCAATCGCTGAGTCAATTGGGCCTTGTAAGCGAATAATCCAAGATCTTTGTAGATAATTCTTCTCAGGCTAGCGCGTGAAATGTTGAGCTGTTGAGATGGACGGTCAGTTGATGTTCGTTGAGTGATTATCACTAGACATGGGTAACGCAGTCTGTTTGAGTTTGATGCAAAGCAATAGAATTTCATTATGCTTCAATGCTACAACCAAATAATACCTTTATGGTATATTAAAGCAATGATGTTAATACTTGTCTAATTTACACTTATCAAAAAGTCAGGCGTACACACGTTTGGAAATATACCTGAATGGCTACACGCTGCGCCGCGCAATTGCGTTGAAGCATTAGCCATGATACCACTGCGCTGGTATCGATTGTCGGTATCAGTAGCGCAGTAACGCACTTCGGTATCAATGGTGTTGGCGCTGCCGCTTTGCAATGCCAACACCATTTGGCTTGGCGCTATGCTACGGCGCGGCGCAAAGATATGAGTTCACCTCAGAGTCAAATTCTTGCCACAGCATATTCATTCAAATTTTTGTATGAGAGTTTTTCTCGAACGCAAAATCAATAGCATTCCAGCTTATATTTTCTTTTCCGATCGGTTCGACTCAAGCCACTTGAGTTTTACAGGCTGCATGTATACTTCAAGCTAGAACCGCTAAGTAAACATTATGAAAACCGATGCGATCGTGATATCATAGCGTCATGGTATCAGCACAATGCTGCCAGCGCCGTATATGAGTCCGAGAAACGCAGTGAGTATCACACATAGGCGAATGAGATCATGGTATCATAGCGCAATGGTATCAACGCAGTGCGCTGATACCACTGCTGGCACCGGTATCAGTGTATCAGCGCCTCAAAATTTGCTGCGTTACCCATGTCTAATTATCACACTCTCGGCTTTTTGCGCACCTTACGACGACGGGGCCATGAGTGTCGTCTGCTAGCATGTCAGTCTCACGAACTTTTTGGACAAACTTGCGTACAGCAGGCGCGGTGGGTGCTTCATTTCGTCCGAAACTAATTTTCAAGAAACGCACTGTTTGGGTTACACAGCATTCCCTTTGGAAATAAGTTTTCAATATTTCCCAACGTTGTTCAAGCGTAAAGCAACTCATTTCGTTCCGCGGAGGTATAATACTGACTTTCTGTCAAGATTTTGAGCAAGAAACAGCTTTCAGTGTCAAAATAACCTATGATTTAAAAACCACTAGATGGCCCACCCGGTATATTCATCTGCCTGAAAATCCCCTACACTCCGTCGACTTCCATCGTACCAGCTGACCTATCGTGAATCATGGAACTTTCCTTATCAAAACAAGCTTCACAATCATATCTCATTTTAGCTCCCTCGTAGGAAGAGCAGTTTTGGCATACTGTGGATATAACTTCTAGGTCTATCATTTTCCCAGTCTTGAAGCCGATGATAGACATTACGCCGTTTTTTTTTCGAGGAAAATCCTCATCACTGCCATGTGCTATCACCACTTCCTGACACTTCGTGTAATTATTCAGCTCCTTCTTTTATCGATAGATAAGCTTCTAACTTGGTGGATGCTGGTAATGTGGTAAAAGCAATGGAAGACTGGAGGAGGAAAATCTATGATGGCACACAATATTTTATATCTAGCATAGCTCAATCCTATGTTCTTTATTGTATATGCTATTCTTCGATTAATTTCTGCAAAAGTATCTTCCACGTGCTCACATTTTTCGTAAGTCGTGGTGAAGGTGGAACTCAACTCGACTCGTTGAGTCTCTGCGATGTTTACAGGCTTGTGGAACTTGTGGTCAATCACGGGGAAGCCACTCCAACCTTTTCTCTCCTCTGTGACACTGTCAGTTATCCCGACATTTTTTTCTTCGACGCATTTTCTAGGACATCTCTAGTCTGGCCTGATAGAAGCCCTGAAGTCTAGAAGAAAAACGATTTTTTTTAATAGCAATTATCACCTATCCGCACAGGCTCTCGGTGACTCAGAAAACTAAATTTTAGCTCCTGTGTCGATGGTGAGACGTACCTATTCTTTAGTGACTGTTTCGTCCGTGGTCTTTGGTTTGGACCACAACTGTTCAAACACGGATAAATGCTCTAGCTATTGAATCAACATTATTCGACAATTTTTTACAAATATCGATATTGATACCCCTTCTTCAATGTCGGTTGGTCTAGATGTTAAACTAACCTTCACCTTCTATTTATGAAATGAAACTTTTAACGCAAATTATTTTTTAATTATCACAGATAGATCAATTCAATACAACTAATTGCGGCCGTTCGCTTTTACTGGCATTTCGGGGAATTTCACAGGTTTGTAAGGACAACAAATATTTGTTTGAGGCACTTAACATTTTTTCCGGGACAAAAACTGTTCAGTTCCACGCAAGGGAGGAATGTAAAACCATAACCAAAGTTGATTTTTTGAGGAATCCGATCCCTTCAAGCTATGGCATTATCTATATTGCCTACAGATATAAACAGCTCGAAACATGTTATGGCCACCTCAATTGAGAGTTTAAGATCCTTATAGTATGGAAAAATAGATGGCCTATTTTGTTTGATGTGCCAAATTTGCTGGGAGACTATGATTCCCAGCGTTAAACCCTAGCGAAATTCAGCCCATAAGAATAGTACTTTATTATTATAGAATCTTAACACGATATTTGTTGTTTCGTTGGTTAAAAAAAACATATGTACAATTCTTAATTATGCTAGTCTGCAACTTTGTTTTGCCATACGATCTAAGATACGCATATAAGATAAAGTTTTGCTATCAATAGCTATTCTTTATTCTATCTTTATCTCATTTTCGCTTATTAGCTTTAAAGAATAAGCCCACTTGCAAGTGCTATGGAATCTGATTTTTACTTTTCTTTGACCCGAATATAATTAAATAAAACGCAATGAATCTAACCCTTCCTCGGTGCCGTCACTGCACAATCCTTATTCTAAGCTACATTGCTCTGTTTGCTACATTGTTCTCTTTGTCTGCTCTGTTTTTGTGCGATTTGCGACTTGCTTTCAATCAATTCTGATATTTACTCAACCAAATATCAAAATAAATTGCTGCGTCTGTACCGAGCATCAGAGGGTTGTTGGTTTACTAAAAGGTTTTGTAGTGCCAAAGGTAACGGTTTTTAAGAAAAATTCCTTGATTGGCTCGGACTGGTGGTTACGCCATATAACCCTCTGAAACTGCGCATCATTTATATGTACTAGAATTTGTAAAAACATTCTTTTCAGATCTCCGGCGAACGCGATTTGATAGAAACGCCAGTTGGTCAGAATTGATGGTAAGTCATTCTGCAAGGCCGGACCTGAGTGTAAGATGTCGTTTAAAGAGTTGCCGTCACTTGTCTTTCTCGCAGCGTTAAACACTATACGTAAATTAGTGGTGCTGGAGTTCTTAAATACCGCATGATGCGGTAAATAGCAACATTTCACATCAATTTGCCCATTTTGATACGCAGTCATATCATCCTCTGATTCAGTAACTAGCCCTACCTGATCACCATTTATATATTCATTGAATGCTTTAGAATATTCCATATGATATTCTGCGTTACGAACAAATTTCCTTTCGAGCTGGGCAAACTGTCTGATAGCTATTTCCCGCGACTTGCCCAGTACCCGCTGCGGATCTGTATAGCTTTTAAATGGTAGTCGAACCTGATATCGACCATTAGAACTAGAAAGAGTGTCGAGGTAAAATTGTTCGCACCATTTATCCTCTGAACTCAGCGCTCGTGCTTCTGGCAGTGTTTCGATTTCCCAGAAACGACGCAAGAGCCTGTCCACTTCAACGCGTGTGACCATGGAAAATATTTCCCTTGGGATCTGCTGCTCGTATATGATGGAGCCCAACAGAATCCACCCAAACAACGTATTCTGCGCTGTTGGGAACCCCTTTCGCTTTTCAAGCCCGTTAATGACAACGTCTGCATATACGTCTGCCCCCAGAAGAAGATCAATCTGCCCCGGTTGATGAAAATGAGGATCAGCCAGGCACAAATTTTCGATATGTGGCCATTTGGTATGGCTCAGAGGTCATCAGGAAGAATACCTGTGAGCGTTTTGATGACGTATGCCAATACGTCAATTTGGTAATCTCTCACATAAGATTGAATTGTAAACTCAGCTACTTGCTCACAAGACTTTGCGACGTTATTACCTACGCCTGTAATGTAGGTTTTGTCCGGTGATGTGGGTAACTTTAACAAGGTTACAGCACGTTCAGATATAAGTGAGGCCTCACTACCACTGTCAAGGAGGGCTCTCATTCGTATAAGTTTTCCATTAGAACTTCTCACTTTAATTACTACTGTCGATAATAGCACCCGGCGTTGAAACACTCTCGCAATATGCGATCTTAGTGGATCTGAGCTTGGCGTTTGTTGCCATTTAGACGATTGAGAAGGTTCATCGTGCAACAGCGTATGATGTCTTGCGCCACAATGACAATTGCGTTTGCTTGAACAATTCGCAACTAAGTGGTCATCAGCGAGGCAATTGAAGCACACTCGTTTACCTTGAATTATACTCCGTCGCGCTGCAGTGGTCATACCCAGGAACCGAGCACCACGTCGTACGTAATGGTTTCCCGAGCAAATGCAGCACTGTGGTGAACTGTCCGTATGTTGGGACCTATGTTTCCCATTGAACTGCACATGAAATGATTTAGTGTGTTTGTTACTGTTAGAAGAGTGTTTCGTTATAGAAACAATAGGGGTTGCAGTCTTACTTTCCATAATAGCATCTAAAGTTTTAGCACGGGTGACTAAAAAGGTTTCAATCATAGCGAACGTAGGAAGTGTAGAAGTATCTCCCAGCTTAGTTTCCCAAAGGCCAGCAGTTTGTGGTGGCAGCTTCTGTGCCATAAAATATACCAGAAGGGGATCACAGTGCACTAGATCCAGTTCAAAAGTTTGTAGAGCTTGTCTACATTCTCGGGCAATATTCAGAAACGAACGTATTACATGCGAATCTTCCTTCTCGATCTTAGGTTGAGATGAAAACAAATTCATCTGTGATTTGAAGAGCTCCCGGTTTTCATAGTGGGCTGATAGAAGTGACCAAGCCGCGTCGTAATTCCCATCGGTAGTTAATACGTGTTTAATCATATCGAATGGCTCACCTTTCAAACTACCTTTCAGATACCAAAATTTCTCGATGTTACCTAAACCGTTATTATTATGAACGAGAGAAAAAAACAAATCTCGAAAGCAAGGCCAATCGGTATATCTACCTTCAAACGTAGGTATATTGATTTTATTAAGTCGAATTGGGCTTGAATGTCCCACAACAGCCTGCTCTACTGCTGTGATCTCTGGGGCAGTTTTAGGCAACGGCGGCTGTAAGCAAGGAAATTTTAGATCACGATCTTCTTCAATCACACAAACCGTTTCTAAATACGTCTCTTCGAACATGTCATTTGTACTGTTTTTTAAATAATCATCACTATCCGAAATACCGCTCATTATAAGCTTCCTATCATTTTCGCGAAATTCAGCAGCGATAAAAGAAATTCGCTCAAGACGCTTTTCATAATACGTGCGCGACTTACGAGACACGGGATCTTTCTTGAAATTAGTAATGACTCTCGAAAGAGACTCTAACAAGGCGTTCTGCCGACTAACCAACGCGCCAACATCTACCGCGGCATCACTTTCACTCATTTTTCACGTCCGTGTATTTTAGAATATGTGTATCTAAAGTAATGTACCTGTAATACACGTGTTGTAATATTCCCGGGTTTCGGCACCAAAAATATGTTTGTTTGTGGGATGGTGGCGCGTGTGAGGAAAGCAAAGGATGAGAAAATACGCTTACCGCTAGGCTCGTGCTGATATCACCTCGTGCTTAGACAAATTATATTTCTTCTTCTCGTGAGGTTAACTGGATGTACTGCCGCTTTAGATACCGTAAGGCTCGTGCCTGCACCACCTCGTGTCTAATACCTTGTAATTGCAGCTTGCCGGTGTCCTATTATCGCTCGAGTGGGTTGTAAAACGTAGTTATAAAGCAATTCGTTCAATTCGATACAATTTATTCAAATTAGATATACAAATTAAATATGCACTGTTAAACAGAATATTAATGTCGAGATGCTGGTGATCTGAGTGTTGAACTGCAAGTGCACTGCAATCGTCCGCTCGCTGCCCAAAACCGGTCCTCTCGGTCGGCCACCGAAAACCAGTTGATTTTGAATCCAACAGGTTTAAAAACTTGTTATTAATCCTGGAATGGTACGGTAAATTTTTGAATGATTTTAGGTACATGTTTTTACTAAAAAGAAGGCAACAATAGTATTATGCACATTTTTTATTTTATCATTAAACATAAAAAGATTATATAGCTTCTAGTTTCATGGCAGTCGGAGTGGCCAACTGGCTGATACGAGACGAAATATATACCGTTGTGAGTAAAATTTACTCATCGGTACCATTCTAGGGTTGATTTACATAGCATTTTTTGCTGACACCTAATTTCCATGCGATATGGCACAGTTTAAGAGAGCCTTTCACAACTTTCAAAGCAGCTCTCTTTTGCTATATGTAGCTATCATTTCGTTCGAATTATTTTATTATTTATCTTTGACTTTATAATTTTCTAGCTTGTTTCATATGTTGAAGATCCGCAATATATTTTTCCATATATGTGCTAGCATACACTCAGGGGCGGATTTACCACTAGGCCCGGTAGGCCCGGGCCTAAGGCGGCAAATTTTCGATTTTTTGGGGGCGGCTACTTTTTGATTTTTTTTTTTGGGCGGCAGTTTTTTTTTATGTCGCATATGTACATATATCCGAGTTGAATGAGCCTAACACCTCAAGCCAACCGAATTCTCTAAAAAACCAATGCACGCAAAAATTCACCTCTGATGATTTTTTTCGGACATTAAAACGTTTGACTTGTAATAAATATCGAAATGCGATCACGGTAAAGGACTAAAGAAACTCAAAAATACCTAAAAAGTACCTAGAAAGTATCTGAAAATACCTTAAAAGAGGCTAAAAAGACCTAAAAAGATCCTAAAAATATCCTAAAAAGAACCCAAATAATACCTCTTCAATCTAGGAAAAGCTTATCAGAGGTAAATATGTGCGTGCATTGATTTCTCAGATAATTTTTTTTTATTATTATGATACAGGGTATATCAATTGCATACGAATCTCTTTCTTTTTGACGTGTTTTTTAAATTGTACTTCATTACTGAAATTTATTTCTATAAAAAATTTTCTATAAAATGAAATCTAGAACATCATAGGTCAAAATATTTCGGGTTCATCCTTAACTAATAACATATCGAACATTAATTTACAATAGTCGAGTTCATAGTTGATCTCCAGTCAATTGCGGAAGCAAACTTTGAACGGAATAGTAAACTTACTTATAAAAATATGAGCGAAGACGTTGGAATGCTATGCGATGTAAAGGTGTATACGGTTTTGGACTGTTAAAAATTGGTATTTCTGGATTCTTTTTTTTTTAGGTACTTTTAGTTTCCTTACCGTGTGTGTATTTTAATAATTATTTGTGTGGCAAGGGCGCAATGATAGGGAATTTTCACCACGAACCGGTGCCGGTTTTGCTCCGATATTCGTTTTTTGTGACCTCGGGCGCAACAAAAAACAGCGAAGTATTCTAGGGAATCGAAAAAAAATCGCGCATTGTTGCATATAATATAATTCAAGAAAAGGGCGGCAAATATTTATGAAACCTAGGGCCGCGAAATAGTCAAATCCGCCCCTGCATACACTTTCCGATGGTATTCTTTTGAAGAAGAATTGCTTAGCTCCAAGATTGTGATGAAAACAATAGCGCAAAAATAAATGTTCACAGCAACACATCATTCATTCGCATATTGTATCTAATTAAATACTCTTCTGCACGGAAAAGTTTAATGAAGGTACGCGAAAATGTATTTTGGGATCATTAAATTTGAAGTAGTGAAATCGAGATCACTTTCATGCGAACTAACCATTTCTTTATCAAAATAGTACAAGTAAATGTTAACTGCGTACTCTAAAATTCATTGTTCTACCTAATGTATGCAATAATTACCTTTCGAAACGAAGCATGCTTTGCTTAACTCTGCACAAGCATTGGAAGCGATGAGTAAAAGTTGCATTTGAAGGCATTAGGAAAATCCAAGATTAACCACATAATGGGTTCTATTAAAAACCTGAGTGTTTTTGAGATATGAGTCAATGCGCTAAGCAAACACAGTTGCCAGCAAAAAAGGCATTTATGATAAACACTGAATGGGAAATTGTGTGGACTTTAAATTTCACATCGCATTCAGTAGTTCTTATTTATGTTGTGACTTAAAATTAGTTTCTTTCAATTTAATTAATTTTTCATTAGAGCAATATTTTCCAAAGTCTAATTTAAATATCACTTGAATAAAACGAATCGTCACCTTTCAGTTATCCATCCATTTTACTCTCTCATTCTTCTCGCCAAACATTTAAATCAGATTTTTTTTTCAATAGTTTTCTCGAAATCAATTCAATCAAATCAAATTACCGATTCCTTGTATTGGCTTAATTAAATTATCAAAATCAGTTCATCTTTCAAATTGATCCGCTAGACAAGAGTTCAACACAATTATTGTCACAGTCGTGAGTTTAGAATGAGATGTGATGTGTGTGGGGTTTGTTCCCATATTGTTTGTTCATGCCGACCATTCAATTATTGACGAAACAATGACGTTTGATATTTAATTTATTGTCACAAGATACCAAGAATGATTTATCGAAATTAGCCAACAGTGGGTTTCATACAGCATAGCAACTTAATTGTCCGTGACAATGACTAGTAGAAGATCAGTTGATGGATATAAGGGATTGTTTGTTACTGAAATGGCACATTTGAGCACATGTTCCATGCAGTGTCAAGTTGGAATGAATCAGCGGCGAAAAATTCAAGGACGCAATACAGCTTTAATTAACACAAATATATATGGTATATGAAATATATTTCAACAAAATCACTTAGGACTAAAAATTGTCCGAAATATTTATTTTTAACTTATAGAAATGAATTTAAACTGACAGGTATTGATATTTTTGCCTAAAGGTGAAACAATTTTCTTATTGTATGTTTATGCTATGTTTGGAAAATATATTCTCATTAAATCGATAATTTATAACTCAAATGTATCGAAATTTAAAAAATAAACTCTAACGCATCTGAACCGCTAGAAATACTAATGTTCGATGAACAGTGGAAGAATCGTGCAGATTTTTAGTGCATATTCTACCACACGTGCTCCAACCTGTTTCGAGTGCAAAATCACTTTGATCTTAAGAATGCATTTAAACTCATAGGGTGCCAATGTTTTCAGGAATTTCAAAATTGAAGGAAAGCCAAACACTGCAAAAACTTTGAAAGCAGCACAACATAACATAAACAAAGAAAATGCTTAGTGCCTGCAACACTTTACCTGCACTGCAACTAAAAGACTCCCACTATTGCCTCACGTCAAAACCAAATAGCTCTATCGAATTCGATTTTATACGATGTTTTCGTCGAAAGTTTCACGGAAAGAATGGTGTTTAGGGTAAAAAAACGGAAGATGTTTGGAACCAAAAAATTTTTAAAACTTAGAAAATTTAAGCATTGGTAACTTATTTTATTATAATATGAAAACTTAATGTAAGCTTCTATTCATACGAAGATAGCAAAAGACGCCTCGCGCTGTCATACCTTCGCTAGCAACAAAGCCAAAAATATATCACACCTGCCTCACATTGAAATAAACCTACTCTGCGAATTTCATTTTGATCCCATGACTGCATTTGAAGTTATAGGGGTACAAAGAAATCTAGGGCTATCAGACGCAAAAGTTTTCAAATTCTCGAAAACTTTATATTTATTGTTTATTGTCACTACAACACTCAGAGAAAAAGGCACTGTAAAATCAACAGTCAGAACCGTTGAGGTCGTATTTTATACTTTGCTGTTGAGCTATATTGTAATAACAGGTTCATCCAGAAATTTCTGTTGTTTTAACAAATTTTATCCGTTAATTACAATTGTGCACTGTGATGATAACAGCTTTATCTTTAAGAACAACAGTTTAACCGTTATTATACCAGATGGTGAAACCAAATTAGACATTTACCACACTGTCTGGAAGAACACGATGCCGTGAAGGTGTGATAAGTTATATAAGTGAAAATCGTGATTAGTGATTAGTGAAAAGTTCTTTGAGGCTGTTGATCAAGAGCTGAGGGTACTGATCGAGTGAATAATTTCTTGGTTTATACTCGCAGGTGTTGGGATTGAAGAGATTCGATGCATTAACGAATCAAATTCGAACAAAAGGAAATGTGAGCGGGGAAATCAACATATGGGAAAAGGAGACGATGAGTATTCAATTGCAACATTTTACTCAAACTGACATCTTACTTAGTTAACGTTAGCATTTCAGTTTTGGTAAACTTATGCTGTTTCTTTCACAAAGTCTGTAAAGATGATGAAAAGCGTTATGAAATAGATCAAAACGAACGAGCTCGTTGACATCAGTTCTCAAATTTCCCTTTCACCAGCACTATCGGAAAGTGCAAGCAAGCCAATTGAAGCAAGCGTGATATTGCTAATTTGGATTGGCTGAATTAAAACAAATCGTTCTTACACGCTCATGGCGACAGATCAGATACTTATTCGAGATTTTTTGAAGCTTAGTGATATAACATATACTGCCAATGTTTATAACATTCTATTTAGCCAAATCATTAGAAAAACTGCGTTTATATAAAATTGAAGAGATGTTTATAGAAAAACAGAAAAATTTAACGACTTTTTCATCCGAAATACATCTGGATGCTTTGATAAGCATTATCAGTCTTGCATTGTTGGAAAAAAATACGAATCATTTTACTTTAAATAATACTGATTTAATAATCAGATTTGCTTTTGGGTAAGCTTATACTACTTATTTCAAAAAAATCTTCTTTCAAATCAACAGAACACAACTGTTAATTATGCGACTATCTTGACAAAATATCAAATATTATTTCTTAAATATCAAAGACTATTTCTCAAAAACGCGCCGTCCGATTCAGCTGAAACTTACAGGACATTGTGGTGTATATGCAGTAGAGTTGGGTCGTACTCGGATTTTTACATACTAGGTATTCCGAATACGAGTACAAAAAAATACCTGTTCCAAATACCTTTTCCAAAAATACTAGCTAGTATTTTTTGAAGTATGTACATATATACACACAAGTACATGCGATTTGCAGTGATGCAATGAAACGGTATGATATGCCCTCCCCCATCCACCAGAGACAAAGTTCCCAGGCTAGAATGGTGATGGTGCAGTTGAGCGTGAAAAAATACGAGCCATTAGTCCGTGCAGCTTGTTCGTAACTATCCAATGGTCGGTCACTTATTTGGCAAGTTTTTCTCCAATCTAGGAGCCATCTAAGGAAAAACAAGCAAATTCAATCAATTTAATTTGATTTTCATTTTAATATATGCACAAAACACCTCCTGTATTCGTTCAAACTACCAGTGTCGAAAAATTCACTTTGATAGGGCCAACTAATCCTGTTGCCATCTATATGACTTTTCATCGATCGATGCCTGATACCAAACTTTTCCTGGCTAATCTAAAACAATCGGGTTTCCACTTCGCCTCACTGAAGCATGAATTTGTCGAAAATTTTATTAAGAAATGATAAAACGTCTATTAAACATGCACCCACTAGGGGGCCAACCTTTTCGGTAAAGCTGGACATGAGTCACAACCCCGGTAGGGTTGAAGTGCAGTTACAAGGAGAACTTCAGCACAGCCGGAGAAGCCAACTGGCTAACCAAAAAGGATCAAAACATTTTTAGTGTTACTTTCAGTTTTCCCGGCGGATTTCATTTTACCGTATCTTAGAAACTAGGCCGCTTTTTCCCATATTTGTATGGGAACAACTCAGAAAGATCCTCAAATTCATGCCAGACCAAAAAAATATTTGTTTTGAAAAAATGACGTTTTTGCCTAATTTCCCCTATAAAAAAATTTTTTCTCTCTTAAAATATCACTATTGAATTCCCCGATCACTTTCAATCATCGAAAGCGCTGTAAAGGCAGTTTTTGCCAAACTATGTCCAAAAAACCCCTTACTCCCCTACAAAACCGAAATTTTTGTATCACAGCAATAGGTCTTGGCTCGTTATGTCCCATACCACACTAACCCAAAATTAGCCGATTTTGTCCGATTTCAGCTACTTTTGCCCTAAAAACTTTTTGAATAATTGAATAAAATATTTTCCCAATTTCTCCTATCAAAAATTTTTCGTCCTTAAAATATCACTAATATACTTCCCGTCCTTTTTCAATCATCGAAAGCGCTGTAAAGGCAGTTTTTGCCAAACTATGGCCAAAAACCCCCTTTCTCCCTTACAAAACCTAAATTTTAGTATCACAGCAATAGGTCTTGGCCAGTTATGCCCCAAACCACTCTAACCCAAAATTGGCCGCTTTTGCCCGATTTCAGCTACTTTTAACCTAAAACCTTTTTGAATAATTAAATAAAATACTTTCCCAATTTCTCCTATCAAAAATTTTTTCGTCCTTAAAATATCACTAATGTACTTCCCGACCACTTTCAATCATCGAAAGTGCTGTAAAGGCAGTTTTTGCCAAACTATGGCCAAAAAAACCCTTACTCCCCTACAAAACGTAAATTTTTGTAACACAGCAATAGGTCTTGGCCCGTTATGTCCCAAACAACTCTAACTCAAACTTGCCCGATTTTGTCCGATTTCAGCTACTTTTGCCCTAAAAACCTAAACCTAAAGCCCCAAAATACTCGCAAGCACGAAAATACTCTATACAAAAATATGCGATACAAAAATACTTGCAAGTTCTAAAATACTCGATACGAGTATATACTCGTATAGTTCCAAAATACTTGCAAGTATTTAAAAATACCTGTTCCAAAAATACCTGTTCCAAAATACTTGCAAGTATTTTGGAACGATACGTTATTTTCGTATTCGAATATTTTGGAACGATACGTTATTTTCGTATTCGAATATTTTGGAACGATACGTTATTTTCGTATTCGAGTATTTTGGAACGATACGTTATTTTCGTATTCGAGTATTTTGGAACGATACGTTATTTTCGTATTCGAATATTTTGGAACGATACGTTATTTTCATATTCGAGTATTTTGGAACGATACGTTATTTTCGTATTCGAATATTTTGGAACGATATGAGTATATACTCGTATCGAGTATTTTCGTACTTGCAAGTATTTTCGTCTCGCGTACGAGATACTCGTGAGTATGAAAGCACTTGCAAGTATGAAATACGAGTTTATATTAATATTAGGATACGATTACGTCACTGTTTGATTGAAATGAATCAAATGGACGAAATTTATTGGGTAAACTCTTGGTTACATGGATAGTCCACAAAAATACTCGTACCTAGTATTTTTGAATTTCGTACTAGGTACTGGCTGTTCCAAAAAAATACCTGTTCCATATACCTGTTCCAGTATATACGCCTCATCTCTAATATGCAGAATAGGTCTAAGTCTCACTAAATGTCAATTATCTTTAACCCTTTGGCACCGCCGTCCATTTTAGTGATATTTTTAATATACATATTGTTCCGTCCACACATAATTTTTGTAAAAATAAAGGTATCGGAATGAATTTCAAACGTGCTCTAAATGTGAATCGGATAGTGTTTTGAAATTGTTTAACCCCATGTGTGCGCTAGGTGCCGAAAAAGAGAGCGGGAAAGTTTAAAAAATTTTAAATTTGACAGAGCTATTCAATTATTATGAAACTTTAAGAGTATATTGGTATTGTTTAGATGCAAATTTGTGTAGCTTTTAATGAGCATGTTGACAACACTGTAGGTAGAGCAGCCACTGAAAGTGAAAACTTTCAAATCATCGACTCTCCGAAAAAATGTCGTTTCTTGGAAAAAAAGCCACTCATATATAAATTTTATGATTTGTCTACACAGCCATGGTAAAAAATTTGAAATTTTACAACGAGCACCCCTATTAACCCTTTACCAATCAACCTATATTTTTAGCATAAAAAATTTCTGTTCACAGGAACTCACGACCCAGATACAGTTCAAATTTACAGAATGTATTGGTCTTAAATAGGACCAAGTCTGATAGAAATGATTTTGAAATGCGGGCAATTTTGTGCCATTGGTGCTATTTTGAAAAATCACTTAGAACTATAATTGCTTTTGGACCTATAAATTCTGATTCAGTCATTAGACTTTGACGAAATTCACACAGTAGCTGAACCTAACTTTACCACGTTTGATAGAAATTTGGTTGAAAAATTCGGTTGGAGCTGCCAGCTATGGTAATTGTGGTGTCTTAAATTTGGAAAATTCGTGAGGAAAATAAAGCTTTTTGCCCTATAGCTTCCAGTACAGTTATTGTATCATAACGAAATTCAAATGGCAAATAAAACTTATTGTAGGCACTATGCAGTTGAAATTTAATTTCAAATCAATGATAAGGCTGCTAGCTATGGTCGTTTTTGTATTTTTTTGGCATACCTTTAGGAAGTGATTTTATCATAGAATTTTCAAATCGTAGTGATCTTATAGTGAAAACAAACACCAAATATTAAGATCTAGAAAATTTGAAAACTTTTGCGAATGGTAACCTTAAATTTCTTTGCAACTCGGTGCTAGCAAAGGGCTGCATGCACTAGGCCTTTTTGTTATTTTCGTTCCAATAAATGCTTGCATTAAGTATTTTCATCGCAAACATTTGCAATGAAAATAAGTAAACAATGTTTAAATTTTCTAAGATCTGCACATTTCTCGGCTGATATCCCCAACCACCTTTCTATCGCTGTAAATTTTGATGAAGTCACCGAAATTAAAATAAGCTTAGATTCTATTTTTACTAAGGGTGTATTAGTTTCAAATAGGAAAAGTAGGTAGTGGTAGAATACACAATCAAATTCTGCACAAATCCTCTACTGTTCTTCGAAAATTAGTGTTTCTAGTAGTTCTGATGCGCTAGGGTTTTTTTTTTTTTAGAGGAACTAAAGGAACTGCCGGGTGGTCAATTATGCACTGAAATGAAGTCCTGGAAGTTACTTTCAATGTAGTTTTAAGTAATGCATGCTTTTGCAGTTGAATCAGATTATTATTGGAATATTTACGGGTCATTTGAGAATTTTCCGTCTTTTAAATCAGTTTTCGCAAACTGTTTGCAAACGTTTTAGCTTGATAAATAAAGGTCGGTCACACCATCATAGCTCATTATCTTTACCGTTGATGACATCAGATGAAAGACAATTGAAATGGTTTCTAGTGCTTCTTTTGATGGTGCCGCATGCACTCAACTGTGTTATAAGAGAGCAATGAGATCTTAGATGACGGCCAACATAGATTTTTTCAGAAGCATTAATTTTGCGCAAAACAATTGTTGTTTCTAAGGTTAAGATTTCTAAAGTCTTCTTACATTGTTCGAAGGTTTGACATGAATCAAGTTGACACAGCTCTGATAACTAGTGGGATCTTTACAGCTAGATACCAGTCAGAGCTGCGACAGTTTCAAACTTCATCTGAAGCCTCATTCCGGTTCAATGATGATAAACAAAATTATGAATGACAAAATTCGAAAAAGCTAACTCTTACTCCTTGTTGCGTATTCAAGTCAAGTACAACAAGACAAACTTTGGTTTTACCTCATTTCTGTAAGTGTAAAGAACTAATGCTAAAATCTTATATAATACTATCCAAGTGTCACATGTTAATTAGCAGCCACAAATTAGATGCTCTTATTGTATTTTCGTCCACTACTGTTCCGAGTAACAACGAGGAACTCCTACGGAATTATATGGCACTATTTTTCATGTTCCGAGTTTTGAGACACACAGGGCTCCAATTTTGAATTGAATAAAACGCAAAACCTCAATGACGCACTGGTATTATGCCCAGTCAGTGGGTTTTTAGCCAGGACCAGACGAACAAATACATGTATGAGCATACAGTGGGGCTCAAACCCGCGGACAGTAGAGCGCTGCCGCAGGGTTACGCCTTAATCAGCAGAGCCACCGACCTCATTGAAAAAAACAAATTCAGTTTAATTGTAGACCTGATTGGGGTCCAAAATTCTGAACTGGAGACATAGAAAAAATTAATAAACTGAAGAAAATTAAGATTCTTCAGGGGCGAAACTAGTTTAAACGGGTTAAAAAATTTACTTTTTCTTTATTTCATAAATTGTTTGTAAAACTATTCAAGAATATGTTGCCAACATTTCAAAGTGAAATTCCCATTAATTCCGATGCTATAAGCACTTAAGTTAACGCCCGTCGGTTCGGCGCCAAAACGCCCGGTAGTTAAAACGGAGCGGTCACTCAGGTTGTCCCTTTTTCAGTTACCTTGCTCAATACTCCTGTAATAGAGAAAGGGGGATTTCAGCAGATATTCTTGATTGGCCTTGGGTAGAAGGTACATTAACCCTTGCAATATTTTGACAGTTTGGTCAGTTTAAGAAGTAAAAAAAATATCAGCGTATTCGAAAGGTTATCGTGAGTGCAGCGAACGATGTGGTAGACCACGTAAGAGATCCTTCCAAGGAAATCAGCACACCAGGAAATTAAACAATTCAGCAGAATATCTAGCATGGATATCCAACATGGCGAAGAAAATGGCATGGAAAAACACAAAGGCCTCGCAGGAAGCATGGAAGTGGTATCTGTTTAATTAGGCTCTTGAGATCGGAGGAACTATATGATGTAAAATACGGCAATTATATCGGTGATGCAGATTCGAAAACGTTCTCAGCGGTTGTTAATTGAAATCTTTACAGTGATGAACTGACAGTTGTCGAAAGCGAATGCATTGGTCACCTTCAGAAAAGAATGGAAACTCGGCTCCAAAACATCAGGAAAACTAAAAAACTGGGCGGAAAAGGAAAGTTGACAGAGGATTTGATGAAAAGCTCAGCACGTATTACGGCTTAGCGATTCCAAAATATATAAACAGCATCAAAGACATGAAGAATGCCATAAAGGCAGCAGATGATATTCACAGACGACAATCCCCAACACAACTGTCCAGAGAGAGAAGACAGCTGGTGCAAGCGGCAGCAAGCTAAAGCACTTGGAATGGAGCCTGAAGTGCACCCTGTCCCATTACACACCGACTTTCAAAAATAAATTCTTCGAATATAAAGGTTAATCACAATACAGCGTTTTCCACTGCGGCAAACCAGTGGGCTGCGGCAAAGTGCTGTCAAAAAATTAGAATGCACTGTTTTGTATGGTAACGCGCACAATGGCTGCGGCCGAATTTGCGGCAGCGGCAGAATTTGCCAAATTTCTAATTTTGCAGCACCGCTAGCGGTGATACCTACCATAGGTTGACATCACCACTAGGTTGAATTAACTCTGTTTGAATTAGGTTGAATGGTCTGGTGGAATAGAAAAGCGATGGCTGATGAGTATTGTGATAAGCTAACCTAATCCTCGTACAACAGGATTTAGCAATACAAAAGGAAAAAAATATGATTTTGGTTGGTGCCTTGGTTGCATTGACAGCGACATTGTCACTGCATTGCGACTAACCAAATTCAACTGCGGCATTCACGCCTCCCCCTGTGGAGCACTGCGTTTGCCGCAGCGGAAAACGCTGTATTGTGATTAACGCAATAAGCTGTAAACACAAAACAGCGGCATTGCGGCAGCGGCACCACAGGGGGAGGCGTGAATGCCGCAGCTGAATTTGGTGAATCACAATGCAGCAACAATGTCGCTGTCAATGCAACCAAGGCATCAACTAAATTCATTTTTTTTTCTTTTGTATTGCTAAATCCTATTGTGCGAGGATTAGGTTGGCTTATCACAATACACATCAGCCATCGCTTGTCTATTCCACCAGACCATTCAACCTAATTCAAACAGAGTTAATTCAACCTAGTGGTGATGCCAACTATGGTATGTATCACCGCTAGCGGTGCAGCAAAATTAGAATTTTGGCAAATTCTGTCGCTGTGGCAAATTCGGCCGCAGCCATTGTGCGCGTTACCATACAAAACAGTGCATTCTAATTTTTTGACAACACTTTGCCGCAGTGGAAAACGCTATATTGTGATTAACCTAATACGATGATTTATCGAGAGACAATATGCTGACGAGATATTTAGACGGTCATACGTAGAACGCTAATGAAAGTTTCAATTCGACCATTGGACGATTGGCTCCAAAGCACTTACATGCTCATCTGAAAATAGTCAAGGTTGCAGCATTTTGTCAGCCCTTCTAATGCTGATGAACGAATTAAAACTCGTAGTTGGCTCGCCGAGCTTTAATGTTGCCGGGAGCATGGATGAGCAGCGCATGAAAAGCCAGAATAGACGCTGGTCGTTGGAGATCAAGGAAGCTCGGAAGGCTCGACCAGAGAAGATGCAAGCCTAAAATGATGCGTTTGGAGAAGAATAGGGGTTGCTTTATGGTGCCAGAATAGCTGATTAACCGTTGAGCAGTTTATATAATTAATTACTGCTTTAAATTTATCGTTTTCGCTCCTTTTTTTTCAAACGTGTTTTTCTCGAAACGACTTTTTTCAGCTGGTGGGCATTCAAAATTTTCAGGCCCATTGGTCAATATCTTTTTAAATATTGACCAATCGGTCTGAATATTTTTGCCAATATTCTTTATTCAACTACAATCTAAATGAACCTAACTATAGGATGATATTATTCTAGAAAAAATATTAGTTTTATGGAAAAAAGGTGAAAATCATGGTATACAAACATAAGATTGTATTTAAACACCTCAAAAATATGCAGTTTTCAACTTTTTTGATCACAATTAGGTTCATATTCTTAGGAAATATTATGTAAACGAAAAAAAATATACTGATTACATATAAAAACTGTGACTTAAAGGAATGCCCATCAGCAAAATACTCAGATGGTGATCGCCCATGGACAGCAGCTTCTTAATAATTTCCGGCGGAAATGGCAAAAAATAGTACAAAGTGAACTTCAAGACATGAACAAAAATATTCTCCAAATTTAAGCAAATTCTGATTATTCATTCCCTGTTAAAAAAATTCAAGAAAAACACAAAAGTTTCAGCCGCCTAAACTGGTTTCCCCCTTAAGTAAAACTGATTGAGATGCGAAGTTCTAAATCGATGTTTCAAAAAGCAAAACCGTAAATCTAAATGCATTTCATCCCTTTTTAGTACTGATAACGAACTAGCAGCTAATTAGCTGTACCAGATTACGAGTTACGTTTAACATAATTCTACTACACATACGAAAACTCACAATTACTATAAAGTTTCAATTACCAGTACTGGATTTCAGTATCTGGAAATGTTACCCGGGACATCTGACTGACAAATAACTAGCTAGCAAATGGATTTACTCTCTCAACCCAAGATTTTTTGTTGGGTATTCAAAATTATATTTTTAGATAAAATGATAATTATAAACTTCATTTCAAAAACATTCTTGCAACAAATTCACTCTTGTAGAAGATTGTGCTCAATGTAAGATGCAATTCATTTGATTTATATTTCCAGTTACTAATAAAATAAACATATATGTAACACCTTACACTTTCCAGTTATAATTCTTCTTTCAATTCGAATGAAACCCTGTAAAAATTAATTTACATTGCAGCTTTATCTAAATCCATACGAGTATGCTAATGAAATTAAAATACCAACAACCGTAATTAATCGTGACAAATAGTGCTATCGCATATAATGGCAATTTGCATAGTACATGTGATGTAAGAGACTTACAATTGGTCATAATCGCAGCACATATTCAAGCCTCTTCCTTTTTCCGCACCTCTACGCTTTTCGGCCGCACAGATCGTCGTAAATCGATCTAAACGGCGTATTATTCAAAATTAGTCAGATGCAATCCTACGGAAAGCCTCGTCGTCAATTAAATTATGACAACATCATTAGAATACATCTGAGAGTTTCTTCCAGGGTATCGATAGTTCTTGTTACTTGCTGTTGTTAAGAAGATGGGAAGTCAGCGGGACAAAACCGTCTTCAATGACCATCAATCTCGTTGATCGGTCACATCAATATTAGAGGGTCTTCAAGACCGGCTATTGGTACGCACGAGATGGATTACTCGAAATTGACGAATTGGGCACGCGGCGGAATTTCATGTTTCTTTTTAAATGTTTACTAATAAGCCTAATAAATCGCAGATTGAAGACCGAAGAGAAATCATGTTTTTGCATACTAAGCCCGGAGTACATGACATTCCAAGGTAGCCGCCGTGAACTACAACTTGTACAAGAACAAATGTTGAATCACAGTGCTTTGTGGTATCGTTTTCATGCGCATGGTTTCGATGAGTAAAGGTGACTTTTAGGCTGTCTTTCGGATTAACACTACTTGTTAGTGGATGTTTAAGTTTTTTCAAATGGTTGCTCACTTCGCGGGGTAAATTATAATGTTGCTTTTTAAAAACAGCCTTCAAATTTTTACTTGGCTACGCATTAGCGTCGAAGAAGAAACGGCTTACAAATCTCCAAACGTGTTTAATTTGATGCACAATTTTAACACTGAGTCCATTTGTATTTCAAGCGGTGAATATCCATTTGGCAAATCATTATGGCAACCTTTCCAATCCTATTCTAATCCTTCGACCTGATTTTCAAAATCAAATCCATATGTCGATTGTTCCAACTAACAAACGACATATTTTTATATTGGAATATATGTCAGCCTCTCTGCATAAATCACACACTAACCAGCCAATTTTCATACCACAGCACGATAGCCAATCACTCGCAACAATAATTGTTGAGGTTCCAAGGTACTTTTAATCTTGCATTGACATCTGGCTCAGCCGAGGTCCGACCTTCACTTTTACCTCAATCTCGAATACAAGTCACCTTGTCACATCCATCCAATTCAAGCCAAATGCACCGGTAGAGCTCAGCCGGTGCAACCATCAATCCAAATTGAAGATTCTGCACTGTATTGGAGACAGCAAGGCTCACGAGCAGCTACAGCGGCAACTACCGAACAATGATTGCATGGCTTTAGTCTACCAACTCGTTGTGGTAGCTTTTCTGTCATTGTTCTTAAGATTTTGTGCAATGAGAATAAACGCATTGGACAAGCGAGCTCACTGAGTAGGTGCCTGGTATTCTTTAAAATCAAAACAATGGAAGTGGCACATCGGCTATCGAACACATCTTTACTTTCGTATTTCAAATGGCCAGTTAAACTCTTCTTGAATGAAGTTGAACACTCATGGCAGTCCGAACAAAAAAAAATCATTATTTTCTGTCTTTTGGCTTTACAAAATTATTCATAAAAAGTTGCAGTATATTGTCTTAAGTATCCATTTCTCATAATTGATCACATACCGATCAACAAATCATGTTTCTCAAAGTGCATTTTAATTTCCCATCAACCTATGAGTTTTTGTAAAGCCCAATGCATTCGGTTGTGGTCTGCGCTTGATAAAAAACGATTTCTAGGTCACGTTGCGCTAAATTCCTGAGCTGCATCAACTAAAACGACGTCAAATGTAACTAGTGTGTTTGGAATTAATATCAACGAGGTTCCATGATCATTCTTAATCACTTACTTTTCAAGACCGTGGAAAACTATTCAACGGCAAATTATGCTGGGTAACGTGTGGTTTAGTGTTAATTGAGCCTAAGATGAGATAAGTGGACAGGCGAAAACTAGGCGAAGCATCAAAAAAAGTGTCTATAATTTATTCAAACATGCTGAATAACAGAAAACTTTGATCAGATTCATTTCGAATTCGATTCTGTTAGGATATTATTTTAGATTGAGGATTTATGTACTTGAAATCATTAAAATTTTTGTGAATATTGATTCTCCTAACAAAATTACGATTAGAAAATTACAAATGATTGGTTTTTCATGCAATTAAATTTATGCAAATTGACTGTAGGAGTAAATAAACTCCTGCAGTCAATTTCATCTAACGTGTGTGGAGGAACAGTTTTGTTAAGCCACCACCATAATAGATTTTAGCCCAACCCGTTAACAGGATGTCACATTGGTGCCGGCTAGTCACTGGTGACGTGGATAGGCTGTTGGATAGATCGCGGCCTGTTTCACATATTCCAACGTAGGCCAACAGAAAATGTACAATAAAGTGGAAAACGACAATGTTCAACAAGCTTACATCATTCAAAGCATGGACAAAGCCAGGAAACTTAGATCCATTGGCGTTAAAATACAGTGCTCACGGTTCAAGTCACGGTTTGTATCTATTTATTTATTTATTTATTATTATTCAACAGATCAAATCCAATTACTGAATATAGAAATATATAATATACAAAGAATCTACTAATGAAAGAAAGTAATAAAGAGAGCACAAAATAATGATGAAATAATAATGATAAAAGAGACCAAAAGTAGTAAACAAAATGAAGATGAAAAAGTACAAATGCATAATTAAGAAAAATAAGAGAAAAATAACGACATTGAGTTAAAAGTAAGCAAAACATTGTTTTTCAGAAAAGTTTTGAAGGCATATAATGTCGGCGGTAGAGGACCAAACTGTAGGTCTTTGTGTTGCCTCAATAAAGGTAATAGTGGAGAATAAAAATAGGAGTCAGTACGCGCAAATGGCACACTAAACGCAAAAGAATAACGGTTGCCATGTACTGCAACACGGAGAAAAACGTGGCTACTGATGTCGGATGCATCCATCCTATGAAATAATTTAAAGAGTAGGCACTCATCTAGGAAGAGTCTCCATGATTCGAGGGAGGGAAGATGAAGGAACGACAGGCGATCACTATAAGAATGGCAAGGAAGCTGAAATTCATAGAATAAGGTGCGAGTAAATCTGCATTGAACGGACTCCAACGCAGTATTTAAATAGGACGACGAGGACGAGGACACCACACTTGACAGCAATATTCAAGGACACTACGTACAAAGTAGAGAAAAAGGTGTACACAGGTGGAAGTATTAACGAAGGATTTAGAGGATCTAATAATGAAACCCGATAATTTAGAGGCCCTGGCAGTTATACATGAAATATGATTATCCAATTTAAGCTTAGAATCAAATATTACACCAAAATCTCTAAAATTATCAACAATATTAAGAGGAGTGCCAGAAACAGAATAGGAGAACATTAAAGGTGAAGTTTTACAGGTAAAAGACATTTTGTGACATTTCGCAATGTTAAAAGTGAGAGCATTGGCGCAGCACCAAGTCTGTAAACTATTAAGGTCATTTTGTAAAAGCGTACAGTCATTTTGTGACTCGATCACTCGAAACATCTTGAAATTGTCAGCATATAGCAGACAAGAAGATTAGATTAAAGGAGGTAAATCATTTATAAACAAAAGAAAGAGAAGAGAACCGAGAATAGATCCTTGCGGAACACCTGATACAGGAAAAAAGGGAATTGAAGAACAGGAATTAACAGTTACAATACAGGTACGACCATATATGTAAGAGTTAAACCAACAAAGAAGAGGACCAGCTATGCCACTTTTCCTTAGCTTTTGATGAAGGAGGTTATGGTTAAAAGAGTCAAAGGCTTTGGAAAAATTAGTATATAGAACGTCGACCTGCTTTTGATGGTGAAGAGCGGATGCGATCATATGTGTGAAGGAAAGAAGGTTGGTTCATGTGGATTTACCTTTGGCAAAGCCTTGCTGCTCATGGTTGCTCATGGCTCTAAGGTAGGTTGAATAAAGGAGTAGACTCGCTTTTAGACAACTTTTTCAAGGATCGTGCTGAAACAAGGAAGAAGAGAAATGGGACGGTAGTTTGAGATCCATGAACGATCACCAGCTTTATGTATAGGGAAGATATTGGCAGTCTTCAAAAGAGAAGGGAAAGAACCAGAAGATACACTTATATTGAACAAGATAGAAAGAGGGACGCACAGAGATGAAGAAAGAGATTTAGCTAAGATATTTGGAATACCGTCGGGACCACTACCGGTATTGGCGTCGATATCCTCCAACAGAAGTTCAATTTCTAAAGGGTTGTCCGAAACGAATGTAATTCAGGAGAAGATGAAAAGATAAGATTTTGGGAAGGAGGAGGGCATTGTTGTGAGAAGAAAGAGGAAAAGTAAGAAGCAAAAAGTTCAAACACTTCAAACGGAGTGGAAGCAGCTGTGTCATCCAAATGATGCTGGGAGAGTTTTTCAAGGAACGAATGAATGACCAAAAGGATTTCGGTTGGTTGGTTGGTTCTGATTGACGCTTCAATGCCAGCAATGTAAGTTCACATCGCCTGTCTGGCAGCTTCTTTCGCTTTAGAGCGTAGTTCTTCATACAAAACGAGGTCAGCAGGTGAACCAGATCTCTTGTATAAATTACGAGCTGCATTTTTGGCTTCGAATGCGACTGCGACATTATTGCTGAGCGAAGGAGCATCATTCTGTTTTTTAAGACGATGAGTTGGTGTGAATTGCGGAATAAGGTTTGAGAGGAAAGTATACAATTTACACAAAGCATCATCAAAGAAAGAGAACCAGTTAATTCTATTTAATTCAATTGCCATACCAGTGATATCAGCTTTGTGAAAGTAGAGAAGCGATTTTGTTCCTCATAGAATCAATATTAGAGATTTCAAAGACACAAGGAGAATGATGTGAGTCAGGGGGCACATAGGGAAAGAGAGCAGCACTTAAGGAAAGTGATGATTTTGGGGTATTGGACAAAGCAAGGTTCATAATTCTATTGTTGGCATTTGGTATGCTGTTAAGCTGTGAGAGGGAACAAAGTGAGAGAAACGATGCCATTATTAGAGAGGCACTACTAGTTGAGATGATAACCGAAAGGGCATCATCACAATCCAGTGTTGGAAGGTTAAAATCACCACATAGCAGAACATAAGCGGTGGAAAAACGACTGTTGAGGTAAGAAGAAAGTTCCGCAAGGAAGCGTCCATAAACTGACAGAGGAAGGTTGCAGGGGATATATATTGAAGCAACGACTAAGGTTTTGGCAGAAGGTAAGGAAACACGCACAAAAAATATACTCAACAGGAGAACAGAAAGGAAAATCATGACAGACTGTTCCGTTGAGTGCCTTGTTAATACCGATGAGAGCACCTCCACCATCGGATTTACCACTATTTAAACCATCCCTGTCATAACGTAAAACCGTGTGGTGAGGTAAGATTTCCGAATCGAACATATCATCAGTAAGCCAGGTTTCTGTAAGGCATATTATATCATCCGAAGCTAGAGTGTAAAAAGTAAGTGTAAAGTGTGCAAAAGTGCTGATGGTACAAGAGAAGTGCTATTTGTTACAAACAGCTGAAACGGTCCGAAACAATCACTAGAGATCGCTGAAGCTAAACAAGCTTATCTTGTTACACGACACCGACAGACACCTTTGCAAACTGGTCTAGATAAAATTGGAAAGAGTGAAATAGAAAACCTTACCCAACCTACCATATTCTCCAGTTATGGCCTAGTCCGGTGTCCAATTGTTCCAGTCCATAAAGTTGGCCCGGCCCTCTCTGGGAAGGGATTCATTTCCCAGAAGAGTATCCAAAATTTGATGGATGAATGGATCGCGTTAAAAAAACAGAATTCTTCCTTTGACTACACAAAAGATGGCAATGAAAAATATTTGGAAATATTTGTTCATTTTTTTAGCCTAGCTGAGTGAATAACCAAATTTGGCGGCTAAACTGTTTCGGCCAGCAGGTTTTGGTATTCTTGGCTATTCTGAGGAATTTAAAGTCATTGAATTTTATAAAAAAAAAAAAATACTCAGTTTATAAAAAAACTGAGGTACTTTTGGCAATATTATCTCTTATAAACTACCTAAAACTAGGATTAAATCTAACTTATACCTAATTAAAAACTAAATAACCTAACTTAACTAAAACTAATCCCTTCTAATCGTTGATCGTTGAATCGAGCCTAAATAATCAAACAGCGTACTCATGAACTATCACTATTATTACACTATAGCTGGATGCATAAATCACACTTTGACCTATTGAGTGCCACAAAAATCGAAATAGTCAGTTTTCGTGTCCGTCTGCCTGTAGTAAATTCCACAACCCGATATAGGAGTAATTCGTCGGTCACTTTTTCGTTAACAAGTTGAAAAGAAGCTGAGATCCTCCATTTGAAAATTTATGCTCTCCTATCACAGCATTGGACAGGTATTCAAGGATGAGGATGCGTATATAAATTGAATCCTACATTGAATCCTCTTGGCATATTTACCGTGACCATCTAAATTAAGATATTGAGACAAATTTCAAATGTTGATGATAATAATTTGGCCTCACCAGATCCAATTGTTTATCTTCTTGCAAAACTCGTTAAAACTATTTAGGTCACTCGTGACAAATCGACACCTAGGCTCTGATTCAAGCCTCAACCATTACTTTTCAATACTACGAACCTAGTTCTCATCAAACATCGTAACAAAATCCGTCGCGAATGGTAACGCACCCGGCTATCTGCTTTAAGCAAATGCCTGTCTGAGCTCAACTGTCAAATACAGAATATGTTTTGGCATTTGGAAATAACACAAGGAAATAACTTTTTAAAACGATGTTGGATTCACACAAATATGAATCCATCATTCCTCCTCTTCAGTCTCCTAACGGGACCACATCTTTCAGGGTAACTCAGGTAGGTTAACTTTTTGCCAATAGCTTCGGTAAAGCGCATATATCAGCTCTCCACCTCTAGCGATACAGTAAATGATTCGACTAGAAATACAGTAAATGATTCGATTAATCTGTTTAACGATCGAATTATAGGTATTAGGCCAATCTCTCTCTGCGCCCATTCTGAAGTTAGAAAAATCTTAAAAATCCTGAAACCTAAATCATGCGCGGATGAAGATAATATTCCTAATGTTTTACTCAAGAATCTGCCCCGGAAAGCCAAAGTCTTTTTGTGCCATATTTTCAATTCCTGTCTAAAACTTGTCTAAAATGCTGTCGTCATTCCCATTTGCAAATCAGACAAAAATCCTACTCTTCCAGACAGCTATCGTCCAATTAGTCAAAAAATTATTTTATTTGGAATCCAACTACACTTGTCACGTAGTTCGATTACACGTGATTGGGGATTCTATTTTAGGCCCGGACCATAGATATGAAAGAATATGGATACAAAATGACTATCCGTGTACCCATACGTGAGTGTGCCTTTTTTAATACACGCACTTTCTACCGCACTCACAACCGAAAAACCTTAATGCTGTGTCTTAATGCTGGGAACACCAGATCGGCGTAAAAGCGTGCAACGGGCAACACGGAAAGAAACGTCAATAACAGTTTGAATTGTGTCGGGGACTGAGAGCATTGGCTTTCAGTCAAAATTTTTCAAATAAAATTTGGAAACTCTCTGGCGAATTCAGTGAAAACGTACATCTACGTTTGTACGCAATGTTTTGTGTTGGTTTCGCGAGTAAATTAGCGGTAAAAAGTTATAAAATAGTACGATAACGAAGAGCCGCGTTCCAGGCTGCAAAAGTAGCTACCGAAGTGCTTCGCAGAGGATATCGTATTTCGAGTGAGTAAAATAAATCTTTGGCAACAATTTCGTATAGTTTTTGTGTGAAATCATAATGAATTTCATTAACAAAAAGCATTTTAATCTTCACTCGCCGGTTCGGCGAAAGAAATGTCAAACGACGTTCAAAATGGCGATCTCTCGTGCTTTTTGTTACCATATGAACTGTGTAGGGCACACACCAGTACCTCATTTTCACACCAGTAAACAAAAAGTCGAAAATCAGCACATTTCTCTCGGTCGATTTCTAATCCATTCTCTCTTATATTTGTGGCCCGGACTTTCTACTAGCCATAAACTATTTCATGTAGTTAACCACGTCAAACATTGCTTTGCAAATAATCCACGGGCTTAACTTCACTGGACATCCAAAAAGCTTTTGATGTAAAATGTGCTTATTTTCAAAATTTTATCACGCAGATGTTCCGTAATCAACGTGCTCTCAGCTTCTAGCAGGCATAATATTCCTCCGGAGTGCCTTAACGGTTAGTCCACAGCCCGACGTTATTCGACTTCTATACATCTGACTTGAATCTTCACCCTAAGTGCAACATTGCAATATTCGCAAATGACACTGCTATTTTCTTTACGTATGTCCATCCAAAACGTATTATAAACAACTAATAACAACAATTAGAATGGATGAACAACTTTTCCTACAAATGGAAATTAAAAAACTCTAGCGCACCTGAACCGCTAGAAACACTAATGTTCGAAGCACAGTAGAAGAATCGTGCAGGTTTTGAGTGCATATTCGACCACATGAGCTGCTTATTACGGCCAAACTGTTTCAAATGCCACGTTTTACTTTGGTCTCAAGAATGCATTATAACTCATATGGTAGAAGGTTTCAAATATTACCACTGGCATGAATTTCAACGTTTATGAGAGCAAAACACGGGTTAATTATATTCGTTATCAGTTGCTTATTTCACAAAATTTTGAAAGCAGCATCTCATATAACACCAATGAAGAAAATGCTCAATGCCTGTAGTACTGTAACTGAAGTTGGTGTTTGGGGCTGCGATCCGAAAAATTTGCAGAACTTTGGGAATTGAGACATTGGTTATTTATTTTCAATGTAAATGTTTCCGGTATGAATACTAACTGTAAGCATTTATTGATACAAAAGAAGCACAACCAACTCGTGCTGACAACCTTTTGCCAGTATCAAAGCCAAGAATATACCACATCTGCTTCACGTTGTCATGTTACATTCGAAGTTATAGGAGTATAAAGAAATTTAGGATTACCTGCAGCGAGATTTTTCAAATAATCGAAAACCTAATAGTTGCTGTTTATTGTCACTACAATATCATTACCATTTGAAAATTCTACGATAAAACCGCTCAAGGTACTAGTACACTTGAGAAGGCAAAAATATGACCATTTTTCAAGAAATTTTTTCTCAGACATTTTCTTAAATATTAACATGAATCTTTTTTTTTAATATTATTTGATATTTGAAAAATACAAAAACAATTTTTGTTTTATTTGAATATTTGTTTTTCCCTTTTATGAAGGGCGCTGAAATCATGTTCTGAAAAAAATCGTTACTCCACGGCGGACAGATAATCTATGAATTGGTAGGTTTGAAACCAAAAATTTCAACAGGGTGTTAAAAACTAAGGTCTCTTACATCGTAGTTTACCACGGTTTTTAAAAACCGAAAATCAAAAACGAAATGGCGGACTTGTGGAAAAAAAATGTCAAAAATCGAACCTTTTTTTCCACATCTTCCAATCTCTATGCTCAGATTACTTTCCATAATTTTCAATAATGCCTTGAACAACGGTTACTTTCCCGATACATGGAAAATTGCTAAGATTGTTCCCATTCACAAAAAAGGCAAAAATAATGAGGCCAGCAATTTCCGCCCGATCTCTCTGCTTCCTAATTTGGGAAAGCTCTTTGAGAAGATTTGGCTGGAAATGATTTCCACCTACTGCGAGCTCGCTAATATCATACCAGAATATCAATTTGGCTATAGGCGTAAGCATGGGACCCAGCACGCTATCTCGTACTTGCACGATCAGATTGTGTCACACCTGAATGAGCGGCACACTCCGACGGTTGTTTGTGCCTTAGATATCGAGAAGGCCTTCGATAGTGTATGGCACGGAGGTCTTCTATACAAGTTGATCAAGTTGGGATTTCCAGAAATAGTAATACGACTCGCCGCAAGCTTCCTTAGCAACAGACAATTTTATGTTAGCGTTAATGGAGCAAATTCACCCCTGGGACCTGTGACATCAGGAGTGCCACAAGGTTCTGTCACTGGACCTGTTTTATATACCATTTTCACTGCTGACCTCCCTCTTCCAGCGGGCAATCCTCAAGTTAAAGTCCTACAATATGCAGATGACACGCTCTTATTCGCGTCGAGCCAAGACCCGCTCAAAGCTGCGAAGAGCCTTGAAGATTACTTGGTCAACCTTAAATTTTATTTTGATGAATGGGGCATCAAGCTTAATAGTTGCAAAACACAGCTGACTGTATTCAGGAACCCTTCCAAGTATCGGGGATCCCAAACCATCCGCAATAAGGCCAAAAAAGTCGCTGTCTTGTTTGGAACCTCTAGAATTACTCCTAATCCTACATTTATTTATTCATTGACCAAAACAAGGTACAAAATCACATATTAAAAAAAGGACATCAAATAAAAATAAAAATAGAAAAGTAAAGTAAAGTAAAGGAAAAGTAAAAACAAACAAGTTAAATAAGTAAAAAACAAACAAATTAAAGAAAAAAGAGTAACAAATAAATTAATAAATAGCAATCAATAAATAAACATTGACAAAAAAGCTATAGCTTAAGGTTAAGGGTACGGATGGCATGGAAAAGAGAGGACTTGAAGGATGATTTGGAAATCGTAGGGGAATATAAATTGCTTATTCTGTTGAATACTCTGCAGCATCTATTTACTGGCTCATTAGCTCCATATGTGGTCGAATGAGAATATTCTTTTAGGAAACGATTGGACCTGGTGTTCCTCACAGGGATATTTATCAAAATTTTATTAGTCAGGAATTCTACATTAATAGCGCCTCTAATGACGTCGAATGTGAAGCAGGCCGATATCACCATTCTTCTGGTGGCTAGTGTGGATAGGTTTAAATGACCCAGTCGAAACTCATAAGGGGGTAGGTTATTAAAATCATAAGGGTTGTATAGCTCTCGCAAGGCGAAAAGTAAAAATTGCTTTTGTATTGACTCGAGTCTGTCACTGTGGATTTCAAAAGCAGGATTCCAGCTAATACAAGCGTATTCGAGAATAGGACGTACGAGTGAAGTGTATAAAGATCTTGTGACCCACAGACTACGAAATTCTTTGGCTCGTCTTTTGATGAAGCCAAGTTGTTTGTTTGCACGAGAAAGTATTTTATCATAGTGTAAAGTGAAACGGAGTTTTTCATCTAAGATAACACCGAGGTCAACAATGTTATCAACTCTAGTTAGCACATTATTACCGAGGAAGTACGAATTGCGTGTGACCGTGCATTTTCTGGAAAAACTAATAACCTGGCATTTATTAATGTTGAGAGAGAGCTTATTTACATTGCACCAATGATCAAGGGAATCAAGTTTGGATTGGAGAAAGAGGGCATCCGATTTCGATTCAATGGTCAGATAAAGTTTGAGGTCGTCTGCATAGAGTAAATGAGGTATGCCTGCTAGGACGTCAGATAGATCGGAAATAAATATATTGAAGAGAAGTGGACCAAGATGGCTACCTTGGGGTACACCAGAGGTAGCACTAACGTTTTTAGATAAAAATCCTTGAAATTTTACACATTGCGTTCGATCGCAAAGGTATGAAGTCAGCCAGCTGAGTAGAGACCCGGTAATACCGAATTTCTGTAGCTTAAGAATTAAGGTAGAATGGTCAACTCTGTCAAATGCCTTACTGAAGTCTGTGTAGACTGCGTCAATTTGGTAACCTTTTTCCATTTTGCATAGGACGTCTGAGATTAGGATTGTCAAATTCGTGGTAGTTGAGCGACCTTTTCTAAAGCCATGTTGTTGCTCGTTCAGACGGGAATCAACTAGCGGAGACAATTTGTAGTATACTATCTTTTCGAAAAGTTTCGGAATCGAAGACAAAATGGCAATGCCCCTATAGTTTTCAATACAGCGTCGATCACCATTCTTGAATATGGGTGTGACATGAGAAAGCTTCCAACTGGATGGAAAAACTCCTGACGAGAGTGATCTATTAAAAAAAATATGCAAAGGAGTTATAAGCTGCTCTACACACTTGCATAAAAAGATCGGAGGAAGAAGATCGGGCCCAGGACCTTTGTTGCAGTTGAGTTCCAAAATTGTTTTACGTATTTCATCGCGGGAGATTTCTAAATGGTTGACAAAAGCCGTTGGAGTTGAATCAGAGGAAGAAAGGTGTGAGTTTGTTAGGTCTGCTGCACTAAAAACTTTTTGGAAACTATCTGCGAATAGGTCACATATCTCTTTAGGAGAAGAAGACGTTGTATTATTCAGAAACATCGACGATGGATAGCCAGTAGTTTTTCGCTTCACATTAACAAAATCGAAGAATTTTTTCGGGTCGCGGACTATATTTTCGCCGGTTGACCTAATGTAAGTATCATAAGCCTCACGAGACTTTGCTGAAAATTGCTTAGCGACTTGATTATACTCTTCCTGAATAGCAGAACTAACGTCAGTATTTTCACTAATCCGCTTATATAGTTTGTTTCTACGATTTCGCAAATGCCTAAGGTCTCTATCAAGCCATGGTTCAGACAATTTATTTTTTTTTTTATCTTTGGTACATATCTTTCAACGGCGTCAAAAATTTTATTGTAAAAAGAGGAAATGGCTGTATCAAGATCCTGAGTTGAAAGAATATTCGTCCAATCAATAGTATCAAGAACGTGTTTAATGCTTTCATAATCAGCATTAGGGAAGTCAAATACAATTGAATTATTGTAAGTTTTTAAGTAGGTGGAATTAGAAGTGGAAAGTTCTACTGACAGTGCTGTATGGTGTATACTGTTGCAAAAAAGATGCTCAGCGTCATTAGTTGGACTAACCACTACTTCGTCATAAGCATTCGTGAAGACTAGATCTAACCAATTTCCATTTTGGTTGGGGATGTGGGAAACCTGCTGTAAATCATTACCATAAAAAGCACTCGCAAGATTGAAATCGTTGGTGTCTACCAGGTTTACGGGGAGAAGATAAGAGTCATTTTCATCCGGAACAAAGCAAAGATTCGGACGATTGAAATCACCCAAAACTATTATTTTATCTTTTTCGCTAAGTGATGTCGCTAGTGAAGATATTGTGTCACAAAAATTGCTGTAGATGGATTCGTCAGATCTAGGGGGGATGTAGACAACAGCGATGTAAATTGAGTTGTTATTAGAGGAGATCCGAACAATTATACATTGGAAAAAGGCATTTGGGGTGGTATCAACGAGCTCACTTGAAAATGTGTTGCTAACAGCAAGTAAGACACCACCTCCTCGCGACTGACCGCTACCTTGGAGTAGATATGCATGAATTCTTGAAATTTAACCCCTATGTTCGACATAAAATAAAAGTAGCCAGGTCCGCATTTCAGCGCATCAGACATCTTTTCGCCAAGAAGATGGGCATGACGACAAAGGCTATATCCATTTGCTACAAAACACTCATTCGGCCAATCCTGATATACGCATCCCCATCCTGGACTACCTGTTCCAAATCAGCCATGGCAGAGGCGGAGATGTTCGAACGGAGAATTCTACATTCTGCACTGGCAGGTTTTACAACCCGGTAACTAAAAAGTGGCCGAAGAACTCTCTCCTATATCAGGAGACAGGTCTTGAGCCGCTTAGGGACCGGGTTGTGGAACTGACGACAAGGTTTTACACACAGACAGACGGACATGAAAACGGACTGATCCGGGATATCGGACCTATGAGTGGCTCTAATGAGCCATTTATGCGTCCAGCGGAAATAGCAAGACAGCCGCGGCTCATGGACATGCTGTTCACTTATGTTGGCCTTCCGACGAATGGAAGAGGATAGTTAAGACCTAGGTTAAGTTTAGGTCTAAATAGACTAAGCTAGTTGTATTTAAACTTAAGCTATTTTTTGTTTAGTAAATTAAGTTAGTATTTAAGTACTTTATTGCTAAGTCAACCCCAGGTATTGTACTATCTGGGTAATAGTTAATAAGTGTAAATCGGAAAATTAATGAATGATAAAAAAACAATAAAAATTAAAACCCAATAAGAGACAGCAGGCCAAAATAGGATAGCCGCTAAGTATAAGTTCTTTTAAGTTAAATACCCCTTTAGTTAAGTTATCTATGTACAATTTAATGAAAAAAATTTAAAAAAAAAACCTGTTTTTCCTAGTTTCTTTAACGCCAAAAATTTGTTTTTGATTTTCTTTGTCATATTCTGGTATATTACAATGTAAGCTACTCTAACAAATAAAACGCCATAAAGTTTTTCAAAATTGGTACGGTGAATCCGGAGATTATCTGTCCGCCATTTTAAAAAACCTTGTTTCGAGAAAAACGTGTTTAAAGTTTTTGTTTTCCATTTTCTTTATTAGAAGTTGCATGCGCTCAAAGTCAATATTAAAGTTTCGAATTTGGAAAAAATATTTCAGGAGGTCATTTATGAAGTTATATTGAGTCGAAAAATGCAATAACAAAAAAATCGATTTTTTTAAATCTATAAAGTGTACTATAGTACCTTAATAAAGATATTGCAATTAATCACAAAACCAATAATAGCTGGGAACCCTATCGTGGGCTTTCAACCAAATTTGGCCTGAATAATGTTTTTAATAGGTTCCATTAATTATATGAAATTCGTATTGATTTCATGACTGCGCTGGAAGTTATAGTGCAAAAAGTTTTATTTTCCTGAGCGAATTTTCAAAACCAAAGACACAAAAATTGCCATAGCTAGCAGCACCAATCGAATTTTTCAACCAAATTTCTATCAAACAGAGTTTAAAGTAAGGTTCAGCTACTGTGTCAATTTCATGAAAATCTGGTAACTTATTCACATTTCATAGGGCAAAAAGCAGCTTTTTTTCTATGTAATTTTTCAAGATGGCACCACTAGCACAGAGTTGCCCACAATTCAGACCTGGTCCTACTTAAGTCCAATGCATTCTGCAAATTTCAGCTGTATCTGATTATTGGTTCGTGAGTTCCCGTGAACAGAAGTTTTTGATGCTAAAAATATAGGTTAACTGGGAAAGGGTTATCGTTCTTGTCCGATAAAGCATAAGATTTGTATACAGATTGGTTTTATTGTAAGAAACGGATATTTTTTAGGATATTCGATGGTTTGAATTTTTCACTTCCAAATTTTTATTTTTTCAAATTTAAGACACCAAAATTATCGTAGCTGGCAGTTCCACCCGAATTTTTCAATCAAATTTCTACCAAACGCGGTCTAAAGTAAGGTTCAGTACTGTGGGAGTTTCGTCAAAGTCGAACGATTGGATCAGAATTTATAGGGCTAAAAGCAGCTATCTTTTTAATGATTTTTCAAGATGACACCACTGGCACAGAATCGCCCGCATTTCAAAATCACTTCTATCAAACCTGGTCCTATTGAAGACCAATACATTCTGTAAATTTCAATTAATTCTGCTTATCGAATCGTGAGTTTCCGTGAACAGAAGTTTTTGATGCTAAAAATATAGGTGAATTTGGCAAGGGCTACCAGGCGTGCCCGTTGTACCATATCAAATTTTTTGCTATGTAAACAAAGCCTAAGATTTACATATAAGTGACTTTTTTTTGAAGAAGCGGCATTTTTTCAAGAGAGACGATAATTTGGAGGTTTTCGCTTTCAGTGCCTGTCTTAGCTACAGGATTGCCAACACGCTCATTAAAAGCTACACAAATCTACAATTAAATAATACCAATATGTCCTGAAAATTTCGTAATGATTGAATAGCTCTGTCAAAAGTGATCGCAATTTCATAATTTTCAAATTTTCCCGTTCTCTTTTTAGGCACGCAGTGCACACATGGGGTTAAAAAATTCCAAAACATTATTCGATTCATATGTAAAACACGTTCGAAATTTATTTCGTCAACTTTATTTTTGCAAAAATTATTTATGTACGGAATCTTAGGTATATTAAAAATATCACTTAAATGGCCACCGGTGCCAAAGAGTTAACAATAATTGACATTTAGAGAGACCTGGACTTATTCTGCATATACACCAATGTATTCAGAACGTTTCAGCTCAATCGGATGGCGCGTTCCCGAGATTATCTCACTGAAATTTTTTGATGATATATATATATATATATATATGGAAATATGAATTTTTGGCCGAATTGATTTTAATACTATTGTTCGTCGACCATTAGTAAAAAAAGTCTAGTGCATCAAAACCGCTAGAAAACTGATTTTCAAAGAAATTATTTTTGAGTGACTTAAAAATGTATCAAGACGTAAAACACTTCTTTGTAGTATCATATCAGCAGCAATAAGTCGACCATAACATGCTCGTGCTTAATCAACCTATCTTTTGAGTTTCGTTTTCTTCCAAGGATATCATCGAAAGTTTCAGCGATTAAACTATGTCTGGGGTTGCCATCCGAAGTATTTCCAAAACTCAGAAAATTTAAGCATCGGTTGCTTATTTTATTGTAAATGCTTTGCTTATGCATACAAAATGGAAGCATCTGTTGATGCAATATCTACGAAATTGTCTGGTGCTGGCGATTATGTGACCACCATCGCTGCTTCACGTTGTGTTAAACCTACCCTGTGAATTTCGTTTCGATTGATTGACTGCGCTGGAAGTATTAGGAGTGAATCGAATTTTAGGGCTACAACCTTCGAAACTTTTTAAATTTTCGAAACTTAAATATTTGTTGTTAATTGTCATTGCAGGATCATTCCCATTTGGAGATATCATGACGATATCGCATGATAAAGAAATGTCAATAAATTAAGATTTTGCAACAAAATTCGTACAGAATTAGAAGAACAGCAAGGTCCACTTGTCGCATGAGTTTCGTTTTGATTTCGTTAGTGTTATAGTTATAGGGAAAAAACCTTTATTTTGCTGAGCAAATTTACAATATTTAGGGGACAAAATTTGTCATAGCTGGCAACCCGATACTAATTTTTCAACTAAATTTCTACGTAATCTGTCTTAGAGTAAGGTTCACCTACTGTGTAACTTTTGCTAAAATCTAGTGGCTAAATCGGAAACTATAGGCCAAAAACCAGGTTTTTTTTTCGGTGATTTTTCAAAATGGCACCACTGCCACACTGTTGCCCGTATTTCAAAATCACTTCTATTAGACCTGGTCCTAGTTAATAGCAATAAGTTCTGTAAATTTCATGTTGATCACATTATGCGGTCGCCAGTTCTCTTGAACAGAATTTTCGAGTGCTAAAAATAGAGGTAATTTGATCATGGGTTGCCGTTTTTTTGCACCGCGGAATTTTGAAAATTTGAATTTGACATGGTGGACAAAGGTCAAGATTTATCAATAATTTGAATTTATTTTCAAAAATCAAAAATTTTTCAGGAGAGTCGATGATTTGAAGGATTTTTTTCCAGGAGCCTGCTGTAGCTACAGGGTTTCTCGCACAATCTTGTTAATTTTTAGTCTACATCAATACGCTCTGCGAATTTCACGATGATTCATTGTTTTCGTTAGAAATTATGACAAATCGAAATTTGAAAAAAAGTCCTTGCCTACTCTTAGGTACTCAGCACCCACACAAGACTCAAAATTTCCATTTTTTTTTTATCATAAACAAACACAAAACATAATAAGTGTTCATTTTCAATATTTACTTTTAGCAAAAATGTACTCTGCATAGAAATATAAGGGTACCTGAAAATTCACTAAAATGCCCGCCACCACCAAAAAGTTAAAGGTATCTTAATTTCAATAAGTCATGGACCTACCTGTTATATACATCTATGTTCTCCGAAAGTTTCATTTCAATCAAAAAATTCAGATCCCAATCGGCAGTTAGTATTTCGTTTTAAGTTAGTTTAGTTTAAATCCACATAGTAGCATTCTACCTAGAGATGGGCAAAAGCGCTCATAGCTCACCACTCACCACTCACTTTTACAGTGCAGCGCCTGAAAAAAGCAAAGCATAGTCTGCGAACGAAAGCTCTCGTTTGACTAAACTTAGTGAAATGTGCAGCCAAAAGTATACTGAGAGTACGGCGCAACACTGTAAAAAAGAGTCATGAGTGGTGAGCTAAGAGCTATTTTGCCCATCTCTAATTCTACCGCAATTCTACCGAATAATTAAATCATTCATGTACTAGTATTCTTAAATTAGCGAACATTGCTGTGAAGACAAATTCCTATACCTAAATATTACACTGCACACATAGTATTAATGATGTTTTTGATTTTTAATTTAAAAAAAATCATTATGAATTTTATGTCGCATAAAATCAATTAATTTGTTTTAAATATCAATGTATATCGTCACATTATTTTGCCTTGTGTACGGAATCGTGAGCAATGAAAGCACTGCTTTCTTTTCGTAAAACGATGAGCCGCACTTTACAACAATTGTTATCACTGGCATCAGAGTGGTTTCGCCAAAATTATTCTAAAGCTTCAAATTATTCATTGATTTTTCGAGTCCTTTCCATCCTACACTGCACAATCGAAGTAACCACCTGGGTTTTTATTTGATTCAGGAATTCTAGAAAATTTTCATTTCATACAGATGGCCAGCTGATCCAATTCTTCCCTGTTCGACCTAATGAGCAAGTTGGAATGCATTTCCATCCGATGATCAATTCGAATATTGAATCCACTTTTTTAATTCAATTATATCAAACTATGCTGTCTTTCAACTTTCACATACATAAATATCTTTAGATTTTTGTCTGTTATCACTAATGAGAGAAATTGGATGTTGATTAGATTTTGGCTTTTAATTCTCCCTCACTCTCCCGACCCCTCCAATCCAAAGCGTTCAGTCGACAGCCCAAGCAGCCTATAACGTACTAAGACAATAGTTTACGAGCACGGTTGATAGTAAAGACAACTTCCTTTTGACTGTCCTGACAACACTGCCCTAAAAAATACAAAAAAAATCACCCACATTTGCTACAACCGATTGCAGAAATTCAAAATTGGAGATATTTGAAATTTACATTTTCTTCATGAAAAGTAAAGCAGTCTCACTATATCTTTTTTCGGATCTTTGGTTAGAAGTTGGTAGAGGCTCCATGTAAAATCAGTGCATATGAGTGTTGAGCGATCACTTTAACGCTACACTTTACCTACTGATTTAATTCAAAAGCCTATCTAGAGCTAGGTAAAATTTCAATTTCGTACAATTTAAATTCAATTATTTTAGTTTCAACTTTTTTTTATCTATTGTCAATAAATACCGTCCGAGCCTGGATTCGAGCTTGGAACCCTTCAATCTAAGAGACGATGCATTAGCAACTAGGCTACACCAGATTATTCGAACGTAAATGTTATATAGCTCACTATAATAATGAGCACTACTAAAATACTCGCAGGAATTGGGACTATGTGTATAGAAGCTGAGGCTATACCCCAGGAAAAGTAATGCTAACGGATATATTTGCTAAGCATTTCGCGTAAAGCGCGGAAGCATTACCGAACCACTACATGTTTATTTCTTTTTAACATTGCATATCCCAACGGGAAAAATAATGCTTACGGATATATTCGGTAAGCATTACGCGTAATGCGTGTAAGCATTACCGGACCATTACGCGTTGTTTCTTTTTAACATTGCATGTCCTAGGCTGGGAAGATTTATACAAGGGGAAACTCATGCTTTTAGCTCTATAGCTTTATGTATAAGAGCATTTTGGAAAGTACGACATCGTATTCTCGCATTTATACGCCTCAATAAGAATTAAAGCTTTGGCCGGCGGCTGATCGTATCTCTGCATGTGTGGTTTTTGCATGCTGACGCTTATTGGAAATTCCAATAGCACATGCTCTTTGCTACTAGGAGGAATTGTCTTCATACATTTTACTTACCCGTGCGTGATGATTTGAAGTGCTTCGAAATTTTCATCTTTCCGCTTTATATAGCAGACTACTCATAACCGATGTATGCTCGCAAGTTCTTTTCCCCTTGTTTCTGCGAGTGAATTTCATTGGCCAGTCTTGGACTTATAGCATATGAGCTTTCTCCCTTGCAGCATTTTCCATGCTCCAAGTCATGTTTACGAGTATATCTTATAATTGCTGGAAAATAGCTTTGGAAGTCGGAAATGTGCATTACCAGCATTGTTTGATTCATGCATTACGCCAGCATACATTACCGCGATTCCCGTTGGGATAGTAGGCTGGGAAGATTTATACAAGGGAAAACTTATGCTTTTAGCTTTATAGCTTTATATATGAGAGCTTTTTGGAAAGTAGGACATCGTATTCTCGAATTTCCGTCATCTACGGTGAATACGAATTAAAGCTTTGGCCAGCGGCCGATCGTATCTGAGTGGTTGTGACGCTCATTGGAAATTCCAATAGCGCATGCTCTTTGCTACTAGGGGGAATTGGTACTGTTGTTTTTCATACATTTTACTTACCCGTGATGATTTGAAATGCTCCAAAATTTTCATCTTTCCGCTTTACATAGCAGACTACCCATAGCCGATGTATGCTCGTAAGTTCTTTCCCCTTATTTCTGCCAGTGAAGTTCATTGTCCAGTCATGGACTCTTAGAAAACCCCTTGCAAGCACATTACATTTTCATTACCAAGAATGTTTCCTTCATATATTCCGTTCGGAATGCATTACAGCGATTCTCGTTGGGTATGCTTGGGAGTCGAGCTGTTGTGCATACCAGAAAACCAAAACTTAATCGCATCGTCTACAAATTCCTTATGGAGCTATTTATGTTGCCCATGGGAACACTAAGGGAACATCGGCAGCGGCAGTAGAATAGCAGCATCCTGAGCAATTTTGTTGAGACAAAATGGTTTCACACCGGCTAAGACTACAGGGAGTTTAACAAAATAGAGTAAGAGATACAGCTTTTCGGAACTCCTTCTTTTGCCAATATGTCGTCTTCGAGTCGCACTAATCAGTTCGATGCTTACTTTAATTTACTCTAATTAATGGTTTGCACTTCAAATTCTATCGCATTAATCTTTGATATCTTCTATAGCACTCTAATTGCTACGTTATGGAAAAACAATTCGATAGGTGCTCCTAAATTTAATTTAATTTAATCAAAGCTACTAGGCTACTAGGCTGCTACATAAGTATGTAAACTCGGTGGTCAATTAACTGATTATAAACAAAATACTTTAATATCCATTGGTTTCAATAGTCTAAAATCTTAAGCTGCGAAGGGTATTTTTCATTACTGATTTTTGTGCATATTTATGCGTTTTTTTTCCAAAAATACATAGCAGCATAATGCTTAGTTCACGCCACAGTTCTTATAGTCAATTTGCATATTAAATAATTGATCTAAAGTAGTTTGGACTGAGGTATTTGTATGTTGACGACCCCATGCTCCTAAGACAGCCAAACACTCGCGCGATCCATTCACATTTTCTCAATGCTCTTCGGAATAACCATCAAACAAACCTGTCTGCATTGCTTTTTATTCCCTGTTCGCGAAAAAAATATTGCAGGAAACCGACAAGGGAGCATCAAAATGCGTAATGTGATTTCGAAGAATTATAGAGCGATTCCATGCATGCAAACCTCTTAAGGCGAAGCTGCACAGGTATTGTTCTTCAACTCTAGTAAAAAAAACCACAACCGCCGCGAGCTAAAACCTCTTCACGAACGTATACGTTACGTTCTTACGCCAGACTATGTATGAACATACGAGCGATAAATGAATATCTTATTGTTTGGAATATCTCATGAATGAAGTTGAGATGCTCCAGAATCTTACGCACCGTCAATTTTAATGGCAGAGAGGAAGTGGTGGATTTTACTCATTCATTCATTCGTACGGTCGTTCATTCGTTCGTTTTCGCGAAACGTATGGCGTTTGCGAAATTCAAACTGGCTAAGGGACAATGCCAGTCTACGATTAATTCATAATTAGGCAGTTTAAGTGACACGGGATATTGTGGGTTTGATGGTTTCGAGATTTTGGAATTAGCAGCAGAGAGACAAAAGTTTTTTTGCTTCATGAAATATTATCCTAAAGCCGCGACGGAAATGAGAAATCAAATCTTTTCTGAGCCAAAAATGACCTTTCTATGATTTCCTGCAATGCTCGAAGTAAAAATTTGCTTATTTGTCATATGTCACCAAAATAAAAGAGAATCTTAGTATTATGCAATAAAATGATCAATTCTTTCAATTAGTGAGTCATCAAACAATTAAAGTAAGACTAGACTATTGCAACCCTTGCCAGGCCTGGGAGTAGAAGTGGTTAGCGACTTCAGTAACAATCAATGCATACAAGTGTTGAGTGATCAGCTCCACGTCTTACTCAGGACTACTCACAGTTAGATTAACTCGAAGCCCCATCATAGTAAAATTTAAGCTATGAATCGGACACGGTACCTTACCCCTTTCACCACTCAAGCTTTGAAGAATAATAAAACTAAATTTAATAATAAATATTGCTGTGAAAATAATATCGCTAAAACTCTGATGGTGAAACTATTTGATGCTTCATATGTAACGTTTTAGATGGGAGCAACAGCGAAAATTCCATTGCTTCCTAATCAAAATTAAGTAGTTGCCAGCATTAGTCAAATTTTACTATTTCAATTCAAATTTTTTACGCCCGATGTCTAACTTTTTAACGTTTTACTTTGATTTATCACTTTTATTGCTGTAGTTTGCTTTTAAATAAAGTGCGTTAAACTTCATAAGCTGAAGCCACCTAAAATATTATCAGCTGCCCTAGTTGATGCATAAAACAATAAGTCGCTGATACTTATTTTTGTTGGGGGAAACTGTTAAATAAAATAAGTTCCTTTGCATCGAATCAAAAGATTTAAGTTGAAAGCCCGTTCAAAAGGTAACGTAAGGGAAAGTGTGAGGTATGCATACAAGACCGAAATCATCATTCAATTTTGAGGTGCCTAGGGCAGCTGTCAAAACAGGTCAAAACATGATGATGGAGAGCAAGATACCAAAGATATCAAGGAGGCCCGGATTTGAAGAAAGAGGTTTTCATCTTCGGCTTAAATGGATGTGAAATTACCATTTTATATGTACCACGATTCAGAGCCATGTAGCTATTTTCAGATGATTTCTTAAACATTACACTGTACTTTTTTTATTTAATTTGTAAAGTATTTTAAGATAAAATCATATTTCACAGCATTATATTTTACTAAAAGATGTTTACTAAAAGATGTTTCTTTTAGCACAAAAGTTCGTTATTTTTAACATTTTATAACATTCACTAAAATTTTTATGTAAAATGATCTACAACTTTTTATTTTGCACTGATAATCCTACTTACTAATTGCAATTAGTAAAATTAATATTTATTGATTAATTGGTGCATGTTCTAGTTTTCGTTTACCTTTATGTTCGCAACCGCAATCACTATTGTTATTATCGTTAAACGATACTGATAGATACATTTTTGTTAATTTTTAGTATATATTTAATATATAACAGTTACGTACCTATATATATTACAGCTACTGGATCTCGTAGAGACTGCTAGCTCGTGGTCGCAACTGATGGCGTTATTTTTTCTCTGTCTCGCTTGCACTCCTTATTCATGAAGGTATATAGGAGAGGACGCACACTGGCATATATCTTACATGTGTACATATGTACGTATATACTATAAAAATTACAGATGAACATAGCGATTCACTCTACGGAAAAAATATTTATATGTACATTATGCAAAATCCGTATTGGTCCTCCAACAGTTTTATGTGAAAAACCTCTATACTCTGAATCAAGTTGCTACCAGCTGAAAAGACATGCAATAAAATCATTGATAATATGTATATGAAACAAAATAAAACAAAAAAAACTCTAGCGCACCTGAACCGCTAGAAACACTAATGTTCGAAGAACAGTAGAAGAATCGTGCAGATTTTGAGTGCATATTCTACCACACTAGCTGCTTATTACAGCCAAACTAATTCAAACGCCAGGTTTTACTTTGGTCTTATAACTCATATGGTGGAAAGGTTTCAGATATTACCAGTGGCATGAATTTCAAAGTTTATGAGAGCAACACTTGTTAATTATATTCGCTCTCAGTTGCTTATTTCACCAAAATTTTCAAAGCAGCATCTCATAAAACATCAATGAAGAAAATGCTCAGTGCCTGCAGCACTGTAACTGAAGTGGGTGTTCGGGGCAGCGATCCGAAACATTTGCAGAACTTTGGGAATTGAAACATTGGTTATTTATTTTCATTGTAAATGTTTCCGGTATGAATACTAACTGTAAGCATTTATTGATGCATAAGTAGCACAACCGACTCGTGCTGGCAACCTTTTGCCAGTATCAAAGCCAATAATATATAACATCTGCTTCATATTGTTATATTACATTCGAAGTTATTGGAGTATAAAGAATTTTAGGGTTACCTGCAGCAAGTTTTTTCAAATAATCGAAAACTTAATATTTCCTGTTTATTGTCACTACAATATCATTACCATTTGAAAATTCTACGATAAAACCGCTTAGTAAAGATATTGCAACTAAACACAAAACCAAAAATAACTGGCAACCCTATCGTGGCTTTTCAACAAAATTTGGCCTGAATAATGTCTATAATAGGTTCCATTAATTATATGAAATTCGTATTGATTTCATGACTGCACTGGAAGTTATAGGGCAAAAAGTTTTATTTTCCTGAGCGAATTTTCAAAACCAAAGACACAAAAATTACCATAGCTGGCAGCACCAATCGAATTTTTCAACCAAATTTCTACTAAACAGATTCTAGAGTAAGGTTCAGCTACTGTGTCAATTTCATGAAAATCTGGTACCTTATTCACATTTCATAGGGCAAAAAGCAGTTTTTTTTCTTTGTAATTTTTCAAGATGGCACCACTGGCACAGAGTTGCCTACAATTCAAAATCGCTTCTATCAGACCTGGTCCTATTTAAGTCTAATGCATTCTGTAAATTTCAATTGTATCTGATTATTGATTCGTGAGTTCCCGTGAAGATAAGTTTTTGATGCTAAAAATATAGGTTAACTGGGAAAGGGTTACCGTTCTTGTCCGACATGAAATTTCCAAAGTTTTACTTTGAAAGTGTAGATAAAGCATAAGATTTGTATACAGATTGATTTTATTGTAAGAAACGGACATTTTTTAGGATATTCGATGGTTTGAATGTTTTCACTTCCAAATTTTTATTTTTTCAAATTTAAGACACTAAAATTATCATAGCTGGCAGTTCCAACTGAATTTTTCAACCAAATTTCTACCAAACGTGGTTTAAAGTAAGATCCAACTATTGTGTGAATTTTAATAAAATCGAACGATTCAATCAGAATTTATAGGGCTAAAAGCAGTTATCTGTTTTAGTGATCTTTCAAGATGATGAAAAAAAAAAATAAAAAGTTCTTCGAACATTAGTAATAAAAAGTGTAGATATCACTAGTTTGGCAAAAGTAACAATACTTCGGTTATAACTAAACAAAATTCGTATTCGTACGCTTTAAGAACCTAAATATAAAAAGCTTATTCTTAAATTTTAATATTTGGTTGGATAGCTCTTTTGTTTTAATATAGCTTTTAGGCTTGTTGGCATCAATTGTACAAGTTCTATAGTTAAATTCTTTTGAATATTGTCCTATTTTGTCCGTAGAGCATGTTTTAACTTTTGAATGTTTCTAAGGTCGTGTTTGCGCTAGTTCCTCTTAAAGGTCGTGTTTGCGCTAGTCGGGGCTTTGGGGTGGAGTTTTTAAATATTTGCGACAGTTATCTACAGATGAGTATTAAAAGCTGTGTGTTTGGGATCGTTGTCCTGTTGGAAGATATAGTTCCGTTGACAAGCTAATTTCCTTGCACTTTGGACCAAATTTCTCTTTAAAATGTTAATATACATGTGCGAGTTCATAATACCGTCGATAAAGTGCAAATTCACAATACCTTTAGCACCAAAAAAGTTCCAAATTATTACCGAACCGCCTCCGTGTTTGAATGTCGGCAAGAGGTTACACTTAGCGAGTCTTGTTTTTCACTCACGCCAAGTTCGTATGCATCCGTCGGACGCTTTTACGTTAAATTTACATTTGTCAGAAAAGATGACATATTGTTTTGTGAAAATTACGCGTTTTTTTTATTGACTGCACTTACAAACGGTTTCCTTTCCTTACTGGGATTCGGCTTTGAAATCCAAGTTTCTTAGTATGATTGCTAACCTTTTGTGGAGTTACTTTGATTTCATGGTATTCCTTGAGCAATGCTGCAAGTTTTGAACCGCTTACTCCTGGATCCTGCTGAATATGTCATCGTAAGAAGGACTGATGCCTTCTTGTGAGGACTAACCGGTTTTGGTTTCGCTGTTTTCGAGTGATTTGGCCACACTTCTTGTAATTATTTATGATGTATTGCACAGTTGACTAACTTTTTAAAACAATTTAACCGAATTGCTTCAATGATTTGCCCTTTTTATGCAAATCTACTATTAATTTTCTTAAATCTTTTGAAACATCACTTGTCTTTCGTTCTTTTCTAGATATAATTCTTTTACGACTCAAAAAGATGTATGAAACTTAATCCAAACTACTTTCTTAACACTCAGCTGTCAATTCTAACGATTTGCAGAACAACAGCACGTGCATTATAGCCACGTTGATGAAATTATCATGGGTATGAATATGGATTTTGCTGCTGTTGGATATAATTTTTTTTATATTTTCATTGAATAGCAAGAAGGTTAAAGTTAATTCTGCATGGTTTGCTAAAATTTAAGTATTGTGAAGGAAGATAATAAATTCTGAATGGACATTATTATTATTTTAAAGATATAATGCAATTTACCCATAAAAAAATGGCCGTACGAATACGAATTTTGCATACTGTATATATAATATAACGTCAGTACAGAAACTTCACTTCAAAAATATTTGTATGTATATATAATCTAACGTCAGTTTTCAGTTTTTGCCCCGCCTCGAAAAAATTCAAGATCCATTGCTGTGAATTGTGGATATTGAAACTTCCTATAACGTCATCTATTCAATTGCATCAATTATAGCCAACGATGCAGCCACTACGTTACCTAGAGTTCGAATGAAACCCCAGCTCGTCTCCAAATCACTCAGTCGTCAACAACTACCTAACACCAGATATCAAAAATTTTTACAATTGCAATACAACCATCGCGGAAATCAAATATGCAACTTAACACTAGCCCAAGATAATGATTGTATTTTTGTGACCAACCGGTCAACGTTGCCGTGCCTTTATGCCATTAATATCTGCTCTCCGCTGCCAAACAGTGCCACTCTCAGAAGAGAGATATATAAGGAAATGAAAACAGCAGTAAGAAGTGAAGCAATTTGCCTGAATCTGAGCGATTGTAGTAGTGAAAGAAAACTATGGTCACTGGGACAAATTTGGCAGACTTTTACTCCGTGAACAGAGTTGGTCATGTTTACGATAGAGATAGAGATAGTAGGCCATTTGACACGCTATAACCACAAGCTCGTAGATCTTAGGTAGCCGAGACACCAAAGGGAACTTCGTATGTGTATACGCTTATTTCATTTCCTTAAATCTCTCTGTTCGGAGGTGCCACTGCAAAACTGTTTTCTGTTGCCAGTTTGCCACTGTCAAACTGTTTCAAAAACAGTTTTACGTTCCCAAATTGTTGTTAAACTGTTCCTCCACAGCCTAACAGTTTGCCGATGAAGGGGCTTACCAGACTGCCATAATTTCTCTGCCAAACAGTTTGCTCCTGAAAAACTATTTTTTTTTTTTTGCTGCCAAACTGTTTGTCTTTTGCCTAACTGATTTTTTCTACCACATTGTTGTTCTCTGTAAAACTGTTTTTCTCTGCCAAATCAGTTTGCCCCTGAAAACAGGTTTTCTAACCAAACAAGAAGAAGATCTCCGATGCGAAAATGTTCGTTTTAGAAAATTTGTTTGGCCATATTTAGAAAAACTGATCTCTCGTTTTTTGTAGGAAAACTGTTTTTTTCAACTGTAGTTAATATTTTAAAATACTGTAGTTAATTTATTTATTGAACTAAATTTAACCGTTATATTTTTTGTTTTAATGTCTGATATTTCGGATCTTTATTGCAAATCTTTAAGAAGATTAGCGATGCCGAGTTCTTCTTTTTATTGAGCTACTGTTTCACACAAATAGGTTTGTTTCTTCCGAAATCTGCCAGTTCTTTAAAAAAAAAATACAACGAAGATTGTCCACTGCATTCTTAGTCGTTAAAATTTTGAGCCTACTGAAGATTGTACCAGGTTGCTGGTATAATGTCTGCTCGACGCATGATTGTGCAATCACATTCGGCTCAAGCATGTTGGTGTTGTGTATAGACGCTATTTTAGTCATGATACGGCCTTGATAAATATAAAAAAATTAAACAATATAAACTACGATAGCTTTCAAAAAACTGATTCTGTTACGGATAAGTAATCTAATTGAATTTACATGATTTGGGTGTTCCTAGCTTTCAAAACTGAGGAACTTTAAATGAAAAGACCACATTTGTCTCTAGATATGTGTTTTGCGACTAACCCGCCATCATCTTCAGTGTTTTCCTCTACCCATCAATTACGGTTAGTTAATCTTACATTTATTACTCATAATTTACCTGAGTCAACGCTGTTTTCCACACACTCCTAAAGTTTATTTAGAGTTAAATTTTACAACCTGAAACTAAGAATTCAATTACTTTAGCCCAGAACTCTTGAGGATCTCTATGAGGCTACTTGTGAAAACCAGCAATCATTCGAATTATCATCTATAAAACTCGACGCCCGTATAATTCTCACCCCACCTCTTGTTCAATAAATCAAATGTAACGACGTCTATAAACTTTCCGAGCCACAACAAGCAAAACCAAGTTCTTACACTTTGTCTATAATACAATAGCTCGGCAGAAGTCTCTTCAGATATTTAATTGCTTCCGAATTGCACGCCCAGACGAACTTTTCATGAAGGATGCTTTTGGGAAGTCCCTTAAAATGCATACCAAACAAATTCATTAAGAAATTTTGCAGATTTTTCAGTATTATTAGCTCCTCATTTCCGACAACCGGACGGTAGTGCAAAACCGAAGTCATTGCTCCGAGAAGAAGTTTGGGAAAATGAGCTTGCCAACTTTGTATTGTGGTGGTATGATACTGAAAACTTTGGACTAAGACTTCGTGGAGTTCTTATTGAAATAAGTTGTTGTGGTTGCAGTTCTGGGGAATTCGGAATTGATTTATTTCATGGTGCGCTTAAAACTTTGGCTTGTTTAACTGCAGCTGTTGAACGAAGTTTTTGAATAATGGAATATTTATGATAAATTTCCGAATTGGAAAGCATATGGAGTTTGCAAATAGACACCAAACTGTTAGACTATTAAAATAGTTTGCATTATTCTATTGCGGTCTTATTGTCCTATGCTACTGCAAATTATAGAAGCAAACAAATCATCATTGAGACCGCGTGTGTTTATTCGAAATAAATACGATCTATTTACAGTTTTACGAAGTTTTTCGAACAAACGAAAAAATTCGGGTAGACTATTGCACATGTATAGATAGTTTCGTGCATTCCCTTTCAAAAAACTTACCATTAATCACTAAATTTAAACGATTTTCTTTCAATACGTTTTCTGATACTCGCATCAACATTTTCTTTTCTTCACCAAAAAAAACATAACAAATTAACAAACCTGAAATTGATTTGTTTGAAAACAAAACCGCGCACATGATTTACGCTATTACTTACTTAAAAGTAACGAATTATCCCAATTAGTATTCGATTATGAGCCTCATCAATTCTCATTTGTAGTCGACGCGCTTAAGCGCCTATAGCTCATTTGGAATATTTGGCCATCAGAATTTCACTAAAAGCATATTCTTGATTGAAACATTTTCACAAATAAATCGCTTAGCCATAATTCATCGTTATAAAGTGATTTTATGACGAATTACCACGTTCTCAGCTATAAATGGTTTTTAGTTTGGGCAGCAAAGCCGTTTAATTGCCAATTATTTTATAGGACTTTGTGTTTTGCCTTCAGTGGAATAATTGAAGAAGATTGCCGGAGTAGACTGAGACTAGCTGGTCTTGCTACTAAGCAAACCGAGGGTGTATCTACACTGGTTGGACGTGTTTGGTGTGCATCACGGGTGATAGGTCGAACTATCGCTCAATACTCATGCGTATTTAGTCATTGATTAATGATATGTAGAAATGATTCATTCTGATAAAACTGAATACTTTTTTGGAAAATTGAAGAGTGTATGTAAGAAATCAATTGAGACCTTGGATAATATCCAACTTATATTTATGTGATAGATAACAAAATGACTATTTAGCGCTCAACGTGCACTCGCCTTCACAATCGGCATTTTTACTTTTTACGACACCTGTGTGCCCATCGTAAGCCACTGCATTTATCAAACCCTATGAAAAACGCTAGAACGAATCGACAAATGGATGAGCTTAACAGCAGGAAAATAATTTGCTGTTTCGCTGTGAAAATGAGAAGAGTCGAGTCATCGTCATATTTAATTGTCCGTCATTGAGATTCTTAGTTCAACCAGGTCGTGTCGTACAACACTAAGTGTCGCCTGTTTTTTCCGATTCGGAATCATCAAGGAGCGACAATAATCCTCAAGTCATCGTGCGTTCGATCGAGTTTTTTCAGTCTGGAAAATTGTTTTCTGATGGAAATTTTAATGTCATGGTGAGAAAATAAATCTTTGATGTGGAATTTCTTTGGTAGCATTTACGAATTCGCAGACAAAGTCAACGTGCAAAAGTGTCAATGGAAATTAAAGGAAATGAGTGTTGATGGTCATAATGGTTGGCATACTCGTAGACGTTAGTAAGTCATTGAATATTTTTCTCCGAAAGCAGTTTTTGCGGTTGTAGTATGTTAGTATGTTTCCATAAAGATTGAGAGAAATAATATATTCTAGTTTCGTTGTAAGTTTTTCTCTCCTTTCATAAATTTAAATCTAGTTCTAGGGATCGCTCGTCAATATTTTAGATTTTGCTGCTTTGATATGAAAATGGAAGATTAGTTTTTATTGACTGCTCTTAATCCAATACATTTGATTGAGGATTATGCAGATAGTTTAGTGTTTGTTTTTATGTCATTTTGTTGCCTGAGTTGCATCCGGTTCATTTTGAATAATGTTTGGGAGCTGAGGCTGTAGCGTGCTAATTATCAAAGATCCGGATCGCAAAAAAACATGGCAGTGCCGTACCTGATATCATGACATTGAGTTATTTTTCTAAGTCAGACATCTAAATGCTCTTGGAAGTAAAGCTAAATACAGCTACTTGAGGAATTCTACCTGAAGTCATGTTTATTTGACAGTTTTCTGTGCCCACGCTGCCACCTTACATTTGTTTTGTTTGGCGTGTGAGAAATAAAAGGACATTTCCTCTCAACATTACAAATTACTTTTCTAACACGCACACAATTATCTTCTTTTAATTCGTTGTTGCTGTTTATTGCCTTTGCTAATGTGTTGTTTGTAGCACAACTTGACGAATACTCATGAACTTAAACTCAAATAAAATTTATCAGCTCAACTGCTGATGCCAATTGCTACCGTATATTCACTAAGCTAAATCGTATTGTATACGAGAGTTGATCCAAAAGCAGTGATAATCGGCTATTTCCACTTTGCATAAAATTTAAAAAAAAAACCCTAGCGCATCAGAACCGCTAGAAACACTAATGTTCGAAGAATAGTAGAGAATTTGTACAGATTTTGAGTGCGTATTCTACCACTACTTACTTTTTCTACTTTAAACTAATACATCCTAAGTAATAATAGAATCTAAGCTTATTTTAATTTCGGTGACTTCATCGAAATTTACAGCGATAGAAAGATGTTTGGGGCTGTCATCCGAAAAATGTGCAGATCTTAGAAAATTTAAACATTGTTTACTTATTTTCATAGCAAATGTTTGCGATGAAAATACTTAATGCAAGCATTTATTGGAACGAAAGGAACAAAAAGGCCTAGTGCTGGCAGCTCTTTGCCAGCCCCGTAGTAAAAAATATGTCGAATCTGCCTTACGTTGAAGTCAGCCTGCTGTGCGAATTTCGTATTGACCCAATGACTGCATTCGAAGTTATAGGGATGCAAAGAAATTTAGGGTTACCATTCGCAAAAGTTTTCAAATTTTCTGGATCTTAATATTTGGTGTTTATTTTCACTATAAGATCATTACGATTTGAAAATTCTATGATAAAATCGCTTACTAAATGTATGCCAAAAAATACAGAAACGACGATAGCTGGCAACCCTATCATTGTTTTGAAATGAATTTTCTACTGAATATTGCCTAGAATAAGTTTTATTTGCCATTTGAATTTCGTTATGATTCAACGACTGTACTGGAAGCTATAGGGCAAAGAGCTTTATTTTCCTCGGGAATTTTTCAAATCTAAGACACCGTAATTGCCATAGTTGGCAGCTTCAACCGAGTTTTTCAACCAACTTTCTACCAAACATGGTTTAAATTGAATGACTGAATCAGAATTTATAGGTTCAAAAGCAGTTATTTTTCTGATTTTTGAAAATGGTACCACTGGCACAAAATTGCCTATATTTCAAAATCACTTCTATCAAACCTGGTCCTATTTAAGATCAATATATTCTGCGAATTTCAATTAATTCTGATTATTGGATCGTGAGTTTCCGTGAACAGAAGTTTTTGGTGCTAAAAATATAGGTTAATTGGGAAATGGTTAATAGGCGTGCCCGTTGTAAAATTTCAAATTTTTTACTTTGGCTATGTAGACAAAGCATAAGATTTATATATGAGTGGCTTTTTTGCCAAAAAAACGACATTTTTTCCGGAGAGTCGATGATTTGAAGGTTTTCACTTTGAGCGCCTGCCCTAGCTACAGGGTTGCCAACATGCTCATTAAAAGCTAAGCAAATTTACAACTAATAAATACCAATATGTTCTGAAAGTTTCATAATGATTAAATATCTGGCAAAAGTTATCGCGCTTTAAAAATTTTCAAATTTTCCCGTTCTCTTTTTAGGCACCTAGCGCACACATGGGGTTAAAAAATTCCAAGACACTATCCGATTCACATTTAAAACACGCTCGAATTTCATTTCGCTACCATAATTTTTGCAAAAATTATTTGTGTACGGAATAATAGGTACATTAAAAATATCACTAAAATCTATCAGACTTCGTAGAGGAATGTGCGTATCCAGAATATGAAGTCATTTTTCAGCAGGATGGAAACCCAAAGCACACGGTAAAAATCATTAAGAAGTGGCTCATCAGGCAACGTTTTAAAAAAATGTAGTGGCCTGCTCAAAGCCCAGACCTTAACCCTATCGAAAATTTATGGGACACCAAAGCTCATCTAATCCCACCGCACCGAAGGGATTAGATGAGCTTTGGTGTCGGGTTCACACGGAGTGAAGTAATATTCCACACGAACTAATTGAAAAATTAGTGAAGAGCATGCCTAAGTGTATGCTCGCCGTTATTAAAGCCAAAGGTCTCTGGACTAAATATGAGAAAAAACATTTTTTTAGCTTCTTTTTCATGAACATACAAAAGTGGATAAATTGCCCATTTCGATTATTTGTTTTGAAACTTAGACTGAGCTTATAACTTATAATTTTGTTTATTATTTGGTTCATATAAATATTAATAAGGAATTCAACTGCAAAAATTTCAAACCAAATAATGTATTTTTAAGGATTTTACAAGTATTTAATGTCGAATTTGGTTAACATGTTTCCACATGTGCTCGCCACTGTACATTAGGTGAAGGCTATTGAGGGTCAATACTTGGTAAGCAAAACGCCGAGCAAAATAATGAGAGTGTTTATCAAATTAATTTTGTTTTTCTAGAATTTTATGCAAACCCTTTTGGTACAAAGAGGTAAGTTAATTAATTATGTATGATCTATTATCAACAATACTTTTGTTTCTGTTTTTTTTTTATGTTTTCATTCTTACATTCAGGCATAAATGTATCCAATTACGAGGAGTGGAAAATAAGAACGAAACATGGTTTAAGAAATAATTATCCAAATCTTTGTCTGAAATGGTCACCATTAGGTGGTGTTAAAATTTTTTTTTCAATTTTTTTTCTAAAATTTTGATATAATCAATTAATATTTTAATGTCTTTCAAATAATTGCATCAGTAATTTGCAGACGGTCACTTTTTTGCGAATATCCACTTCTTATAGATAACTATGCAAATATGAGACGAATAAATCTTAACTTAACACGAATAAATGTTTCAAGTAACTGCGCATTGTCACGTATTCGGAGATTTCCCCAATACGTTAAATCATGCATATCCAGGAATATTTAGCTCTGAAAACACTCATTTCTTTAATTAAGATTAGTTGCTCTGATGCATAAATCACTAATTTGCGTTATCTTAATGCCCCCGCTTCAAACCAACAGAAAAAAATTATCATTTATTTCGCATTAATAAGCGTATGCTTATCAAACCCTTGGAATGCATTAAAAGTTCGTTTTCTCAATCATGGAATGCGCATCACTCTACAGCTCGTGAATTTGCACAAAACCATCTAACAAGCTGATTCAACGCCGGACTGGCCGTGAATACGAAACTAAGTGAAATCCTTTATCCAATAATCTCAGTTCATCTCCAAATTAAGCCATCATCACGTACGTTTCCACAAAGGGCAGCAGGAGGATGTCTTTTATGCATGTAAATTTATTTCGCGGACGATCAGATTTGTTCCACGTAACTTACATACATAATTGGGATGTGGTTAGCAGCTTCGTAGGTGCACAGAAGATTGCATGCCGCGACGCAGTGTGACATGCACTAGGCAATGTCGCGACCAGCAACAAGTGCATAAAACATTTGTTCCGTACGTGCGTTTAGCTCGAATTCAATCATTGCCTCGATCTCGATCGCCAGGCAAGACGATTTCAGTCTGCAGATCTGTTTTTACTATCCTCGGGAGCAAAGCGCCGAAAACGAATTCCGAATTGAAAAAAATAAGCGATTTATTCAAATTAACTTGCTAAGTGAACCATTTGTATACAAGTGCATAAATCGATGCGTTTTGTATGAACCACATTTCTTATGTTCATGTGTGGAAATCATGTTGAACGCAAGAACCAAGAGATAAATAAAAGAAGCAAGAAAATTGCCCAGAGTCCATAAAACCAGGGTGCTGGTATACGAACCACTGAGATTCGCTGTTCAAGATTAATTTATTTATTGCGTACACGACTAATGTTTCGCTTTTAAGATCCGAAAGCTTTTTTACGGTAACATAGGTTTGGAAGTCGCGTAATACATTAGTTCAAAATTTATCGAAATCAACACGTATTCTATTAGTTTGGTTTGTCGTTTATTTGCTTTCTGCCAATGAATGAAGATAAGTATGTCGAGTTTATATTATCTACCCATGACGAAACTGAAAACTCGCGCCAACCAAACACTCTATTCGCTGGAAAACGCACCTGCGACCGTGCAAATCTCATCGATTCATTACCACCTCACGCGCAAATATACAGATGTTCTTTCCTGTTGCCATATCCATTAAATTGAGTAATTTTGAAGAGCTCATCAAATCTCGTCACTTGTCAATCCGAGTGCCGCTACTTTTTCACATACGAATTCCTAAACGTTTGCTCGCCGCATTAAAAGCTACCATCAAAGGAGTTGGCAGTGGCGCTTTCTACTAATCATTTATGGAATTGTCCATACAGTGCACTTTACCGGCTGCCACTTTAAATACCATCATCGCATGTTGGACAATACCTGCTCGCCAGTTTACGACCAGTAGCAAGACTCCATTGACGCTGCAGTCCAGAAAATCCAATTGTCGTCGCCGTTAGCGATGAGAACGATAATGGCCTGCCGGCGAACTCACCATAAAAGATGGGCATCACTCCTGATTTAGAAGGCCATCAGCGAAAACTTGTCACAGGCTGACGTGCATGGATACAGGGACAGTCGTTGCATGGCCAATTCAGATGATTGCTGCAGCCTGACAGTCCGGAGACCATATTTGCAATATTTTCCCATTATTTGAGTATTCATGGCGAACAGTGCGTTTCGGTTGTAATGAGGGCAGGCATAATAACTTTAAATCAACTTGTGAGGTGGAAATTGTTACGACTTCATTTTGATAGAATTTTTGAAATGAAGTGTTTTTGCGTGGTATAACATCGTTATTATATATATTATGAATGAATTCAGTTAACGAGATCAGTATAACTGCAATCGCGAATTGAATATAGAAACAGGAATTATCAAAGCAGTGTAGAGCTTAGGTAAATCTTTTAATACTCATAGAGTCAAATCTTATAATTTTTATTCAAAGAGAGCGATGGAGTTTTTACTTTGGTGATAGTTTTCCATTTTTGTTCTCTATTTTTCCTATTTTGGTACTCCTAGTGAGATAATAGAGCTGGGTCGTACTTGGATTTTTACATACTAGGTATTTCGAGTACGAGTACAAAAAAATACCTGTTTCAAATACCTGTTCCAAAAATACTAGCTAGTATTTTTTGAAGTATGTACATATATACACAAAAGTACATGCGATTTGCAGTGATGTAATGAAACGGTATGATATGCCCTTCCCCACCCACCAGACACAAAGTTCCCAGGCTAGAATGGTGATGGTGCAGTTGACCGTGAAAGGATACGAGCCATTAGTCCGTGAAACTTGTCCGTAACTATCCAATGGTCGATCACTTATTTGGCAAGTGTTTCTCCAATCTAGGAGCCATCTAATGGAAAACAAGCAAATTCAATCAATTTAATTTGATTTTCATTTTAATATATGCACAAAATACCTCCTGTATTCGTTCAAATGACCGAAGTCAAAAAATTTTCTAAGATAGGACAAACTGATCCTTATGCCATCTATATGACTTTTCATCGATCGATGCTTGATACCAAACTTTTCCTGTCAAATCTAAAACAGTCGGTATTTCACTTCACATAACTGAAGCATGAATTTGTCGAAAATTTTATTAAGAAATGATTAGGGGGCTTCGCCCCCTGCTCGCTTCACTCACCAACCCCCAGACCATTTACGATTTTAAATTGTACATTTTACTGGACGTATGTACTAAAGCCGTGCGAAAATCAATAAAAGTTCATAGTCGCAGAGATCAATTTTTTTGTTTACTTAGATCTGTAGAAAATGTTTCATCCAATCCTCGACAAATATTTCAACGTCGTTTAACAAAAAAAATGGATGATCATGTTCTGCGGGTCTCATTTTCCTTTCCTTCTCATAACGCTTCCTCAAAAACGATGTTCTTTATAATTTTCTCTTCCGTACGACATTCTAAAATAAAAATATAATCCGACCAAATTTCCAAAACTTTTTTATTAATAGAGAGATAAAAAAAATGTTATTTCAATTAAACATGCACGCACTAGGGGGTCAACCTCTTCGGTAAGGCTTGATATGAGTCACAGCCGCGGTAGGGTTGGAGTACAGTCACGAGGAGAGCTTCAGCACCCCCGGAGAAGCCAACTGGCGAACCAAAAAGGATCTAAGCATTTTTAGTGCTACTTTCAGTTTTTCCGGCGGATTTCATTTTACCGTATCTTAGAAACTAAGCCGCTTTTCACCATATTTGTATGGAAATTTCGCCCGAAACAACTCAGAAAGATCCTCGAATTCATTCATTTTTTTTCTTGGAAAAAATGGACGTTTTTGCCTAATTTTCCATACAAAAAATTTTGTTCGTCCTTAAAATATCACTATTGTACTCCCCGACCACTTTCAATCATCGAAAGCTCCGTCAAGGCAGTTTTTGCCAAACTATGGCCAAAAAACCATTACTCCCCTACAAAACCGAAATTTTTGTATCACAGCAATAGGTCTTGGCCCGTTATGACCCAAACCACTCTAACCCAAAATTGGCCGATTTTGTCCGATTTCAGCTACTTTTGCCCTTCACACCTAAACCTAAAGTCCCAAAATACTCGCAGGCACGAAAATAATCTATACGCGATACGAAAATACTTGCAAGTTCCCAAATACTCGATACGAGTATATACTCGTATAGTTCCAAAATATTTGCAAGTATTTTCGTCTCGCGTACGAAACATTCGTGAGTATGAAAGCACTTGCAAGTAAGAAATACGAGTTTATATTAATATTAGGATACGATTACGTCACTGTTTGATTGAAATGAATCAAATGGACGAAATTTATTGGGTAAACTCTTGGTTACATGGATAGTCCACAAAAATACTCGTACCTAGTATTTTTGAATTTCGTACTAGGTACTGGCTGTTCCAAAAAAATACCTGTTCCATATACCTGTTCCAGTATATACGCCTCATCTCTATGAGATAACTCTTATTTCCACTCAAGAGCCTTATGTACAGTTCGAAATACTTTCTCCTATAAATCCTTTATTTTTTTACTATTAGCTAGTTTTACTATTATTTGTACTATTAGCATTAGTTTACTTTTTTCAGCTCTGAATTTGCATCTCAAACAAGTAAGAGTAAGGAGATCAAAATCACCCCAAACTCGGAAATTTGGCTGAGAGTAACTCAAGTATGATTTGGAAAGGAATGAGAATTCGTTCATATTTCTAGCAAATAGATACCGAAGAACGAAGAGCCCCGAAATATTTGCCCGATAGACCAATACGACTACATAGTGAAAATAGGGCTCCTTTAATGAGACCTGGCATAGTGAAAGCAAGGGCATAGTGATAGGGCATAGTGAAATCAAGGCTTGCTCCAACTACTACCCCCGACGATGTGAAAAACAACATCATTGACATCCTACACCACACTAAAAATTTTTTACCTTCTGACTCCATTTCGGTTGCGAAAATTGGTCAGCATCCTCGGGTGTCATTGTTTAAGGTCATCGTTCCAGATTGCTCCTTTAACACCATCACACAGCCCAGTTTCTGGCCTTTGGACGCAATCGTCCATGAATTTACACCAAGAAATCGTGCTACGGCTGGTAAATCTCTGTCAAAAAACGACTCAAAAACATGTCAATCTTCTACGCCAACATGAGCGGTATGCGATCTAAAGCTAACGAATTCTACACGTACAATATTTCTTCAGACTTTCATGTCGTAGCTTTAACTGAAACTTGGCTCTGCGCGAAGATATTGAATACAGAACTGTTTGATTCGCGGTTTTCTGTCTTCCGTAAAGATTGTCATGGACTTTTACTCGACGCCCCGGTAGGTGGGGGCGTATTGCTTGCCGTGCGCAGTTTGGATCGCGTATCAGAAGTAATCATACCAAACACCGATAGCTTGGAACTTGTCTGTGCTCGTGTGGACCTGGGAATGGCGCAACTCTATTTAGCAGTTCTTTATATCCCTCCTAATTCAGCATCGATTTGTTATGAGCAAGTACTTAACGCCACTCATCATTTATGTGAACTATTAGATGGAAAAGATGAACTCATCCTCATGGGTGACTTCAACCTACCCAGAATTACTTGGAACTTATCTGACGACGGCTTCACATTAGCCCCAACCTTTTCTCCTGGTAATCACCCATACGCCGAGGAGTTTATAAACGCAATGCTTGCGTGCGGCTTAAACCAAGTAAACAGCATTTTGAACAGTCATGGAAGATTATTGGATCTAGTTTTTACTTCAAACGCCTACCCGTCCGAGGTCAAGCACTGTCCATCATCTCTCTGCGATTCAACACATCATGAACCAGTTCTTATCATCTACGAAATCAATACATCTCTAAGCACTCCTTTACATAACTCACCGTGTCACTTTAACTTTAAGAAAGTCGACTTGGATGTACTAAATGATCTCATCGCAGAGTGTGATTGGTCCACTGTGTTGTTGGAAAAAGACATTAATAAGGCAGTGTACAATTTTCATTCAATTCTTTTTGGATGCTTTACCCAGTTTGTACCAGTCTCTTTTCCTAACAATTGCAATAAAGTTCCATGGAAAACGAAGGCAATACGCCATATAAAAAATTTAAAATCTAAAGCTTGGAAAAGATATTGCTCGTCTCGTTCTGTTTCTGACTTTTTGGTTTTTGTAGAGTTGAAAAATATTTATCACTCCGAGGTCGAAAGTTCTTACCAAATTCACCTTAGAAATCTTAATTCTACTTTTCAACAGCAGCCTAGAGGGTTTTGGAATTTTATTACTTCCAAGAGATACCATGATGGGTATCCCACCACGTTTAACTCAGACGACATGGCCATTTCCGATCCATTAACTATTAGCAATATTTTCGCTAATCATTTCCGTACCGCATATAATACGGAACCTTCTACTAATAGTAATAATTATAATGACAACTTGACAATGATCCCAACTTCTTCTTTGGGAATGAAAGACTTGTTTATAGACGAAGATACCATTTTAACGTTTTCTAGGAAGTTGGACAATAATTTGACACCAGGCCCTGACGGCATTCCTAGCGCTATCTTAAAATATTGTATCTCCTCCCTGTCTCCTATCCTTGCCTACCTATTTAACCTTTCTCTGTCACTCGGTATTTTTCCAAGCGGTTGGAAATACGCAATTGTTACACCTATTCATAAAAAGGCGATAGAATTGTTGTAGGCAATTATCGTCCCATCGCAAAACTTCCATGTGTTGCTAAACTATTTGAAGCGATAATCAGCAATGTTGTGGCGTTTCATACTAAATCCATATTATCTCCTTTCCAACATGGTTTCTTGAAAGGCAAATCCACAACTACCAACCTGCTTGAGTTTTCCAACATTGTTATCCCTTCAATCGATCCAGGATTTCAGGTAGACTGTATTTACACTGACTTCACGAAGGCTTTTGATAAGCTGGATCATTCCATTTTATTGTGTAAATTGTCCTCGTTTAACTTTCCTCAGCTATTTATTTCCTGGATAGCATCTTATTTGGAATGTCGTACCCAATGCGTATCCCTCCGTGGCGCCCTATCGTCTGAAATTGCTGTCTTATCTGGTGTTCCTCAAGGTAGTCACTTAGGACCTCTACTTTTTCTTTTATACATAAATGACCTACCATCTGTCCTGAAACATTCATCAATTTTACTATATGCTGATGACGCCAAAATCTTTAAAAGGGTATCTAATGTTCACGACTGCTTGGAACTTCAAGCTGACCTTAATAACCTCACGACCTGGTGTGACCTTAATAAATTAGTAATTAATATTGACAAGTGTACGCTTGTTTCGTACACGCGTAAAATTAATCCGTTGAGCTTTGAATACTCTTTGAATAGTATTCCCTTAAGATATTCTGACAAAGTACTCGATTTAGGAGTACTTCTAAACAATTCTTTTACTTTTGACGATCATATTAACGCCATCTTATCAAAAGCTTCATCTTCCTTGGGTTTTGTGAGGAGGCGATCCAAAGAGTTTCATGACATACATCTTACTAAGATTCTTTTTTGTGCGTTAGTAAGACCAATACTTGAATATGCGTGTATAGTTTGGGCGCCTTATCAGCAGGTTTATGTGGACCGTATCGAGTCCATTCAGAAAAAATTTCTCCGGTTTTGTTTGCGTGAATTTGCTTGGTCAGATCCTCTTCACTTGCCTCCTTACATTAATCGACTTAACTTACTGGCCATGAATACACTTAACAAGAGACGAGAAAATTTCAAAACTATCTTTGCTGTTAAGATCCTCATGGGTAACATTTCATGTGAAAACCTTTTAGGTTTATTTGGCTTCAATACCAAGGGTCACAGAATGAGACGAGTCAACATTTTATCTGTCCCTGCCTATCGGACCAACTACGCCTTTAATGAGCCCGTTTCGTGCATCAAAAGAAATTTCAACGATGATTATCATCAATTTGATTTTAATTTATCTGTATCATCTTTGAAAAAGAGCTTAGCCAAAAACAGTCCATTTTGACTGATTTTTTGTAAATTTTTAAATCTGTAAATACTACTAGTCTGTATTAGACGATATTCTTTGAAAATAAAAAAAAAAAAAAATAAAAAAATATTACTTGGAGCAATACTGTGAAATATCTAGGTTTCATTCTTGATAAGAAGCTTACCTTCAAAGCTCACATTCTGGATCGAAAGCACAAAAATAGTATTTTAGTAAAATCTCTCTATCCATTAATAAATAGGAATTCTCTGCTTAGCTTAGAAAATAAATTGCTTATCTATAAAATAATTTTTCAGCCAATGCTGCTGTATGCTTGTCCTATTTTAGCTACTGCAGCAAAAACCAATCTGCAAATACTACAGACTGCGCAAAACAAAATACTAAAACTAATTTTTAACCTCCCTCCATGGCACTCAACCAGTCACCTACATAAGATCTCCGGGTTAGATTATATACACGTCAAATGCAACAAGCTACTTAGTAATTTCAAACATTCGTGCTCTTTACTAAACAATCCAATTATAAATAATTTATACAGCTAACGATCTAACAAAAGTTAAACCTCGAATAGAATCAGGTTCGTTTTAAGCTAGTATATTAATTTAGTATTTAGGTTTAGTTTTAAGTTTTACCTTAATTAATTTACGAGGTTTTTTTGTATTATTAAATTTTTCCTCCATGCCGAGAATTCTGTATCAATCACAAAATCTCACTGCCAAAATAAAAATAAACATAAAAATAAACAGAGTTTGCAAAGACTAGGTAATTAAGTCTGAGCTCTCAATAGCAATAATTATGTATCTCATCTTAATATTGTATTGTCCTGTTTTGAGAAATAAATTAATTGAATTGAATTGAGATACCAAAGAGCTCGAAGAAGGGAAAGTAAATCCTGTCATTAGTAACTGCCGACGCCATCTTACGCCACGTGCATAGTGAAGTGACGAGCAGCGATCCAAACTACGATACACGCGATATATCAATATTGTTGATAATGGGAGTGTGCATAGTGAAGCAACAATCTGAACTATCCCAACGGGAAAAATAATGCTTACGGATATATTCGGTAAGCATTTCGCGTAATGCGTGGAAGCATTACCGAACCATTGCATATTATTTTCTTTTTAACATTGCATGTCCTAGGCTGGGAAGATTTATACAAGAAAAAACTTATACTTTTAGCTTTATAGCTTTATGTATAAGAGCTTTTTGGAAAGTACGACATCGTATTCTCGCATTTTCGTCATCTATGGTGAATACGAATTAAAGTTTTGGCCGGCGGCCGATCGTATCTCAGCATGTGTGGTTTTTGCATGCGGAGTGATTGTGACGCTCACTGGAAATTCCAATAGCGCATGCTCTTTGCTATTAGGGAGAATTGGTACTCTTGTTTTTCATACATTTTACTTACCTGTGATGATTTGAAATGCTCCGAAATTTTCATCTTTCCGCTTTATATAGCAGACTACCCATAGCCAATGTATGCTCGCAAGTTCTTTTCCCCTTCTTTCTGCGAGTGATGTTCATTGGCCAGTCATGGACTTATAGCATATGAGCTTTCTCCCCTGCAGCATTTGCCATGCTCCAAATCATGTATACGAGTATATAGTATAATTGCTGGGAAATTGCTCTCTAGCACTTTACATTTGCATTGCCAGCATTGTGTGATTCATACATTCCTCGAGAATACATAACCGCGATTCCCGTTGGGATAAGCCGCGCTTGCATAAACAAATATGAAAATGGATATTGAGAGGCTAAGAAATTCACTTGATTTTCATTGTAATTGATTCTTTGTGGAATCAGGAACACCGAGGATCACCACAAGAGATTTGTGCTGGAAAAGTACTGAAAGGAGATTTCAGATGAACTGAGAATTTCAAGTTAGTTATGGTATCGGTGGATTATATTTTACGAAATTGTATGCTATAAGAAAGTGCATATAAAGACAATTTATTGCTTTGTAAATGCAATACATTTTAAGATATGTTATCCCAAAAGTAGGATTTAAACATTTCTTTGGTAACTCTTGCCCATTCCGACGTTCTATATCGATTTCCTGAAGAAGCTTTCAGGAAATAATTCATGGAATTTTTCCGCAGACCTACCTACCTTGTCAATTATGACGTTATGTGAACAACATCTACATTTCACAAAAATGTCTGCAGTTACAATCGAACGATTGAGTATTCGCTATTTTGAGTTAATTATGCTAAAAGAGCATTCCACTTTTATTCTCACCCTTGAAATCCTTTTATTAAAATAACCATTTTCATTGCTTAAGCACGTCCTTGGAAATGACCTCAATAAATTTTCCAGTAGCGGATACATTTCATCACCAATAAAAACGTAGGGAGCTATAGTATATGATCCTGGTAACAAATTTCGATTTGGTATACTTAATTCTCCCCCATTGAGTAAATTAAAAAAATTTGAAGACTTAAATGTCCACGCATCACTCTGGATTCCATATCCACCGATATCAATAGCAACCAATCGGTATGGAGCATTTACAAAGGCCTGCAGGACAACAGCAAAATTTTTTTTGATAATTATAAAACATAGGGGTTCATCCATAAAGTACGTCACACTAATTTCATGAGTTTTTGAGCCAACCCCCCCCCCCCCCGTCCTTGTCACAGGTGGTCACATTTCTGAGACCCCCCCCCTCCCTAGTGTGACGTCACATGTTTTGCAATTTAACATCAAAAAATTATTAAATTAAAACAGCAGTTCCGAAATTAGTTTTATTTCCATTTAAATTAAGTACTTTTTTATGAAATTAACATAATATCAAATATTTGAAACAATAACAAAAAAATAAACTAATGAATATAAAGAAAAAGAAACTCAATCATCTTCAGTCCATGGACTTTGAACCCAGTCCTTTAAATTATTTATAACTGGCATGGCAGTCACTTCACAGTTCACTTCGTTTTTCACGTCAGGAACATTTGTGGTGTCAACATCTTTTTCATCCAACCATAAGGCATCATCATTAATATCCAAACAAAGAATTTCTCTGGCACGTCTAGCTGCTATTCTTTGAGGGCGTATCTTTGCAATGGGAACTTCATCTTGCTTAATCTTATGAAGTTGTTTGTGTTGGTTAGTGGCTTTATATGATGCAAAATATAGACCACAGAAGCCGCAAGATCGCTTACACAAGTATCCCTCAACACTGGGGCAGTAACTATCATACGGTACCTGCTTTAAATGTGATGACGCGCTCAGTTTTAAAGATAATTGAAGTAATAGTGGAGCGAATTTACCTTCGATATCATCCTTTTCTGTTGTTATATACCCGCTTGACGTCTGTTTAATTAAAACAGGTGGTGGCAAAAAACCTTCTCGTAGTAGTCGCCGAAGGCTAGATCGTTGCACACCACAGCACGAAACCACTTCACATTTTACTATTTGCAGTAAATATTGTGATTCCCGGACATGATTTGCGTACCAAATCGCATCACGTTTCAATGCCTTAGCCTGTTCAACATCCAGTCTAGTTTCTGTAGGCATAATATATTTGGCAATCACAGGATATCCATCAATGACCAATTGGCTCCAAATATTACTCAGTACTGTGCCTGCACTCTCAAAGTTTCGTTTTTCCAAGTCCAGGTCAGTAGTTTTATTACTGGAATCGAGATGTGAACCGAAATTATCGTGTTTTAATACAACACCAGTAAGTTCACGACTAAGAGGTGCCATTCGTCGTTCTACTCTGTTAAAAGCACTTCTTCCTGGGGCATTAGTGGCAATGTAAACAGCATCCAAATCAAAATCTTTAAAATGTTGTATAGCTGAAATTATAACTCGCTCGTATCTTGGATTTTCGTCGGGACCACCATCGCAAGTAAAAATAAATACGGGTTTTACAAAACCTTCTCGAGTTTTCATGAAGTTCTCGAAGGCCGATATTTCAGTAAGTTTGTGTATATCTGTGGCATGAATCTCTGCATTAGAGGACGAATGCTTTCCACTGCGAATTGCTACATATGTAGGCCCGGAATGTGTCACAGCTTCAGGTTTTCCTTCACCATCTTTCTTTACTACAATACCTGCATAAACAGAGGGAATAAGTTTATGTTTTTCCGCAACCACGAAAGCATGATCCGGTAATTTTACACGATAATCAAGGTGCATTAATATTGGTGCTTGAGCGTTTGCTGCTGTAATACCTAATGGCACGCGTGCTTTGTCATCCATCGATAAAAAGAAAACTTGTTCAGGGCCCAAAATTGAAGCTAACGATTCAAGGTTTCTTATCGTCGCAGTACAAAATGGACCATCTTGATGTTTCGTATGTAGCGTAGAGTCGGGTTTGCATAGTTTGACAGGAACAGTTACGACATGTCTTTTTCCTTCCTCTGTATTGACTCGTCTGGGCAGAAGTCTCAAGTATAACCCTGATCGACTGATAGTATATCCCAGTTTACAAAGTTCGGCTTGTAAGTCGTCTAATGTTTTACAGCACCTTATAGCTTCAGTGCGACGTCGATCATCAGCTGCGCCACCAAAAACTGCAAGGTCCTTTATGACTCCAAGTAAACCGGATTGTGTTTCTTCTATTCTAGGCCGACCAAGAGTATCTCGAAGTTTTAGTGCTGCGGCTAAATCGGTATTTTTTTCGCAAAGTTCTACAATTTTTCGTTTTTTAAAATCACGACTTTTTTTCTGTCTTTCTGCTGCGCTAATCTTTCGCTTTAATATATTTTTTTCCTGCTGAATATTTTTCTTTAAAGTTGAGATTTTTTTTATTGCTTCATTTGAGGCTATACCAGCATCGCGTGCTAACAACAAGCTATTGAGTTCAGATTCTAAAACTACAATTTTATTCCGTGAAGCACTCTGACTAGGCGTTGGTTTAGGTATTGTTTGAAGCTGACTTTCACTTGACGGTATATTAACCATATCAGTGTCTTCTGGTAGTGGTGTCTGACCTTCGTTAGTATTTCCCTGCAAATTATATGTTATATTGTAATAAAATTCCAATTAATATTATTATATCGTTACTTTTTATACCGCGGTCTTGAACCGCACCATATTAGAATTACTTGTATGAAGTCCTATGAAACCGTAGGTGTAAAAACAAACACATAATCGTAGTACACGCGGGCAAAACTACGAGCGGAAAGCTAGTCTTAAATAATTATTAGTACCTAATGCGGCGCGTGCGATGCGATTCAAGTCCGCGTCCATCTTTGACTCCTGAGCGCGATAATTAAGGATTGTAATTAAATTCGTAATAACTTACTTGTACTTTTCCCTCCTTTTCCCGCTTTAGTTTTATTCGTGATGTTGACGCCGAAGGAATTTTCAAAAAAAAATTCATTAGTGTCGCTTTTTTTTCGTCATTTGTATCTGCAGCTCTTTGATTTTCAATTCCACATCACCTTCGATATTGTCACTACTTTTCAAAATTTTCCATAAGGTATTAACTTCTTCCTGTATATGCTGTTTTTTTTATCAGCGTAAGTCGCACTGTATGTTTCGTATAATCTACGGTAAAGATTACCTAAATCTATCTTTTTGTTCATTTTGAACTTGATTTATTAAACTATGTTTATATCCACAAAATAGCACAACTAAAAAAACGACGTCGTTCACTCAGCGAAAGCAAATTGTCGAATGAAAATATAGAAACAAAAACATTACCTACGCGAGGTGCGGTGCGTTTGGCGGCATTAGTCAAAGGGCTCGTCGGCGATTGGCACGTGTCAGAAGCGGCTATGAACTTGTCAACAAAACAATTTAAACCGTATTGCCCTAAAGATAGAGTTGGACATATTTTTTAGTTTAATTAATATTTCAAATTACGCGATTAGTACCTCTAGATTTTGAAATGTGATGTCACGAAACTTAGGACCCCTCCCACCCCTTGTCACACCATGTCACACTTTGTCGACCCCCGCCCCCCCCTTTACGTGTGACGTACTTTATGGATGAACCCTAGTTCCAGAGTGCTTCGGGCATTTCATACAAATTTGTTTGCCATCTATAGCACCGAGACAAATTGGAAATTCGCAGATAGTATAAAATTTTGTAGCGGCTTGAAGACATGTGAAGAGGTCAGGGCCGGCGCGAATGATTTCTGCGCCCGGTGCAAAAGCCAGATGTTGCGCCTATACAATACATTCAATGAATATACCTAAAAGAATATACCTCATAGTCAATCAACCAATACTCGTATGCGTGAGTAAACTAAGGAATTAACGGTATATATATATATGTATATATATATATATATATATATATATATATATATATATATATATATATATATATATATATATATATATATATATATATATATATATATATATATATATATATATATATATATATATATATATATATATATATATATATATATATATATATATATATATATATATATATATATATATATATATATATATGCTAATATCCACAACACAGAAGGTAGAACATTAGACACGTTTAGAGGTTTCCCCAGTAGGCCTAGTCCGTATAACCCATAAGGTTATACATGATATTAATATATACAAAAATAAATATTTTAACAGTAAATAAAATTTATAAAACACAATAACTACAAGAATGTTTTCAATTTTTGATAAATGTACATACATACGCTAATAAAAATCATAGGAGTAGTAAACCCAATGTAAAATTCACTCTGACCTTAAGTCAATGATAAGAGAAAAGCTTAATTTAATTCGTACTAGCTAAACTGTACCCTTCTTACTTTCATTTTTGCAAATTGGTCTATGGTTTTATCATAATTTAGCTCTTCCGAAAAATTCCCTTCTATGCCTGTAGTTGCCAAGTCCACTAATCTTTCTGACATAGTTGACCTCATATAATGCTTCATCAGCTTTAACTTAGAAAAACTACGCTCACCAGGTGCGGCTGTAGTAGAAAGGGTTAAAAATATTCTCAACGCTATAACTGCATTTCGACACATTGTTTCCAAATGTCTATCAAAAATAAAAGACAACACTTTCGTCGGTGAATGTTTAGGAAGCATGACTACAGAAAACATTTTTATCTCCTCAAAAAGCTCAGATCCACTTATATCAGATTGACTATTTAAAATCAATTTTTCCTCCAAACTGATACAGTCTTGGGAAATAATATCTGGGGTACATTGAATTTTGTTAATATTATGTAACCAACTGAGTATTTAATTGTGTACAATTATTTGGTCGAACCTTTCAGAAAATGATTGTAGTGCCTAGTCCAGTATTTTAAAATAAAAATCAATTTTGAACTTTTCCTGAGGATCCAAAACCACTACATCTCTACCTTTGTAATGAAAGAGAGGTCTTTTTCACATTGACCTTAATGCAGATGAGCTTTGAAATTCATAAGGAATATCCAAGTCACACGCAATTGATTTCGCATTACCAAAAAACTTTAAAAATTCATTCTCTGAACGTAACTGCTTTAAAAACATCTTTGTAGAGCTTAATATTTCAACCGCTGTCTCCAAGCAAATTTCAAGACTCTGCAAACATTGCAATATTTATTTAGTTTAAAATGACAACCAGATCAAAATGCAACACAAAAATTGGAATTCTATAATTTTATTACCTAAGCATTCAGCGGTGTGATTGAATTTAGTATCATCGCCTCGCAAAAGTTCGACAAAAGCCTCGTAAACTTTGCCTAAATTAAAAGCCAAAGGTTTAAGTGCATTTATTCTACTTTCCCACCTCGTTTCACACAACGGTTTAAAGGCCAGCGACACTATATACTTTTTCAAAACCTGCTCTAAGAGCCGGTTTTGTTTCCTATTTGCATTACCCGACAATTTTCTGCTAACAATTGCTGACATTCCAGTGGATAATCAATCTTTCATAAATATAAAATACAGCAACAAAACAACACAATTACATAGGCAATAATTTACCAATAAATGTTGTTCAGAAAAATCAGCTAATGCAAGCACTACTCTTAACATTGTACTAATAACACTATACTCTTGGTATTGCAAAATACCGTTACTTAACATCAGGAAAATGAAAAGCAAATTTATTGCACAATTGTTGCCAGTACATACAGAAAACTTTTATAAATTTACTCCCGTTTTCATATATACTCCCCACATATATATTTTATTTTGATCTTAATCATTGAAAAAAATGCATCAATATTCAACCCCAAAATTCATTACTAAACCTACAAATCAATATGCATTTCTAAAATTTTCATTAACATTTACCGAAACAACTCTTCATCACAAAATACTAGCCGAAATCGCCTGAGTGGCATATCATAGTAAATGGAGCAATATTGGGATCTTGCGCCATGCCCACGTATACGATCTTCATGAAAATTTCTCGCCATGTAGAAAACTTCATATAAAAAAAAACTTCTGTGGCGCAGACTTCGTCCAGTGCACCATTCGCTGCTGATCGATACATATTTTTGTAGGCATACTGCTCGTATGGAATAGACTAGGAGCAAAATGTTCTGGTGCTACTTTTAAATACTGCACCATTGCTTACGAGTATTAATGATTAAGTCAAATCCCAACGAGAAAAGTAATGTCCAAGAGTATTTTATGTAAATTTTCAATTTAGGCTGGAAATATTACAGCAATATTATTAGTTTAATTCTTTTTTATCAGGGGATGTCATCGGCTAGTAAGGAAAATGATTTTTGTGGGAAAATAAATAGTGTTTTCTTGCATTGCCTGGAATGTGTAGGCAGTTCTTATTCTTGCCTGTGAAGGCAGGGTTTGCTGCAAGTAATTTACATACATATGTACATATATCATGAACTTTAAGCAAAACAGCTTCCAACCATTATACGACTGCATTGCAGGTAAAGACTGTACCATGTATGGTGATTTCATATATTGCTTTGCTTCCTGATGGGATTGTCGGGTAGAAGAAACTATTTTTTTGAGAAGAGTTGACTTTTTAAATAGTAAGAGAAATTCGAACATATTTTCTTTAAAACGGAAAAAGTTAATAAGCATGACTTAAGCGACTGATAACTTAAGATCAAATTTTTGAAGGCGAGAGAATAAATCTTTACGTTTTATTAGTTGCGCCCCCTTTTCGCCAGCGCCCGGTGCGACTGCTCCTTACGCGCCTATGGAAGCCCCGGCCCTGGAAGAGGTTGCAGTTGTTGCCATGTACATATCGTAGTTTCCTTGACTATATTGCCTATAGAAGAGTGCCCTATACAAAAACAAAAGGCCAAGCTTCTGAATGAAATTCCGATTGAAAAATACCGAAAAATTTATATTTATAGATTCTTTCATTTCACAATTATTACTTTTATCAGTATAATAAGAAATATTTTTCAAAATTATTTCTTCTTTACAAGTGCTTATGTACGAGGGGGACAAAAAACGGGAATTTCATCATAACTTCTTTATTTCTTAACATTTTTACACCAAATTTTGATCAACTTCAAAGTATTCTCCATTGACCACAACGCACTTTTGATTCTACCATTGTTCAAAACAGTTTTTAAATTCACCTATCAGAATTTCCTTTAGGCTTTTCAGCGATTTTGGTTTTTTCTCCTCCATAGTAGCAAAACGCTTTCTTTTCATGTCCCTTTTGGGTCTGGGGAACAAAAAAAAGTCACACGGGGCTAGATTCGGTGAGTAAGGGCGGTGGACAATCGGTCTGATGCCATTTTTGGTCAAAAACTGCTTTACGGAGAGGGCGGTGTGGGTTGGCGTATTGTCATGATGGAAAACCCAGTTGGCTGTGCCCCAAATATCTGCCCTTTTCTTTCAGATACTCTCCCTCAACCTTTTCAAAACCTCCAAGTGAAACTTCTGGTTGCCAGTTTGACCCGGGGGAATGAGCTCCACGTGCACAACACCTCTGCAATCGAAGAAATAAATGAGCATTGTATTGATGATTGACTTCACTTAGCGAGCTTTTTAGGAACGGGAAGAGGCGGTCCTCTTCCATTGGCTTGATTGCTGCGCCGTTTTGGGGTCGTATCCATAGCACCACAATTCATCACAATTCATCACCATGCCTGAAGTCGATTCTCCTTTTGGTCTTCTGTGAGAAAGAGAGGTATAAATTTGGCTGCAACCGTTCTCATGTGCAAAATTTTGGATAAAATCATCTAAATTGAACACCTTGACATTCCAGAAATCTCACAGAGTTGATCAATGGTTCGGCTTCACGAACGAGGGCATTGATTTTGTCGACACTTTCGTCAGTTATTGACGTTGAGTGGCATCCTAAACGGGGTTGGTCTTCAATATAAACGTGAAAACCACTCGTAGACTCTGGTTTTACTTAGCGCAGCATGCCCAAAGCAGTCTTAGGCATTTCAATCTGATTTACTCAACAGAAAACAAAATGTCACAGCCGCGCGTTGCTCTCGGCAATCCGCCATCATGTTTTCGGCGAATTGGAAAAAATTGTTTTACTAAAAAAATTCTCAAGGGCGAACGAATGCACTCAGAGCGACATAATTTCACACAATGACTCAAAAGGCGTGGCCCAGACGGACACTTGCTGGAACAATGGGTTCCTTTACTCTCCTTCATTATGGCAGCCCAATTCTCGTTATTTTTGAGTCCCTCTCCATATGCTGTATTGTTTGCAGAGGAAATTATGAAGAGAAAATGAAAGTCTCTGCGTGACGCTTTCCGCAGAATACACCATGATGCCACCAAGCAACTACCTTCTGGATCAGCAAATTTGAAAACAAAGCCAACATGGCCTTATTACAAACCATTGACTTTTCTATCCACCAAAATGACTGCACTAAAAGCAGCGGATAATTTAAATTCAAGTATAAATGGATCCATTTACGATGAGGGCAGTACATCTCATAACAACATGGAGACGAGAAATGTGGAAAACTCCGTTGTCAATGTAGATACTCGTACATCTGATTCTCAGGAAAATAATAATGAAGAGTCCAACTTAATGCCTAGTACTATACTCTTTGCGAAACGAATTCAATGGTCAAATCCCATACAAAAAGAGCTTTACTGACGAATTGATTACTTGGGGGTACAATCTACATAGAAGATAACATTTTAAGGCTGTAGTTAGGATCCTTACGCATTTTTTGCTGATATGATAGGATCCTTACGCATTTTTCGCACTACTTCAAGTAAATGGTCCACTACCTTGATCGTATACCTGGCCGTAAGTGTTCTTCTCGCTTACGAGGCAGCCATGTACTTGGTCTTTCCTTTCCTTTTGTGCAGCACCAATTTTTTGCCGTCCCTTTGATCTGAATGACAGATTCCAGTACAGAAGTCAACATCTAGTTTGGTTTGGTGACTGTAGTACCTCTTTTGGAAGTGCCAGAGTCTCGCACTGCTTTCTCCAATGCCAAGATTAAGATAAGTCAGACCAGACTATTCCCTTGTTCAGTAAAGTTATTCGACTATTTTTATTTTGTGTGACGTGCTATGTAAGTCATAGTAGTGTTAATTTGTTTGAAGTGCTGAATTGTTTTCTGGTCTTATCTACAGCTGTAGGGATCATTAGAATCTTTAAATAGATGGTGTAGCGGAATATTAAACTTCAAACATTTTTCCAAAGCCTACCTGGGGATAAAAATCTTATAAATTGCTAATTTCGCTTGAATAAATCCATATTGATATTGTCTGATTATGACTTAAGCGTTTTGGTATAGAGGAGAATATCTGTTTAGCAATATCGTACTCGTATAGTTACTGTATCCTTTTTATGTTACTATTTTTTTTATGTTACTATCTACTTTTTATGTATGGGTGTATAATACCCTTGGCCAGTCTCTTGGCATTTCTTCATGCTCCTTTACGTGCACTTTGTTTTCATACATTGCTTGATGTAATGACGACCTCCCGTGTAAAGTTCAGTTGGTACACCATCCGCTCTTGAAGTTGTGTTGGATTTCAGACGGCTTATGGTTATTTGTATCTTTGCCAGGCTTGGTGGTAGCAGCATAACAATCCTAGTTCATGTTAGCATCTCGGTACGTTCCTGCCGTTATAAGGCTTGAGAAGTGGCGGCAGTCAATCAATAGGTTGCCTTTTTTGCAGCAAGTAGCATTATCAGGTGAGACCCAAAAAGTCTTATGTATGTCCTTGCGAAGGAAGCTGGTACGCACAACAGCCAAGTTTTTCAATTCTGTTAGTTTTATGACATTAATGTTCTTATGCAAACTATTTCGGCCTGTGAATTTCTCCAAAGATGATTTTGTCTAGGTTTGAAAAACTTTGGGAGGCTGATGTTTGCGAATTCAAGAAGTACGAAAAAATTACAGATTCTTTCATTAATAAAGGTAATTTTTAATTTTAATTAATGTTAATGTTTGACCGACTAAAAAGTCCACTTTGAGCATATGATGTTAAGGATAAACACTGTAGTACAAGTCATTTTATCTATGCCTTATTTTATCAGCCTATGTGAGCTTAACAGAATGACTAGATCATTACGAAATTCACAACACGCATTGACATTTCACGATTAAGTCTTATAATGGAAATAAACTGCAACTGTTTTAATTTTCAGCGCCTCGGAATTTTCGGGGATGGTAACTCTCAAAGATTTTCTGTCCCTGTAGCTTCTGACATTATCATCGCCACCTAAAATTCAACCACTAGTACACTGAAAAGCGCTATCATTAAATTTTGATCTGCTTTATGTTTATGCTTTTTCAACCATATTCGATATGAAGCAAAATCTGCACTTTTGGTCTGCTTTTATTCAAAAGTCAGCATTTCTAGTGATTTCTATGCGCTAGAGTTTTTTTTAAATAATAATAATAATTATAAAGCTTTATTAAAAATTCGGAAACTTTTGCGAACACAGTAGGAATATAAATTTAGAGATTGGACAGGAAAGCCCTTACTATCAAATATTTTTTTTATTTTTGGTATTCCAAGTATGCTGAGTATCTATTCATTAAAGGAAGAATATTTAAGGGAAAAGCAAATCAAACCTTGAGAAGGTTATACTAAAAGTTATCTTAATCAACTAAAACTAGCGCTTGCCGCTTATATCTGTTAGAAATCAAAGAGAGGATGACTGAATTGGTTTATTTAAGATTATTTTAAGACACTTGATTTGGATAGTTTGCAATATTTTTTTGTGTGGCAGGGTTGTACCAGATTTGGGCTCCGTACAGAATAGCAGGTTGTATAATTGACTCGGAAAACAGAAGCTTTTCGTCAGGAGCTAATTTGAATTTCCTGTTAAAGAACGGATAGTTTAGTTTGATGCTATTTGCTCTTTTGGGGCCAACAGAGTCTGTTTGAGTTTGAAAAGTGAGTTTATCATCTAAATGAACTCCTAAGTATTTTGTTGATCATCGCCATGACACCACGGTACCTAGACTGTTGAGTTGTGGCTTTGGGAGAAATCTCCGAGCCCTTTTTTTTGGTAAAAAAAGATGTCTTCGGTTTTGTATGGGTTTAATTTGATTTTCCGTTTCGCACAAAAAGAATTGATTAGATCTAGCTGCCGTTGCAGCACATTTACAATGTTTGCAGTGTCGTCTGCATACATTGCAATGTCGCAGTTGGGGTATGTTTCCATATCAGAAGTATACAAATTATAAAGAGTTCGACTGAGAACTGATCCTTGAGGTACTCCCACCGGAATGCTGTGAAAATAGAACGAGCCTTCACTGCAAGTGCTCTTGAGTGAAGAAAAGATTGGATTGATTTTACCAAGTATATGGGGAGCGCCTAATTCATAAGCTTTTAAATGAGTTCAGACAGAGTTGAACGCCTTTTGTATATCTAGGACAATAATGCTCGTCGACTCACTGTAAGCAAATTCTTCCTCAATGATGCTGACTTATCTGGTGGGTGGGAGAAAGTCCGGGTCTAAAGCCAAATTGCCAATCGGAAATGATTTTGAACTCCGTGATTTTTTGGGTTAGGCTTAGTAAGATGATATTTGCAAACACCATGCTAAGCGCTGGCAGCAGACTTATGGGCCTGTAGCAAATTTGGATTTTTACCAGGTCTAAGTATTGGGATGACGGCGGCAGTTTTCCATGCACTGGGAAAGTAGCTCAGCTTTAGGCCGACGCCTGTTTTGAAACTGTAACTGCTCTAGCTCCTAAACGACTTCTACGCCCATTATGAAACTTAGCAAGGATTATCTAATCACTATTAGCTGTTTTTAGAAAAAAAATTTAAAAGAATATTATGGTCTATCTTAGTGAAATTCAACTTTCAAAAATTTAAATATATATATTTACATAATAAAAAAAATGTTTTTTGAATATCCAAAAATGCGTTTCAAAAGCCCATTAAATGAAGTATAAATTCAAGTTTTGTATTTATTTTATTGTATATTTTTAATAATGGATGAAATGATTCTAAATAGCGCATATCTGCCAAAAAGCTAAATCTTTAAGGACTTCTAGCTCGTTAACCAGACTGTGTGTTGTAAAAACATTTTGTATCTGGATCGGAGACATATATAGATATAACATAATCAAATATTACTAAAATCGGAAACATCAAAATTTTTTACCTGTCCGCTTCACGTGGAATGCCCCAGCTTTAAGCTTAGTACCATTGAAGTACGTTGTGATCAAAGTGAGGCCAACATCATTTAATACATTAGTAACTGTTTGAATAATTTTAGTACAGATTGAAACTTTAGAAAATAATACATCTGTTTTTAAAATGGGTGCCATTTCGCCACCACAAGCGTTTTTCCTATCTTCAATTGGACTTTTTTAAAACTATTGCAGACCTAGACTTCTTATCATAAGAATTCATCCAAGTTTGCCTTGACTTTTTTGGTCAAAAAGAATAGCTCAATTTATGGTATTCGTTTTATTTAAGTTTACTAAAATTGACTTTGTCAATGTCACAAGCCTAATTTAAGTTTCCTTTTTTGTGGTCCTCGATAAAAACTTACACGCCGAATCTTTAACTTTGCAAATTCTTGATGATTATGATCAGCGAACATGCCATTACACTGTCTGGCTTCAACGCCGTTCAGTAAAGCAAATTTACACTTTGAACGTAAGTTAGGCCTGTCATTGCTATCCAAAATTAGGCTCCTGCTCCCAAAGGGAGTTTTTTAAGAAGTTCAATAGAAATATAAAACAAATGGATGGTTTTCAAGTGAAAAACCATGGGACTAAAAAGCAGCGAAATATTTAATAGTCAAGCTGCGATTAAGGGGCCAAATTTTTGGTTGAAAAATAGCCCGAATTATTACTTCGTTGACATTCAGTAAACAGTCACTAACGAAAGCGATAAAAAATACTACCTATTCAATAAATATCGGAAATAAACTAGTCCCACGACAACCCTTGTAGGGTTTAGAAACTGAAGCTGGTAGAGATCTTCAGCCACAAATTTACAATCAATGTAAATAAGAGGGTGGAGTAAATAGTTCCCCGGCTCACTTTACTTCTGATTTAACTCAGGTACATATTCGGAACCAAGTGAACTCAAAGCTTGGTGCGCGGTCACTAGTAAGTACCTAGATTTGAAACAGGGACTCTACACTCTAGTTTCACCCGCTAGATACGAGATTCAATATATAAAAATTAGGTAAACTCTCACTCTCTTTGAAGCAAATAAACTATGTCATCTTATTAATTATCCTAATTTCACTGCACTTTTCTATACGCATAAGTTCCATACTCCAATATTTTCAGGCATGCAAATTTTCGTTTATTTCCACTTAAAAGTAATCATATATTATTTGAAAAAAAAAAAAATATTTTGTTGGCTTTTATTCTCTGAAGTTTTTATTGTTTTATAATCCCAACTAACCACCTATATGTTTAAAAATCATAAATTTATATTTACTTAAAGATGTAGATATCCATCAATTCGCAATGTCGGGCGATTGCTATTAAAGAAATACTATACTGAAAATGATCACTCAGTTTCGAAGATATCAACAGATGTTCAAGAGAGCAGCAGTTGTCTTTTATACAGCTTGTGGGCTTACAGGCTCGTTAGATGAGCACAAGTTGGGGTATCTAGCACTCCTTCCTGAATTACATTCTGATCCTGTAGTGCCTGCTTTGTAAACAGGTCGGTTAAGAATATTTGTAACAGCGTAATTACAAGTTGTTATCCTCGTGTTTCGTCCATTTTTAAGGAAGAAAACTGAACCACAACCTATTTTAGAAATTCGATCACTCATCATTTGTGTGAAATGTCCGACGGCCCTATCCACAATGATATACAATTAATTAAATTGGCAAACATTACTTGAGATTTTTTTACTTTGCACTGCTAAAACTGTTGATTATGTTCATATTAGTGCTCTTATACTCCTGATACCACCGCTGTATAGTTGTGATTAGATGCCTTCGTAATCGATTTGGTATTCCTCTTGATGAACTCATTCCAATATTTTGGCCAGATCGAGGATAAGTGGGTGTATTTCTGCATTGATCGTGCTGCATGATACATGTTTTGGCATTCAACAGGGCCATTCCAGCTAGTTCCTCATCCCAAGTCTAAAATCGTGCACATCAAGAAGTACTTTTAAAGAAATCTCTTTGACCATGTAGAATACTTACAACTTCTGCCATACGTGTTGCTGGACTGAATCCACTCAAGCTACCTCCCGCTACTATGTTTCTCCGCACATTGTGCATATGCAGAATCAGTGGACGCATCGATGCTAGACTCACCACTTGCGCCCGATTTCCACATTGCGGTCCAAATGCCTATAAGTTTTATCACAGAGTTTTTATTTCACAACTAAAGGTTGGTACTGAGTTAATTGTGGAGCTATATTTTGACATGCCTCCATCATCTGATCAATCTATCGAGCGAAAATTTTGACAATGGGGAAAAGCGGAGACACTGCTCATTTCTGACGGATAAAATGTCAAGAATTTCAATTTTTGATCGATTTAGTTATTGAAAAGACATTTGCGCAACTCAATTTTCAAATTCAAACACTACTTGTCCGTTTTTAGCTCGAAAGAAAGAACTGCACATACTAAATCGACGTGAAATGATAGAAGACATACATATGCCAATGCAATCTGCGTTTCAATTCCGAAAGCAACTTTTGACGGAAAGAAGCAACTTTTCACGCTAAGTTTCAAGTTTCAACTTTCAAGCTAAATTTTCGCCAAAACATGTTTCACGTGAAATTTTGTATGAAAATCTCACCTGAAATCGAAGGCAGTACTAAGCTTAAGACTTAAACTAAATCATTCCGTTCAATGAAAAAGCCACTTACTCCATTGTTTCCACAAGCGATATTTCTTCTTCCGGCAGGACATAAGTTCGCATCACAATAATTTTGAGCTTTTGAACCCAATATAAGAGCTGTGAGAATTAAAAAGAAACACGTTGCTTTTATCATCTTTACGCGACTGTCGTTATTAAAATCACCCACTTACTAAGTCAAATTTCTTACGGGCGAACATTTATAAGACCGTAGATTCTTCTTATTCAAATTTTCTCACAATAGTGATTAGTTTGCTACAGGAAATCAATATTTGAATTCAAGTTAACGTGAACCGATGCCAAAAGAATTTTAACTTTGTCGAAAAAAACGTTAGAGCGTTTAAGTTGGTTTGATCAGCTGCGTTGAATACGTTTTTGAGTCTGTAAATAGGTAATTATTCATTCTTTGTCTGCTCTGTTTGCTCTGAAAACAAATAATTTATGGAGTTTTCGTTGTGCCAAATAACTTTAAAGTTGAATGTTTTGCAAAAATAATTGTCTTAAAGATCTTTGTGCTTATTTTAAAGCACCTGCTTTTTTTTTTTAGATCAATACTCTGTTTATTCTTAATTAATCAACGTTTGTCTGCATAAAGACGATTGTGATCAAGAAGGCTGAGCTTGTTTTGTTGATAGTACGTAGATTGTTCACGATAGTTCCTCCCATTTTTATTTCCTCCAGATACAGGATAGTTCCTCCCATCTCAAGAGAGAGCGGGAGGCAATATAATATTCAATAGTATACTTAGCTTAGCATTTATTTTTCTATTCTAATTTATGTACTTGTATATATATATGTATATATATATATATATATATATATATATATATATATATATATATATATATATATATATATATATATATATATATATATATATATATATATATATATATATATATATATACATATCTATCCATACATACATATATATATATACATATCTATATATATATATATATATATACATATATATATATATATATATATATATATATATATATATATATATATATATATATATATATATATATATATATATATATATATATTGGCTAGAAATATGAGGATATATTATGTGACTTTTATGTACAATACAGAACAAATTAAATTTCAATTTCCTTTGAATATTAAGGCCGGAACATGTCTTAATAAAGCTGCGTTTTTTTCATCCATTGTGGAGTAGGTATCCGGCATGCGGCAAAAACGATTTAGAGTAGCATGCAAGTTTATTTCATTCCTACTTGGTTGCCAGCTTTATGCTCTCAGGTTGCCAGCAGTTTTTTTGTTAGATATTTGTCAGTTCAAAATTCAAATTTCGAAACAGCAAATGTCTACCTAGAGAATTAGAATCAGACTAATATATTTTTAAAACGTAATCGAAAAATATCCCGACTCATAGGATGAGAAATCTGTTGACAGCATTGAATTTTTAATAATAGGCGTGTTTTTTTGCTCCGATGCAGAGCAGAGTACAACTATGCCGCAAAAACAACGATCTAGTATATAACAGCAGTGCATTCGCTAAGTCTGACATAGGTTGCTGTATTTGCTGTGGTAGCACGCAACAGCTGAAAATAAAGGGAGAAAATAACGAATATACACTATCACAATCGATAGAAAATAGAAAAAGAACTAACAGAAAATTACTTCTTTTAACTTTTTACACATTATGAGAGCTTTTTCTAATTTCGTAACTACCAAAACATTCAACATAACTATGAAAAACCCAAAGCCACCTCACAGCAAAAAAGACAACTTCTTATGAGCTTTTCATTTTTCTATCAGCACATTCTACACGTCAATACGTGAACTACAAATAAGGAATAGAATTTCTGTACTAGTGAATTCACTGGTGCAGGAGTGTTGTTGTTTTCAATGCATATACTCTACTCTCTGCTTGATAGAGGAGCAAAAAAAAACACGCCTAATATTCATCCGTTCTAATGTTTTCTGGTACAGGGAAATTTTGGGGAAAGGCTTCTTCGAAAAACTGATTATTGATATCACAATTGCATTGGCAGTTTGCGTCATTATTCGAAAGTATTCAAGCATATAAAACACATAGATTATTAAATCGTAGCATGCGCTCTTTGAATGTTTGAGTAGTAATAAAATGTGGTGAATTCAGAAGGGATTCTACTGCAGCAGGCGATATGTTATTTCATTTAATATATTTCCAAACATTTGTTCAATATAGTAATAAATAAAAAAACAATATGTTAAATGATGTATATAATTTCATTTCTTTGAAATTCTTAAGTTTATCGAAAGGTAGTAAGTATATGGTCTATTAGTTTTTGAGTTTTTAGGTTAAGTACATAGACATTAAAGAATGAACGTGAAATCACAATCGGAAATATTTTTACCACACATACACTTTACTCTATACCGCTCGCTCCAGTCTTCGGTGCACCAAATGCTTTACATATGTGAACCCGGCGCAGGAAAAACTGTCACAGCATATATGTTTTTAAATACCTGAAATCTCTTCTAATTGTCAAATCCAAAATTTATTTGTATGGTACCATTAAGTAGTCCCCTGAATTACCTCTACAAAAAGTATAAAAGGATGGGCATTCAATTAATAGCAAGTGATAAGTGAAAAGTGATGACTAGATACGGGTAATTGAGGTATGAAATATTTGCTGCCAATATCGAGCTTGACAGTAACAAGGGCCCTGGACCTGACCTCCTCCCTCCTACTTTTCTGCTCAAGTGGGTAAAACAACAGATCTCGCCCCTTCATACTATATTCAATCATTCTCTCTCCTCTGGACTATTTCCTTCGTATTGAAAATCTTCTTATATTACACCAATTTATAAAAGTGGCGATAGACGTTTTGTTCAAAATTATAGAGGCATCGCCATTCTATCTGTTATTCCCAAACTTTTTGAAAAAATCATCTACTGCAAACTTTCTCCTCTGGTCGGCGCTCGACTGAACGAGCAGCAGCATAGATTTAGAAAAGGTCGTTCTACTACAGCTAATCTTATGGTACTTTTTTCTGACGTTTTGTGCAAAATGGAGAAAGGTGATCAAATTGACGCAGTCTATAAAGACTTCAGCAAAGCATTCGACCGAGTTGATCACTCCATTTTGATACCCAAGCTGAAACAAATTTGGAATTGCAGTATCTTTACCAAAGTGACTTGGCTCTAACCTCCACGACCGCTTGTAGTTCGTGAAATTCCTAGGTCTTATTTCAAAGAAATTCGACGTGAAATCCGGTGTACTTCAAGGAAGTCATCTTGGCCCTCTTCTTTTTAATATTTTTTTATATCTGACATATCGGAGGTTTTATCTGACATTCCCCACTTACTATATGCGGAGGACCTCAAAATCTACCATGTCATCAGGTCACAATCTGACGCGACCTTTTTTCAGTCTAAACTGAAGTCTCTAGACCATTGGTGCTCCGCGAACAAGCTCCCTCTTAACATTGCCAAATGCCGCGCAATTAGCTTCTCTCGCAAAACTGCACGCGTTCATTATACGTACCGCCTCAACAACACGTCACCCAGCAGGGTTGACAACATATTAGATCTCGGTGTCACCCTGGATGGTCACCCTGGTGTCACCCTCCGCTTAAATCTACATTAGGGCCAAAATAGACCAGCGGAGCTATCGCCGCGTTTTTCCGCCGAGCTTTTGAAAATGTATGAATTTAACACGCAGCTAAAATCGCGCTCATATAGTTTGCTTCATACAAACTCATGTGTTCCATTTGCAAGCTCAAAAGCTCGGCGGAAAAACGCGGCGATAGCTCCGCTCGTCTATTTTGGCCCTAACGATAGAGTGCTTTCCCGAGCAAGTAAACAATTTGGTTTCATTAAGCGACGGGCCAAAGAGTTAAAGAATCTTTGGGTTACTACATCCTTATATATTTCACTCGTGCGTCTTCTTCTCGAATATGCGTGCACTATCTGGAACTCGGCTTTCGAAATTCACAACCAAAGATTTGAGTCTGTTCAGAAGTAGTTTTTACTATTCGCTTTGAGGGATCTTTTCAACCCTTATGATTTCAGTAATCTACCATCATACGAATATCGCCTTAAATGTATTAATTTGTTACCTCTTGCGTCGAGAAGATCAATGTGATCTACCTGGTTCAGCTTCAATGTCATCAGAGACGTGGTTAATGTCGTTTACTTGAAAGAAAAGTTTATACTCAATCAGCCCTTGAGAGTCACTAGATCCCGACGATTGCTTATTGAATACCAATACAACACAACATATGCAGCAAATGAGCTTATAAATAGGTGCTGCAAGCTATTCAATAGCATGAGCGAGAACTTTTTCCCTACGATCTCTAAATCAACGTTTAAAAATAACACCATCAAGGCTCTCTCTTTATAGTAAAAAACAAAAATATAGCCAAACTGAAAGTGTGCAGAGGTAAGAAACTAGCGGTATGAAACGAAAGACAACCAGTAGGAAGTTGCTCGATTTCTAAGTGCGGCACAACTTCAAGCAGAGTGGCACCCTACGTTATCAAGGCGGTGCTTACTTTGGACGGTGTGAAAGAGGTTGACCGGGATGGAACTAGGATGTCGAACTCGAGCAATTACTCAATGAGAAAATGAACCCGACATGTCTTAAATGCTGTAAGCAAAGACAAAATTGGACCTCAACAGACTTAAAATAAATTTAATTTGATTGGTGCAGATGAAACCCATGATCCAAGAAGGCTGAAACCTTGAAAGTTCGGCGGAGAAAAAGCAAACAATATAGGGACGAACTTGTTTTAGGGCAATTGATTAGCTAAAGTGTCTTCTATTTTCAGGTACAATATTTTAAGGAAGAACTTGGCATTGAGTCACTTTCCAGGTCAGAGAAAGTGAGAGTTCGAAAGTATAATTAAAAATATGTGAAAAAACCAAATAACCCTCGATATAATCAATAAGCTCTGACCTCAAGGGTAAATGCATATAATTAAGGCTAAAGAAGGTGCTGTGAAATATTAATTATTATTTTAATAGGCAAATCTTACTGAAAATGAGACACGCTATTATTATTTGCTGGCTGACAGTGTCTTTTGTTAATTTCATTTGCAACAGTTTCTTCTAAATATACAGGATGATTTTCATCGCCCATTGTTATTATATATTTAACTTAAAATTTGATAAATTATATAAACAGATATTAAACCCTATTCAGTTCAAAATAATAGCCACAATTATTCATTTGATAGTTTTGTAGGGAAAACACAAACGAAAAGCTGAAAACTGATTAATACAAGGGTACATGGACGATTTACGGGCTGCGGGGAACTTTAAAGCGCTATTCAGACATGCGTCCATGCGTCCGCGCGTCCATGCGATTTAGCGTGTTTTGTTTACACGAGTCAATTTGATTTTGTTTATATAGGCGCGTCTAAAGCGCAGGAGGTGCAGTATATGCTGATTCATGTACAATAGATTTTAAAATGATTTCTTTCGCTCAGTGGCATGTGTGGATGATTCGTTGGTGATCATTTAAATATATGTTTTGTGGATGATTATTTTCTTATATAATGATGTGGATAATATATATTTTGCATCCTTACGTGCATGACTATTACGAAAAAAAATGAATGCATATGAATATCTAGACACAAACATAAATATGTAGGTATATATAGTCATATGGATTAGTATCTACAATTTTCTGTTACCAATATATTTGTACGGAGCAAAAAAAAACCTTATTGTAAGCGTGTAAAATCCATCCACTTATCGCCTTAGCCCCGCCTTCAAAAAACTGGATTTGAGTTGACTTGACTCGTGTAATCTAAAAACGCGTGGACGCATGTCTGAAAAGCGCTTAAAATGTGTGTCAAATGGGACACAAGTTTCCATAATATTGAAATTTTATAAGAAAATGCGAATAGGTTAAATGCATACACATTTGTAACCCGTTTTTTTGCGCGTGGGTATTTCTATGTAGAGTACATTTTTGTTAAAAAAAAGTATTAGGAATGAAAGCTTACTATGTTTTATGCTTGCCAATGATAAAGAATCGGAAATTTTGCCAAAAAGTAGGCAATGATTTTTTTCAAATTTTGATTTTCCATAACTTTTGACCGAAAAATGGGATCATTATGAAATTTGCAAAGCATATTTGTGTTGACTAAAACTTAGCACACATGGGTTTTCAAGACTGCACAGGTAACCCTGCAGCTACTGCAGGCTCCTGAAAAAAATCCTTCAAATCATCGACCCTCCTGAAATTTTTTTGCTTTTTTGACAAAAACTGCAAATTATTGATAAATTTTACTTTTTGTCCTCCATATCAACATTGAAATTTTTAAAATTCCGATTTGCACAAGAACGGTAACCCATCACCAAATTTTCTCTATTTTCAGCAATCGAAAATTCTGATCACGAGAACTGACGACCGGATAATCTGATCATTATTAAATTTATAGGACATGTTGGTAGTAACTAGGACCAATGATTTTAAAATGCGGATAACCCTGTGGCAGTGGTGCCATCTTTAAAAGTCGCTGAGAAAAAAACTGCTTTATGGTATATAGCTTCCGATTCAGCCATCACTTTTTAACAAAATTCACACAGTATTTGGATCTTATTATAAACCATATTGAGTAGAAATTCGGTTGAATATTTGGTTTGTGTGAATAGAGTTGCCAGTTATGATGATTTTCGATAAAGCTATTTTCCCTATTGCTTCCGATCCAGTCATGAAATCAAAACGAAGTTCACGCATAATCGACATAACAACTGGGGTCCGGCCCTGGCCTCCATCAACAATTTTTTCCATCGGCCCCGATCGCGAGCCGATGTCATCGAATTTCGCACCCTTAATCTCTGACTGTCCTGGTCAACGCCATCTCTCCAGCGTTGGAGAGGTCTCACACGCTGTTGTCTGCCCTAAAATCTGCCGCAAAGGGATTCCGAGCCGGATCCTCTTCGCTTATTCGAGCTAGGTATCCTGCCCACCGGAGTCTACTGAACTTTATCTTCGTAATTATATCAACTTCTAGGTAGATAGCGTACAACTCATGGTTTTAGCATATCTGGGATCGTCCTTCTTAACCTATGGGGCCAACGATTCGCCCAAGCCTCGGATTCATACGTGAATACTGGCAGGACCATGGTCTGGTACAGCAGGAGCTTTGATGTTCGGGTGAGATTTCAAGATTTGAAGAGCCTTGACAGACTGCAGTAGACTTTGTTGGATTTGAACAGCCGCGTCCATGTTGCTATCGGCTGCTACAATCGACCCAAGGTAGTTGAGTGATGACACTACTTCAAATTCATGCTTAATTACCCTGAAGATTTGACCAACTTTAGGTGTTCTTTCTGCAAATGCTGCCACCATGTACTTAGTCTTTCCTTCATTTATGTGTAGCCTCATTTTATGTGCCGCTCGCTCGATCTGGATGAAGGATTCTCGTACAGCTAGCTCCGATCTTCCAATTATGTCTATATCATCTGCATAAGCCAGTATCTGGCAGGACTTGGTGACGATAGTCCCTCCCGTTGACGTGCCAGAGTCTCGGATTGCATTCTCTGACGCCAGGTTGAAGAGGTGGCAGGCCAAATTATCTCCTTGTCGGAGCCCATTGAAGATGTTGAATGGTCTGGATAGCAATACGGCTATTTTCCGTTCTTGCGTATATCTTATAGTAGGTACTCAACAATGCTATACCCCTATAGGTGCTGCACATTGTTACATTTCCTTTCTTATGTATGGGGCATATTATGCCTTTGCGCCAGTCTTCTGTTATCTCTTCACGCTCTGATACGTGGAAAATAATTTCATAAATGGCTTGGTGTAATTTGGCCTTCCATATTGAATCATCTTAGTAAGTATGCCGCCGGCTGCAAGGGCTTTGTTAAATTTCAGCCGACTTATGGCTCTTCGTACCTCTTCTATGTTTGGTGGCGGCATGATAAAGTATTCCTTTTGCATTGGTGTGCACTTGCTATCGTTCCAGAATCTCTTCAAGATCGGTAATCAGATTACCCTCTTTGTCCTTACAGTAAGTGTAGGGTGATGTCTATTGCTTCATGTTTCGGACTATTTGGTAGGATTTCCGCGTCTGTTGCGGACTTCGCTTTGTAGCTCTTTCTATTTCACAGATCAGATTCCTAAGCTGCTTTCTTCTGTCTGTTTAGTCTTTTCTCTGTTTTTCTAAGCTTTTGATATTCCTCCTCACGTGCCCGCTGTCTATGAGATTGCTGCATTGCCCGGTATGCAACATTCTTACGTTTAGTCGCTAGTTTGCAATCATAATCGAATCAGGCGGTTCGATCTTTGCGACTACTGCCTAAGATGGCGTAAGCAGTCTTAATGACAGTATTCTCATCTACGCCCGGCATCCTGGCCCCTGGATATACTATCCCTCCATCGAGCTCTTTGACAGCGAGTTCTAACGCAAGGTCAAAGGTGTCACTGGTATTTTCATTATCTTAAGCAGCCGTGTTGATTCGAGCCTGGTTCACGGATGCAATGCTTCTACGCAAAGCAATTCTCCGCGCTCATACCAACAAGATAGTGGTCCGAGCCTAAGTTGGCACGTCGATATGTTCGTACCGTCATCAGGCTCGAGTAGTGGCGGCGATCTATTAACACGTGGTGTATCTGGTTACGAGTGGCTCCATCAGGTGATATCCAGGTGACCTTATGGATATCTTTACGCGGGAACCTGGTACTCGCAATGACCAAGCTCTTGGATGCTGCCAGTTCTATAACTCAAAGTTCGTTGTCATTAGTGTTCTCATGCAAACTATGGGTGCCTGCGTAATGCCTAAATACTAATAAAATCTCTAAGGATGGACCTTATTTTATAGCAAATGTCGTACGGATTTCGTGAAAAAATCATGAAAGTGCTGCCAGCTATGACGATTTTTGTAATTTTTTGGCATTTCTTTACTAAGTGATTATGTGATTAGATTTGCAATTGGGAATGATCCTGCAATGACAATTAACAACAAATATTTACATTTTGAAAATTTGAAAAATTTTGGGGGTGACAGCCCTAAAATTCTTTTCACCCCTATAGCTTCCAGCGCAGCCATTCAATCTAAACGAAATTCACAGGGTGGGTTTAACTTAACGAGAAGCAGATTTGGCATATTTTTTTACTATACTGCTATCATAGGGTGACCAGCATCAGACATTTTCGTAAATATTGCACCAACAAATGCTTCCATTACAAACTCATGTGCAAAGCATTGGCAATAAAAATAATGAACCAATTTTTAAATTTTCCAAGTTTTGAATGTATTTTGGATGGCAGCCTCAAACAACGTTCAATCGTTGAAATTTTCGATGAAATCCTGCGATGAGAACGAAATTCAAGGGATAGGTTGATTTCAGCACGAGCTTGTTACGGTAAACTTGTTGCTGGTTCGTTCGAAAAGTGCTGCCAACACTGAACATTTTCATCATATGTGCTATAGTTGGGTTTTGTTGCTTTGGATAAGGAATGGTTGATATGATACAAAAAAAGAATGTATAACGTCTTTCCTAATTTTTTTGTCACTCAAAGACAATTTTATTCAAAAATCAGTTTTCTAGCGGTTCTGATGCATTAGACTTTTTTAAGCCCTTTCTTGTCCCACATGATGGATCAAACTCGTTACAAAGACATCCAAAGTAAAACCAGTGGCCATTGTTCCAAACACTGCACTACAAAGTTTGCTTTGACGAATCTTGTTATGAGACAAAAAAGTTTTGGATGGCCAATTTTTGGAGCTGGTATATTAGGAACATTTACCCCAAATAAACGATTTAAACCAGTATAAGCAAACTTGGAAATTGTACTGTGTTTGACTTGAGCTACTAGTTAGGAATGCAATGTGCAGATTTTGCTGTTAAATTCTTGAGAGATCCATACGCTTCGTTAGTATGTGTTTCATGATAAAATGTTTTACGTAATGTTAGTAGACAAACTGATTCGTCAAAATTAAACTATTAAATATTTTGATCACGAAAATTCAATTCACAATTTTCAACGATGTTTAGTTTGATCTGAGATAATTTACGCTACTTTGACATTTAAAGCTACATAATTTTAATGCGAAGGGAATTCAAGATTTGATTACTGTGCTCGTTTCCAAATTTATTTGGTCAAATTTTTTTTTATTATGTTGTATGTAAACGACAACAGAGTACTTTCATTTCCTTACAGAACATTTCTAGAACTGAAACCATATATCTTTTCCATTATTTCGCAGGAAACTAAAAAAAATATCGTTCTTTCGGTTTGCTTTTACTGAGTTTACGTCCTCCATCAAAGAAGTTCACACATGTATACGATGCGATATGATGGAAATGTTGTGAACTTTAACTTTTAATGTTGATTCAGAAAAAAGTATTTTTTTCTTTTGCATGATTTGTGAATGCTCAGAAGTGAATATTTATGGAAAAAATTTCTCTCTCTATGAACACAGATAACACAACAAGCAATTCTTTTTTAATAAGAAGCACTTCCAATCGCAACAAATGCACTTTAAATTCACTGATTTGGCACAACCGTTAATTTCTTACGAAACGGAATGTTTCAAAAATATACTTATATAGTAATTGGATCACAAATGTTCCACATACGAGTATCAAAGCCATGAATGCCGATCAACAATAATATTTTTGTAGTTGCACCAAAAAAGCTGCGAATATTTCATGGTCCTCACGTCTTTGAATCAAATTTCAACCAAATTTCAACTATGCCAGGACTGTTGTTGTTTTCAATGCTTAGTATGAACAGCTCTTGATAGAGGCACAACAATTATCGCCTATCTTAATTTATATTTGGCATTGATATCAATCGAATCTCAAATGATCCCCAATGCATTTAAAACCAGTTCGTTCATCCTCGGTTAAATCCGTGGTCTGACTACCACGGATTTCATTTAACGTATGGTTTAGGATCCGTTCAGTGGTTACCCTAATGTATTTGTTCACCTTACCAAACCAAAGATCCTTCCAATTTTCCAGTATATTACTCAAATGTGATACCAAAACAAAATCACTGTTTAAGTTTGTTTTGGATGCGCTTCGTGTTGATTCTAGTGATGGGCTCAAAAACGAAAAACAATTTGAAAAAAACGTTTGGCTGCAAAAAACGAACGAACAGTTTTTCCAAATAGCGACAAACAGTTTTTCTAAACTGAAACTTATTTTCGAAAACCAAAAGCATTCTAAAACCAATTATTCCAGCTATTCCACAACGAATAGTTTTTCTAAAGCCAATCGTTTTTCTAAAACGAATCGTTTTTTTAAAACGAACTGTTTTTTTAAAACGACCTGTTTTTTTTAAAACGAACCGTTTGTCGTTTTTTTTTCAACGAAACGTTTGTTTAAAATTTTTCTTTTTTTTTAAAACGAATGGTTTTTCGTTTTTCTCAAACGAATCGTTTTTTTTATAACGAACTGTTTTTCTAAAACGAACTGTTTTTTTTAAATGAATCGTTTTTCGTTTTTCTCAAACGAATCGTTTTTTTCAAACGAACTGTTTTTTTTTAAACGACCTGTTTTTTTAAAACGAACCGTTTTTTATTTTTTTTAAACGAATCGTTTTTCATCGTTTTTGGTTTTTTTTTAAACGAACCGTTTTTCGTTTTTTTTAAACGAACCGTTTTTCGTTTGTTAATACGAACTGTTTGGCAGTGGAAAACTGTTTAGCTGCGGAAAACAGTATTTACGTACTTGCGAGCATTTTCGTACCTGCAAATATTTTATTCAAATATTCAAAAAGTTTTTAGGGCAAAAGGAGCTGAAATCGGACAAAATCGGCCAATTTTGGGTTAGAGTGGTTTGGGTCATAACGGGCCAGGACCTATTGCTGTGATACAAAAATTTCGGTTTTGTAGGGGAGTAAACTAGCTTTACGGCGCTTTTGTTGATTGAAAGTGGAGGAGTACAATAGTGATATTTCAAATTTACGAGACCGCTGGAGGTAAGGTGCTCCTGAACTCATGTTCAGCCTTACAGAAGAGGTTGCATGTTTAATAAACGAAACATTGTTTTATATCATTTTTTAATAAAATTTTGGACAAACTTCATGCTTCAGTGAAGCGAAAAGGAAATCCGACTGTTATAGATTAGCCAGGAAAAGTTTTGTATCAGAGATCGCTCGATGAAAAGTCATATAGATGACAACAGGATTAGTTGGTCCTATCTTAGTATTTTTTTACTTTGGTCATTTGAACAAACACAGGAGGTGTTTTTTGCATATAATAAAATTAAAAACAAATTAAATTGATTGAATTTAATGGCCCCTAGATTGGAGAAAGCCTTGCCAAATAAATGACTGACCATTGGAAAGTTACGGACAAGCTGCACAGACTAATAACTCGGTATTCTTTCAAGGCCAGTCTAGCTTGGGAACGTTGTTTCTGGAGGGTGGGGGAGAGCATGTCAGTCCGTTTCATTACACCACTACAAATCGTATACATTGTACATATGTAGATATTTACATAGTTCAAACAGGTATTTGGAACAGGTATTTTTTCGTACTCGTACTAGTTATACCTAGTATGTGAAATTCCTAGTACGACCCAACCTTTATTGTCGTACAGCATAAAATTTGTTTCTTTTCGTTAATTCAAACTGTTTTTTTTTTTCAAACAGTTTTAAAAAACAGTTGTTGTTTTTTAAAAAAAAACAGTTCGTTTTCGTTTTTTGAAAATAACAGAAACGCCCATCACTAGTTGATTCCCAGTTCCGATAATTATTCATCTTTCAAAATGTAGTCTAACCCGAAAAAGTTGTCTAATAGTTCAAAAAGTTAAGAAACATTGCTGAAATTGTATTTGATAAGAAAAATATTTTCGAGAATATAAAAGCCAGAAGGAACAAACTGGGGAAAAATTGCTACAACAGTTTAATGCATTGAGGTAAATGGAAGAAAAAAAATTGTTCTTTTCGGTTTATTATCCCTACAATACACAAGTAATTTACCTTAAACTGTAGATTCTAACAGTGAAAATATAGAGATAATAAGGAGCTTTATATGAGCGCGGTACATAATTTTCTCCATATTATATACTCTCTTCCAGATTGAGTTGCTTGGTCGATGATAGTTTAAAAACTAATAGCTCGGTTGAAATAAAGCTTGCCTTTTAAAACTTTGAAATCAACATCTCGTACGGGTCATTAAGTTTGCGGAATTCGGGGTAACAAATGCAAATAAAAATGCAAGTATTTTTATCTTTAATTTATTTTTCTCTTCTCTAATATATTGTTTGTATCCTTCAATTAGTTTAAGTATATCAACTAAAAAAATGTTTTGCCTTTGTCCAAAAAGGATGTCAAAACCGTGTCCTTCACTTCTTCGTCGTTTGAAAACTTCTTCCAATGAAGTTCCTCTTTCAATTTAGGGGAAAGATAATAGTCGCTGGAAGCCAGGTCCGTGTTTTAGGGCGAATGATGTAAAATACCGTAGCCCACCTAACTCCGGGCAGCCAACACAAAACGACTCTTGTGAGCAGGCGCGTAGTCGTCCATAAATAGAACACCTTTGATTTGGGGTTCCAAAAAATGATCACCATGACTTTTCCAGCAGACTGTGGTACTTCGAACTTGGTAGTGGTGTGCCTTTTTTGTGCTACTGCATAGAGTTTTAAATTGACTTATAATAATGAATCCAAGTCCTATCTTTAGTAATGGTTTGAATCAATACTCTATTGTCGTCGTCACTATAGAGGTACAAAGACTTTTGTATAAAATCTTCCAATATCAACTTTTCAACTTCTTCAATTAGTCGTCCTGGTGGTAAGTCGTCTTCAGTTAGTCGTCCTGGTGGTAAACAAATGATATCGCTTTCATTATAGTTTGAACCGATTTGCCTTCTTTGGTAAGAAGCTTTATACAAACGCGGTACATAATTTTCTCCATATTTTATACTTTCTTCCAGATTGAGTTGCTTGGTCGATGATAGTTTAAAAACTAATAGCTCGGTTGAAATGAAGCTTGCCTTTTATCCTTATAATTAGTCTCTGAAATAATTATGTTTAGTTGAACTATCCTCATTCGTGACAAATCTACTCATTCCGCGAACTTATGACCCATCCTCGTTAATGATGAAAATGCTCAGCACTTTCCCAGCATTGAAAACAAAGACCTACCACAATGGCTTCACGTCGAAATCAACTAACCCTGCGAATCCCGTTTTCATCCGATGATCTCAACAAAACTACAGGGATGAAAAAATGAGTGGCGGTTACCATGCGAACAATTTTCAATGCTTGGAAATCTTCGACATTGGTTAATTCTTGATGCTTGCCATATGAATATTTAATGGTAACATCTGTGCTAACACCAAACTAAAACAATACCAAATCAGCTTTACGATGAGACTAACCCACCCTGTGACCTTTGTTTTGATCCGATGACTGCATTGGAAGCTAAAAGAGTGCAAAGAAACCTGGATTTGCCCCCGCAAAAGCTTTCAAATTTTCGAAATCTAAATATTTGTTGTCACTAAAAGATCGTAACCATTTGTAAAATTCATGATAACAAAACTTACTAAAAAAATTACAATAGAATATAAAAACTACCATAGCTACAACTATATCATGATCTTTCAACAAAACTCCTATTAAATTTGGGGTTCAATAAGTTCCGTTTAATTTGTTTTGGTTTCTTCACTGCACCGGAAGTGTTACAGAACAAAATTCTATTTTGCTGAGCGAACATTTCAAAATTTGAGACACAGAAATCACCGTAGCTGGTATTTCCAACCTAATTTTTCGACTAAACTTCTATCAAACTTGGCTTTAGGTAAAGTTTAGCTAATGTATGAATTTCGTTAAAATCTAGTAACCGGATCAGAATTGTAGGGCAATAAGTAGTTTGTTTTTTTGCGATTTTTCAAGATAAGACCTTTGCCACTAAGTGTCAAAATCACTTCTACCAGCCCTGCTCTCTCTTAGGACTAATGTATCCTGTGAATTTCATATTGATCTGATTATCTGATCGTGAGTTTTCGTCGACAGAAATTTCGAGTGCTCAAAGTAGAGATAATTGGGTGATGGGTTACCGTTCTTATGCAACACGGAATTTCGAAAATTTCTATTTGACAGGGTGAACAAAAGATAAAATTTATGGATAATGTGCATTTTTGGTCAAAAAGAGACAAGTTTTGAAGGAGGTCGTTGATTTGAAGGATTTTTTTTTCAAATAGCTACAGGCTCTCCAGTTCAAGTCATGTATGTTTCTTATCAATATTAATATGCCCTGGAAATTTCGCGATGATTCAATGTTTGTGTCAAAATTTGAACAAAATTCTTTGGTAGGCACTCAACGTCCTCATAGGATCGAAAATTTCCAATTCTTTATCATAAGCAAGCATAAAACTTCATCAGTTTGAATTTCCAATACTTGCTCTATAAAAAAGTCTTTGCATAGAAATATAGAGGTACATCAAAATTCACTAAAATGCATCCTGCCAAAACGTTATAGATATTTTAATTCTAACTGGTTGTGGTCCTAACTTCTATAAATAACAAAGTTTTTTAAGCGCAGTTTGCTGTTTTACGAGGAATAGCTTGGCTTATAATGATTCGCATCAGCCATCGGTTTCGGCAACACCCGTTTGGTGGGTTGGACCTTTCTTGTTACTGAATACTAATTCATTTACTTTAAACTAAATGACTAAATGATTTAAACTTCTTTTATTTACATTTGTAAGAAACTCAAATTCGCCAAATCAAGGAAGTTGCCTAAATCAGTGATGTGCTTTTTATTATGAACCATTAATAACGAATCTACAATTATAGTGTTGGAAGATCTCAAATTCTAATCTATGGTTTTGAAACGTCTGACAGTGAAAAATCTGGTGATCTAGATCAACGATGACCAACCTTTTGCATACAGTGCGCCAAATTTTTTCGCAGAAAATTTCACATGCGTCATGTGACTCAATTTTTCTATATACATACTTACGTCAACCGTTGTGGTGGGAAAATAGTGACGGTGGCAAGATTTGTTTTGGTTTTGGGTTTCGTATAGAAATAGCTCAATCATAGAGTCAAATCAGTTCCTTTACGCTAACTCAAAAGACACACGTTTATTTGAGCACCAATCGTAAATATTCAGATATGATCTCTTGGGGGAAAGGACCTGTCTTTTATTCTAGTAAAGATATAGAAACTACGTGAAGAGAGGTTGAGAGCGATGATGCGTATACAGTGAACTTTTTCCTGATTTTCTAGTTAAACCAGTTTATTGATTGTCTTTTTTACTGATTTGATTCATGAGTGTAAAGGTAGAAACACACTGCTGTCACGTGCCATACATCTGCAGTATCATTTAGTATGCTTAGAAGCACACTGCTGGCACGTCACGTCACGTCACGATACCCGGACTCATGTGCTGTCACGTGAGGGAATGCCCCCTAGAAGTACGGGCGTAATGCAGAATAATGACGTCCCACTAGACTGTCAAAGTGTCGCGAAAAACACACGCAGTCTTATGGGACGTCCGCGGGAAAATGTTAATTGTACAGGCTGTGTTAAAGTGAGTGAAATGAAAATAAAGTGAGATGTGCGGAACAGTGCTAGTGAAAAGCTAAATTAAAAATTAATGCGGTGCGTGCGGTATAATTGGGAAAATTCGCTACGAAATGTTTATCGGCTGGTGTTAGGTTATGTGACGTTTCGTGTCGATTTACTGTCGATACAATCAATTGATACAGAATGCAAGTTATGGCTAAATACTATTATTATAACGCGTCCACGCACAAAAAACTAACGTTTTATTCATATTATAGCTAAAAATCCGCACGTAAAATCTCGATGTATATCGGCACTGCCAGATGGAAATGACGTCATAGCTAAAATGATTACGTAGCCTGACGGCTAGGGCTGCCAACTCTCCCGGAATTCCGGGATTCTCCCGGAAAAATACAGTTCATTTAAAAAATCACCCGGCTCCCGGAATGCAGTTAATTTCTCCCGGAAATTTAACAAAAATTGCCTTCACGGAATTATTATATTTCATGCTCACTTTTATATGCTTATAAATAATACAATATTAATGATTAAAATTCGTAAATTGCACTAGATTTGTACAATTGATGAAATAAAAGATCTGAGTGCTTCTTTATATGAGCCAATAAATGAGGATAAATTGTACGACGATTACTGTTTGCTGCGAGAAGTGCAGGACCTTATCGCAAGTAAAACAAAGAGGGAAGACTTGCGATGGGTTAATTTTTTTGAAAAATGTAAAGAAGAATCGGGCGAAGAAATAAAAAAACTTGTTACATTCGCTCTATCGATCCCTATCTGCAAATGTTGCCGCTGATCGTGTTTTCAGCGTAGTAAACGAACTGTGGTCAGTAGATATATAATACCAGTTCTGGCGCACTTAAGAGGAGCAAAAGCGGCGCAAATAATAGGAGCAATAAGGACATGGTGCCTTCGATTATCGGCCCGCGCATGACGTAAGTGATGATCTTTGAACTAATAAACAGCTCAACTGAGCTTTTAGCTTATTTGACAGGGTTGTTTATCAGTTCAACTACCCTATTTATCAACCCAACAAGGTTCTTTATTAGCTGAACAGGGTTGTTTATCATTTCAGCTAGGCTGTTTATCAGCTCAACTGGGCTATTTATCAGTTCAAGATCATCGCTTACGTCATGCGTGGGATGCGCGTGCCGGTAATGCAGGCACCATGTCCTTATTGCTCCTCTTTGCTCCTCTTATTCACTCTTCTTTTGTTCCTCTTAAGTGCGCCAGAACTGTATTATAAATCTACTGTGATGAAAAAATCGTAATCGGCTTAATGAAACACATGTAAAATCAGAAATTCAGGTATGCACAAATTTTAATTACACATTTAAAGAATTCTATAGCTTTATCCTTGCAAATCAAAAGACATTACAGGCAACTCGTTGTGTGAAGAAATATCATTTTAAATAAATAAAATTGTTTTTCATTTATTTTTTTTATTTTCCTCCCGGATTTCCGATCCACTGAGTTGGCAGCCCTACTGACGGCCCGTACTTCTAGGAGGCATTGCGTGAGCTCACGTTTTCGATCATCTGCAAATTTAGATTTTTGAGCTCACGTGACAGCACGTTTAACATGTAACGTATATTTTTGAATGTCGCACATGGCCAAATAAGTACTGATTAATCAAAATACGCATTATAAGTGCATATATGCGCATTGAGTGACGCAAATACTCATATGTGTAAATCGTAGTTTTAGCCAGTTAAGATCAACTTAAATTAAGTGGAACTCACGTCCACGTGAGCTGCTCTCATGACACAAGCGTGTTTCCTAGCGTGAGCTCATGCCTCCACACGCACGACGTGACAAAGCGTGAGCTCACGTGACGTGACAGCAGTGTGTTTCTACCTTAAAGGTTCATTTTTCAGCGAAATCATGTAAGCCTTTCACACAGGCCAGACAGATTTAGATTTTGAGCAAAATATTCAAATTAATATGAACGTAAATCTCGTGTGAAATTGTTGTTTTTTTAAAAAACTTACATATGAATGTTAGTTAGCTCATGGCTTGGATTTTAGTTTTCTTGAAATATGTTTATAATACGTGTTAATGTTTAATTTCCTCCGCAGAAATGTTTACGTTTGATTCCATTATTTGCATCCCCATTTTTTGAACGAAATACCCGTTTTTCGTGCACCGCCTAGCTCGGCAAACCTCAGTTTTCATAATTTTATCAACGCTTTTTCTTCTTGTTCATTCTACATTGTCATTTTCCGATGATTTTGGAGCTAATTTCACTTTTTGGGAACAACTGGCGAATTACAATTAATTCGAACATATTTTTCTTCTTGTGGATCCAATTTTTCTTCTTGTGGATCTTGTGGATCCAAATCAGGCTGATCTAATATGTCAAAAGACAATAGTTTTTTTTTTGTCAAACCTGAAAGATTTAAGGCTGATTTGGTCTCAAATTGATCAGTTAATCGAAATCGTATGATTTTGCTTCAGTTTAAGCGTACTAAAGCACATCCAATAATTGTCAACTGTCAAAAATTTGACAAACTGATAAGTTAAAAGACTACATCAATTGAATTGAAAGGACTCAGGCTTTGGAAATAAGAAGATTTATTGTTAGAGTGCCTACTTTGAATCAAAAAGAAGGCACAAGAACGCAATGCACCACTTGCAATCATCTAATGTGCTACGCTTGGTACACGCTCCATAGTTTGGCATTTACTAGTCTAGACAAACCCAGACATCTTTTGACAGCCACTGCTTTCAGACTAACAATTTTATTTAAGAAACATTTAGGAACATTGACAAAGCGTGAGATGTGTTGCTCTAACAAAAGATTTGTAAATATTTAAGCTTTTATCTGGAAGAAGCCCACTGCTTACATCCGTGATTCTTTTTGACATATTTAATTCCGTTGATTAGCTTAATTTTCTTCAATGTAAAATTTTTATCTGAAACGTTATTAATAATTTTACCCAGAAATTTAACTTCTGTTGCCCAATCAACTTCCCTACTTTCAATTTTGATTCTAGAAATTTTTTAACCTTTAATAAGAATGATACTATAGCATTCATCAGGGTTTAGGAGCAGTTAAAGTTTTCTTGCAGGGTTTACAAACTCACAGACACTAAACTGTAATTCTTCAAAACACTTATTATTAATTATTCTTGTTTGATGCCAGAATAATGGAATCATCAGCATATTTTATCATCCTAATATTATTATTTGAGGACTTATGCAATTCAGCCGTATAAATATTGAAAATGAGTGGGCTTAAAACATCTCCTTGAGGAGTACCGCTATTCAGGGGCGGCTCGTCGTTGTACGCAAAGGAAGCAGTGCTTCCCTTGCTAATCACCTTGCCCTATACAAGAAAAATAGCTTAACAATACATATTGAAATTCAAAGCAAATCAATTGATTTTATATAAACTAGCATCCAACATCAATAAAAAAATTTACGAAACTCAAAACACTATTCATCTCACACACGAGATAGTTCTCACAGCCAAAGTGCCTTACAAGTAGTTTTATCTCGCGTTTAAGAGAAACTTACGGATATCTTGCGTTTAAGAGAAAACCTCAAGCATCTCGTACAATTGGAAGCCAGAACGCTCAGCTCATTGCAGCGTATTGAAATATGCTGGACAGAACACTAAAGTCATCTTGCCTCAATGCACGTACCATGATGTGTGCATACACCCCATTGCAAGCATCACGCAATCGATGGTCATAAACACTTTGCAATGAATGTTCCCGAATAGCAGCGCGGACGCTGCTCAGCTCACCGCGTCTTCCTGAGTAGAGAAAATCAAAAACCCCTCGCTTATTCAGCCGCTAAATGGCCCAGAAATAATTGTGAATGAACGCAGCACAATTTGTAGCGTACTCTGTTTGGTTTCTATTTCGCTACAGAACTTGGAGCTGGTATGCTTTGGGTGACTGAGTTTAGGATGTTATTTATATGTATGAATACTGTAATGAATTCGTTGTTTAACATAAGATGTTATTTGTATGTTTCGTTTCTGTAATGGATTTATTACTGAGTTCAAGAGTTTAATGTTTGCTGTAGATTGAAATTCTTCTGATTTGTCTGTTTGTTTGTTTGTGCTGTTAGTGCGTAAGTTAGTATTGGAATGATTAAAGAAAGATAGTGGCTTTTCACTTAAATAGTACAAGAATATTAACGTTCGGCATACAACGTGAGGTTATTTCAACCCCAAATCTTAAAGACATGAAGTTGATTTTATGGAAGAGGTATGAAAGTATTTTTTTAAATAAATGCTTTGTGTTTTATTATTGCTTATTGATACAAAGAATAAAATAAATATTTGGCAAGTTCTGTTTAATATATGTATACACAGAATAGATAAAATGCTTTATGAGGTAAATCTAACCCCACCTTGTATGGGTGAGGAATTATTTTCACGTTGTTTGCCGAAGGTTTAATTCATTTTGTCTTGAAAATTGAATTTCACCATATAACATCTACTGCGGTATACTTTTCTCTTAGACTATTTGAATAGATAAAAGTAGTTTATAGATTCGTGGTGACCAGGACCACTAATTTTCACTTTTTACTTAAAAAAAATAGTTCTAATTTGCAATATCTTGCATTGTGATTTCCTAATCTTGCATCATTTAAATATTACTGAGATTATAATGTGATCATAATGAGTAGAAATGTCACTGAGTCAAACAATTGGAAATTGAATGCAACTTTTGATGTATTTGCTGCGCTGAAATTCCTACTTGTTTATCTTGGAAAAATATGCAAAAATATATCTGCTTCCCCGAGTCTTAAAGACACGAGCCGCTACTGCCGCTATTATATACCTTCTGTTGTGCAGGAATGATAGTATCCTAAAGGTATATTCCTCCGGAATATTGAGTCTGTAAATGATTGATTCTAGCACCTCAAGGTCAACATTCTCATATGAGTTTGAGATAAACAACAATGTCCTTCGAAAATTTCAGATCAATCGGACAAAAAGCAAAGAATACAAGTTATTATTTTAGTATTAATTTAACACAGTCAAACGCTGCACGCATCTTGAGAAATGAAACGTGCCAAATAGGAAGCGCAAGAATTGATCCTGCATTCGATAAAAATAATAAAAGTCAGATCATCCGCTATAACAACTTCAGTCCGTCCTTTGAGAAAATATATGATGCAAGCAAATGTGGGCATAAATAGATCAATTCGTAACAAGATACAAAAGTGCCATTTACAGATCCGTATGTAATGCAAAGCACGCATGTCGATGTGTATTATATTAACCCATATCTTTGACCTCATTAAAATTATTAAATATCGCTTTTAGTAGTCTCCTTGTTAAAAACTAATAGTAGTCTATAGTAGTCTCCTTGTTAAAAACATGTATATTGTACTACCATCATCACTGATTTGCATCTAGTGATCTTAAATTCTTCCAGCATTCTCAGGTGGTATACATCATGACTTAAGAAATCTTTTTGCTCAAGCATCTTCGCTGCATGCGCTTGATTTATAGAAACCACTATGCATGTATGCAATTGGTTTCATTACTTTGTCGTTCGTATTTTGGAAACTTCAGGCTTTGGCACTAACCACAATTACTATTTAAGACTGCAAATTTGTATGTATGTATGTGCATAAGCAGGCAATCTGCCGGCATATTTCAAATGACTGACTCCTGAGATCAATAGCCAAGTTCGAAGACCGGGAAAGACAAAGCGTATACACAGTTTTCACTTAATTTGCATGCTAAGTGTAATGTCATCGGAGTAGCGCAAAATCAAACGAAGACTTCGATGAGGAAAGTCAATGTAAACTGGAAGCCCAAAACTCAGTAATGCACCACGAATTAACGGGAACGACAGCGCATTATGTATTTTTGTGTCTGTACGTTCAGGCCACATTCACTGGTTAAGCTGGCCATGTATTGTGGGAACCAGTGCATTTCACTGTTTGCTTTGATGACTCGCTGACATGTTGTACAGAGTAGATGTATCGATGATCATCGATCGTGCGGTTACATATAGGCCAGGTGTGTACCTACCAGTACTCTGGTGAATGCTAACTGGAAACTAAGTCATTAAAATTCAGAAGTGAAGCCCGAGGTGCAATCCCAAGTATAAACGTTGTTGTGCAACAGTTACATGAAGAAAACTGTGTATTGCTGTGAATATCGACGCAGCCTGGTGAAAATCATCTGTAAATGGTTATTTCAGCCAAAATTCTTTCAATAACTCTTACTCAATCATTTATACTTAATTTTTACTATGAGTTCATACACATATTCAATCAAGTCTGCGTACTATCTAGTAAGCTCTCCATCATAAAAAATATAGGAATCAGTGAACGGTTCTTAACTCAAGTGACTTCGTAACTTTTGGTATGCTCTTAAGACCAAATAATCAAGTTTGACCCAACCTCTGATTTGAAGAAAGTAGAGACCTTTTTGATTTTGAAAGCCCTTTGAATTCGCCCAATAAAGTCTGCGTGTACTTAAAAGTATTTGGCAGTTTTAAATCGTATATATTCGCATAAGTTTGTTTGGAGACTACGCCGGTGGAAACCTTGGAAATTTAATACATTAATCTAGTACAGATCGTCGCAAATAAGAATACAAATATTGAAGATCATAGATTAATTCTAAATCTTAAAGAAAACGAAAAGAATTTTCCCTTTCTATCTGAAGTATTTATGTCGCAGATGTGTGTCTTAAAGTAGTCCAGCTAAACTTGGGCGTTATAAAATTTGTAAAAAAAACCCAAAAAAACTCTAGCGCACCTGAACCGCTAGAAAAACTAATGTTCGAAGAACAGTAGAAGAATCGTGCAGGTTTTGAGTGCATATTCCACCACATGAGCTGCTTATTACGGCCAAACTATTTCAAACGCCAAGTTCTACTTTGGTCTCAAGAATGTTTTATAACTCATATGGTGGAAGGTTTCAGAAATTACCACTGGCATGAATTTCAAAGTTTATGAGAGCAAAACACGGGTTAATTATATTCGTTATCAGTTGCTTATTTCACAAAATTTCGAAAGCAGCATCTCATATAACATCAATGAAGAAAATGCTCAGTGCCTGCAGCACGGTAACTGAAGTTGGTGTTTGGGGCTGCGATCCGAAAAATTTGCAGAACTTTGGGAATTGAAACATCGGTTATTTATTTTCATTATAAATGTTTCCGGTATGAATACTAACTGTAAGCATTTATTGATACAAAAGTAGCACAAACGACTCGTGCTGGCAACCTTTCGCCAGTATCAAAGCCAAAAATATATCACATCTGCTTCACGTTGTTATATTACATTCGAAGTTATAGGAGTATAAAGGAATTTCAGATTACCTGCAGCGAGTTTTTTCAAATAATGGAAAGCTTAATATTTGCTGTTTACTGTCACTACAATATCATTACCAATTGAAAATTCTACGACAAAACCGCTTAATAAAGATATTGCAAACAAACACAAAACCAACAATAGCTGGCAACCCTATCGTGGCTTTTCAACCAAATTTGGCCTGAATAATGTCTATAATAGGTTCCATCAATTGTATGAAATTCGAATTGATTTCATGACTGCACTGGAAGTTATAGGGCAAAACGTTTTATTTTTCTGAGCAAATTTTCAAATCCAAATACACAAAAATTACCATAGCTGGCAGCACCAATCGAATTTTTCAACCAAATTTCTATCAAACAGAGTTTAGAGTAAGGTTCAGCTACTGTGTCAATTTCACGAAAATCTGGTTACTTATTCAAATTTCATAGGGCAAAAAGCAATTTTTTTTTCTTTGTAATTTTTCAAGATGGCACCACTGGCACGGAGCTGCCCACAATTCAAAATCGCTTCTATCAGACCTGGTCCTACTTAAGTTCAATGCATTCCGTAAATTTCAATGGTATCTGATTATTGATTCCTGAGTTCACGTGAACAGAAGTTTTTGATGCTAAAAATATAGGTTGACTGGGAAAGGGTTACCGTTCTTGTCCGACATGAAATTTCCAAAGTTTTTCTTTGAACGTGTAGATAAAGCATAAGATTTGTAAACAGATTGGTTTTATTGTAAGAAATGGACAGTTTTTGGAAATTCAATGGTTTAATGTTTTCACTTCCAAATTTTTATTTTTTTCAAATTTAAGACACCAAAATTATCATAGCTGGCAGCTCCAACCGAATTTTTCAACCAAATTTCTACCAAACGTGGTTTTAAATAAGATTCAGCTACTGTGTGAATTTCGTCAAAATCGAACGATTCAATCAAAATTTATAGGGCTAAAAGCAGTTATCTTTTTTAGTGATTTTTCAAGATGGCACCACTGGCACAGAATCACCCGCTTTTCAAAATCACTTCTATCAGACCTGGTCCTATATAGGACCAATACATTCTGGAAATTTCAATTAATTCTGCTCATTGGATCGTGAGTTTCCGTGAACAGAAGTTTTTGATGCTAAAAATATAGGTAAATTGGGCAAGGGTTACCAGGCGTGCCCGTTATACCATATCAAATTTTTTTGTTTGTTTATGTAAACAAAGCACAAGGTTTACATATGAGTGGTTTTTTTTTGAAGAAGCGGCAGTTTTTCAAGAGAAACGATGATTTGGAGGTTTTCAATTTCAGTGCCTGCCCTAGCTATAGGGTTGCCAGCACGCTCATCAAAAGCTACTTAAATCTACAACTAAATAATATCAATATGTCCTGAAAATTTCGTAATGATTGAATAACTCTGTCAAAAGTTATCGCAATTTAAAAATTTTCAAATTTTCTCGTTCTATTTTTAGGCACCCAGCGCACACATAGGGTTAAAAAATTCCAAAATATTATTCGATTCATATGTAAAACACGTTCAAAATTTGTTTTGTCAACTTTATTTTTGCAAAAATTATTTGTGTTTGGAATAATAGGTATATTAAAAATATCACTAAAATGGCCGCCGGCGCCAAAGGATTAAAGATTTTCAACTTTTTGTGAGACCTGGCACTATTCTGCATATACACTAATGTGTTCTGAAAATTTCAGCTCAATCGGATTGCGCGTTCCTGAGATTTTTTCACTGAAATTTTTTGATGATATATATATATATATATATAGAAATATGAATTTTTGGCCAAAGTGATTTTAATACTAATGTTCTTCTTCGAACATTAGTAATAAACAGCATTTCAACTGGCAGCAGAGATTAATGAGACATTTAGAAATACAATCAGTCCACATAGCCTTAAAAAATGTGGTTATCTAGATCGCGATGCACTTATGAAAGCTTGTTGGTTCCAGATTAATACACGAAAGCGAATGGTGTTTGCAAAAACTTAGCACACCGAAAGAAACCTGAAAATAACCCTAGCGCATCAGAACCGCTAGAAACACAAATGCTCGAAGAACAGTAGAGGATTTGTGCAGATTTTGAGTGTGTATTTTACCACTAGCTACTTATGGACACCCTAAGCAATAATAGACCCTAAGCCGATTAAATTTTGATGACTTCATCGAAAGTTACAGCGATAGAAAGGTGTTTGGGGCTGCCATCCAAAAAATGGTAGGGTTAACAGCGGACTAAGTGAATTTAGTCCTAAGGTGTTTACATCGACCTGACCTAAAATTTGGTCATGTCGAATTTAGTCCTCGTTTGTACGTGACAGCTTTCATTTGGCTCAATTTAAGTTCATAACCTGTAATTACCTTTTCATATGTCTCTTAAATGTGATTATTTAAATGATTTTGAGTCAAATGAGAGGGCTGCGAGCTTAAATTCAACGTACATATATTATTAATAGTCGCGCGAAAATCAAGGCTTAGGTCGGGTGTGTTTACAGCGATATAGTCCACGACCTATTTTAGGTCAGGTCACTTGAAATCGTGTACTAAATTATCGCTTTGGTCGGGTACTGAGGGTTTACAGCAAGTGGACTAAATAATTTAGGTGAAATTCGGTTTATAGTCCGCGAACTAAACGTCTGCTGTGAACGCTATCATTGTTTACTTATTTTCATTGCAAATGTTATGTAAGCATTTATTGGTACAAAAATAACAAAAACACTTCGTGCTGTCAACCTTTTGCTAGCACCATTTACCACACGTTGAAGTCAACCTACTCTGCAAATTTCGTATGGATCCGATGACTGCATTGGAAGTTATAGAGATACAAAGAAATTTAGGGTAACCACCCGCAAAAGTTTTCTAGATCGTAATAAATGTCGTTTATTTTAACTATAAGATCATTATGTTCTGAAATTATTATGATAAAATCGCTTACTTAAGATATGAAAAAAAAAATACAAAAGCAACCATAGCTGGCAGCCCTATGATTTTTTTCCAACTAGATTTCTGCTGAGTATTGTCCACAACAAGTTCAGTTTGCCATATGAATTTCGTTCTGATTCCACGACTGCACTTGAAGCTATAGGGCAAAGATATTTTTTCCTGAGCAAATTTTAAAAATTTAAAACATTAAAATTACCATACCTGGCAGCTCCAACCGAATTTTTCAACAAAATTTCTAATCTACTGTATGAATTTCATCAAAATCTGGTGACTGAATCAGAATTTACAGGGCCAAAAGCAGTTATTTTTCTTAGTAATTTTTCAAGATGGCACCACTGGCACAGAATTGCCAAAATTTCTACCAGACTGGGTCCTACTTAAGACCAATGCATTCTGTAATTCTCAACAGTATCTGATTATCGGGTCGTGAGTTCCTGTGAACAAAAGTTTTTGATGCTAAAAATGTAGGTAAATTGGGGAAGGGTTATAAGGTGTGCTCATCGTAAAATTTCAAATGTTTTACTTTGAATATGTAAACAAAGCATAATATATAAAGGAGCTGCTTTTTTTCCAAAAACCGACAATTTTGCAGGAGAGTCGATGATTTGAAGGCTTTCACTTTCAGCACCTGCCCTAGCTAAAGAGTTTTCAACACGCTCATCAAAATCTACAACTTAATAATACCAATACGTCCTGAAAATTTCATAAAAATTTAATGACTCTGTCAAAAGTTATCGCAATTTAAAATTTTTTAAATTTTCCAGACCTCTTTTTAGGCACCTAGCGCACACATGGGGTTAAATAATTCCAAAACATTATCTGGTTCACATTTAAAACACGTTCAAAACTCGTTTCGCTAACTCGATTTTTTCGAAAATTATTTGTGGGCGGAATGATACGTATATCAAAAATATGTCTTAAATGGCCGCTGGCGCAAAAAGGTTAAAGATAATTAACATTTGATGAGATCTGGACCTATTCTGCTTATACATCAATGTATCCTGAAAGTTTCAGCTCAATCGAATGGCGCGTTCCCGAGAAATAGTCACTGAAATTTTTTGATGATGTATATATATATATATATATATATATATATATATATATATATATATATATATATATATATATATATATATATATATATATATATATATATATATATATATATATATGTATATATATATATATATATATATATATATATATATATATATATATATATATATATATATATATATATATATATATGTTTATATATATATTTGAAAATATGAATTTTTGGCCAAATCGATTTTAATACTAATGCTCGAAAACATTCTGCTTTCAGATCAGAGTAAATTTTGCATTTTTGGCATTAAAAGGCGGAAGCTGGTGTAAAGAAAACCTTACGCATCCATCTTGAATGTTTTGTGAGATTTGCAACTTATTGCTTCTATTAAAATTATTGCGAAGATTTGTTTATCGTACGGTCGAAAGATTCAACGAGACCCACAGTATTGGAGAACAACCTCGTTCAGGAGGTCCCCGTAGCGTGCGTTCTCTCGCAGGCGTTAATGCCATCAAGGATCGAATTCGTTGAAATACACTTCGTAAGTAACTAATAATGGCTCAGGAGATGAAGGTCTCCCTCTACCAGAAGTAAGCCTATCATTACATAGTCGGACCACAGGATGGGCGCCTTACGAAGATCAACAGGATATTTGCTGACCAGATATTGCTGGCTTTTCAGCTACTCTCAGCATAGATGATAGAACTTAGGACCACAACATACAAAGAGCTCCTTCAGCAGTACAGCAGCAATAAACATCAACAAATCTTGCTTAATAATGAAAACATTTTCAGGGTGGACGAAAAATTAAAACGTTAAAATGATAGGGTGTATGCATACAGCGCCAAGTAAGTCTGAGAGGTTGCAACAAAGGTTCAACGAGGACATAATCTAGTCTCAGTAATAGTATGGGGGGTGTCAGCTACGAAGGGGTCACAGATATTAGTTTTTGTTAGAATGTCGTAAAACCAAATACTAACAGACAGACAACTTTAAGGAGTGTGTGAAGCCATTGAACTCTAAGCTTTCACCTAACGTCACTGGGTCTTTCAGCAGGATTCTGCTATGGGAAATAAAACCCACACGACACAAGCATGGTTGGAAAGCAATCTTATAGATTTTATATGGGCATCGGAATGGCCTTCTGTAGGCTTAGGTTTGGATCATTTGGACTATAAACTGTAGGCAGAGCTAGAGAGGACGATTTGCAGAAGAAGACACCCAAACATAGCCTTAAGCGACCCAACGGGAAAAGTAATGCGTCGGCATATGTCTGGCAAGTTTTTCACGTAACCCATGCATTATCGATCCATAGTCTGTTAATTTATTTTTAACATTGCCTGTCTTAGGTTGGCAAGGCATAGACAAGGGGAACTATGAGCTTTCAGCTTTATTGTTTTATAAAAAGAACTTTTTCGAAAGCCAGACATCGTATTCTTGCATTCCCGTCATCTAGGAGGAATGCGAATTGAAGCTTTGGCCGGCGGCCGATCGTGTCCCTGCATAATTCGGAATGTTTGAATATTGCAAGCTGAGTGATTGTGATGCCCCTTGAAAATTCCAATAGCATATTCTCACACCTACTAGGGGTATTTGCTGCTCTTGTTTTTCATACATTTTACTTACCAGTGATGATTTGAAATGCAATTGAATTCAATTAATTTATTGGTCACAAAATTCATAGAAGAAGCTTACATACTAAGATTAACCTGTGTAGTAGCCTCCTTATAAGCATAGTTTGTGCAAGGAGGCCTATTCAACTCTTAGGTCTATGTCTTATCTGTATTGTTTTAACACTTACATCTAATTAACAATTTATAGATAGAAGATTAGTTCACAATGCGGACTAAAATAACTTTAAAATTACTTTAAATTCTTTATTAGATAGTGTTAGGAGCCATTTTTTTACATTAAATTTGAATCTTTCAAACGAATTAATATTTTTTAAATATTAAAAGACTTAGGTCCCACGTAGGAAAGAAATGTTTGTGTTTGTGTAGACTCGCAAAGCTACTCAGCACTTCCACTACATTCTCGTTGGGCGTTACAACTAATCCATTGATTTCGATATCATAAATTTCTCCTGCTCTAGTTGATTGACTTGGATTGGTAAAGTTTTTAACTGTTACTTTAAGTTGATGTTATCAGCGTCCAGTTTACCATATACATATATTGGAAAGGCTTTCTATTTTCTCGCTGTATTGGTCCATTTTTGTCTGAAACTCATCAATCTTATTGTAACAATAGTCCAAGGATCTACGGTACTCCGATAGTCCTTCCTTGAACATAATGCGCATCTTCTGCAGTTCTTTTGAGTGGGTTCGCATTTCCCGCTTGATTAACTCAATATTAGCCTCAATTTCGTTCAATTTTGCTCGCGAGCTAATTCGAAACTGGCTGCCTGGCAATTTTAACTTTTTGAAGAGATTGATAACTGTAATTCGATCTTAACATCGGCAGGATAGTTTTCTTTAGTTACGTCGGCACATCATGACGACATTATCACGCCTAAATCCAAACATAGCAAGCAAGGAACAATATATATATTTCGAGGAGAACTATATTTGCCATGTTCGGAAGATAAACAAAACCAATGATTCGAAGACAAGTTGAAAGTCTCAGGCATAATTTATTACACTACCTAAATTTAAAAACTGTATCACACACTAGTGGTAGAAAAGTTTATGTAAGATAGTAGTAAGATGTGGAATATGTATACTCAGGTATGTGTAGAAAATCTTCATAAATAAATCTTCAATATTTATAGAGCACGCATAAGATCGAGCTTCACTATTCACTGGCCTCGTTTACCGGCCGTGCGCCAGGCGATCATTAATGCCACCGTACCGCCATTGTGGCGACATCGAGCGCAGAAGATTACTATTCACAATATGATCTGCAAGCTTTCGCAAATGATATTGACTAATTTTCTCCGAAACTATTCAAAGCATCGAAATAACCAGAATACCGTGCAAAACCCTTTTCAATCGAAAAATTACTTTAATTTTCTCTGCCATTAATTTAAAAAATCATTCTCTTGCTCACATGCTCCTTCATAATTTTTTCAACAAATTGCGCTGTCGCAATCTTCATCCGTTTTTGCGTAGCAACAATAAAGAAAACTTTTCCAATGCATCAAACAGCATTATACTCCTTGCAATGCCACACCATTTTAGAACCCTCTTCATCGCAGCAAGAAACCGTATTCAAAATATCGGCTTCGAATTGTTTATTGCAGCAGGTCCGTCATCAATGCGAAGCCAAATAATTGTTACAATCGAATGCCGTATCTAAATACTCACTGTGTATAAATTTCAGAGTATAGCGTGACCAAATCGCTAGAATTAGGCCTGCATTCGGAACGAACAAAACAAAAAAAACAAAACATAAGTAAACCCCTCATTTTCGGGTTTATATCCATTTCTCATGTTTCCAAACGAATCCCAGCCAATCGATCATATGCGACCTGATTCTCCTGATTGTGGCTTAGTTTTGCAACAAGACATTGGAAACAGTTGAAATACGTCCAAATAGAATAAGGCCAACAATCATAATTGCTAATTATATGTATGTGAGAGACCGGCTCATTTGTGAAAATATAGTTTGAACAGTGGCAGAGCGAGCCACCTTCAAGTTTTTAGGCTAATCTTTGGATCGACAGCATCAGTTTCTCTGCCCATATGATGTTTGGTTAAGTTGATGGGATGCAAACCCAAATCTTAGCTCGAACTATGAGAATTGTGAGTTCTGTCTTATGGCCAATCCGCTAGCTAGGCAACTGCACCCGTGATATGTGCAAACGATAATGATGATGGTCAGTCATTTCCCAAATAGCCGTCAGCTATTCACCTCGCAATGAAAACTGTAATTATCCAGTCTAACATTTCTGCGTCACGTTTGGTGCCAGATTTGTGGGGCTGCCATATTTGAAATGGCAATTTTAAATATTATGATAAAAAAGGCTCCTTAACCTTTGTTATGTTCAACTTTTGACTATTTACGATATGACTTTCTTACCCGATATGCGCATAAACTTCCATAATTTAAAAAGCACGTTTTTAGCGTTTTTCGTTAATTTTTAGGGAGGAAATGAAAAGAAAGAAATGAATAAAATTTACTGAAACCGCGGAGCATTTGATACAAATTGTGAAAAATTGTGGTCTTGGAAATCAAGACATCGCTCATCAGTTGCAATTGACGATGATCAGCGTTGTTCAAAGAAACTAAACAATAAACGTCAATCGCAATTTTTTGCAATATATTTGTAAGTATAAATGATGCAATTCAGCCTAATCTATCATTCGAGTTTTTTATTTGTGATCCTTCTGGATGCGCAGTTTCCATTCAAACTCAATACGATTAGTTGTATTCTTTAGAAACATATTTTTCTTCTACTGAAAACTGGCACTGAAGGCTACATTTTTATAGTTTATACTTTATATACTATTTGCAAAAAAGAAATATCAAATCTATCCATAAGTTCCCGTATACTATGAGTCATATTTGTTCGAGTCTATATGAGTCATATTTGTTCGAAAAGAGGTAAGTAGCCTTTTTATTTTTTTCCCTGGAACTATATACAGCAAAGTAGTAAAAATGCTACAACAGCAGCCGCAGAGATAAATACGGTTGATGGTGAAAGCACTAATGTGTAAAAGGTGCACAGAAGAGTTTGACGACACGGTCTCAAAAAACTTGGTGGAGGTAGAACCAGCTTTAACCGTGGATATGATTGCAGGCAGGTTAAAGTCTTTGGTCCCACATCAGTTATCAACATCAAATTTCCAGCAAAGAGTGAACATTGGTTCCCATCCGTTACGTCACAATAAAAAAATGAAACAAAATATTGCAACAGGGGACAAAAGTGGGAAGTCTATAACAAATCCGTGGGAAAAAGAAAATAGTTGGACGCAAATCAGACACCAGGACAAACTGCCAACCCAGGACTGCACCCACAAAAGATTTCAATGCAGCCCTTTTAGTGAACAAGAGGAAGGCTCTTTTTCATCACCATTTAGGGAAACTGTTTGTTTCCCTATAAATGAAAATAATATTTTGTATATGAAAAAAATATATCTATTGTCTTTTACATAAGAGTAGAATACTTATTAAACTTACATGCTACCCATGGATCAAGTACTAAAGGTTACGACATAAGCGTGACCACGCCTACTTATGACGAAATAAGATGCAAACACGCCTAGAAATTATCCCGAAATAACTGGTTTTTAGGTGAATGAAGAGTACTGTTTTCGGTTGTGTCCAAATGTTTCTGTTAATGAGTTTATTGGATGTTGCAAGTCTAGGCAGACGGGCACTTAAATTGCTGATTTGAAATGGAGAAATTGAAAGTACTTGAAGTGTATGTTGCCTCTTTTATGCTCTAATTAATTAAGTTAGAGTACAAATGGTGCAATATCGAATTTTAAATTCTTTAAATACACGGCTTTTCACAAAGGAATTATTAGAATTTCGCATATTTTGATTGTGAACTCATTCAAGGATAAACGACTAAAGTTAAAGTATCATTAAGCGATATTTAAATGAATTTTAATTTCGTCTTTTAACGATGTTTAGTTAGAATTACCATATAATAGACAGCACTTAAATGATCATTTATGACAAATAATCATTTAGGCAGCGCTGAATGTTTACTATTTATACAATGAAAAGTAAAAACCAACACAATTCATACAGTCGACTATTTTTCCATAATTCACTGGTCTCCGGTACGTGACGAAATAAGATGCAGCGCCGAACAGCGAAAACCTATTGTCGTAATCTTATTTCCTTGATTCATGCATGCTACCAACATCAAAAATGAAAACTATCTTAGCCTACTTTGTATATATAAAATGTTGTGTTGGTTGAAGTGTAAGGTGTTTCTGGATTGTGGATGTGTAATTGTATTATGTTTTCCCGCACTACTCCCCCCAAGTGTCAGGATAACGCTGAGGTCGAGGAGTTGGATTAGCGTGGTTTGTTAGCATTGGCGACTGCCTGTACGAGCCGTGCCGAGATGGACGATGGCCAGCTCTCGGGGCCCGTAAACAGCATGCTCACAAGGCTGAGGCAGTCGCCAGCAGCGCTGCCTAGATGGTCAATGACCAGATCTCGGGGCTAGTGGTTGCCGCTATCGGTTGCGGTTGTTAAAATGGCCATGGCGACTGCCTGTACGGGACCGAGATAGTCGATGAACAGCTCTCGAAACCCATATTCAGCGCGTGCCGAGATGGTCGATGGCCAGGTCTCGAGGCTGGTGGCTACCGCTACTGATGGCAGATGTGTGATGTATTATGTTGGCTAAAAAAGTGTTGGAGATGTTCCTCCTTCTTTTTTGTTGTACTATAATTTTTGTTTTACAACAGTTACATTTTACTTTCTTAATTTAAAATTTTTGACGCTTCATTTCAACGGCCGAAGTGGCGAGTAAAAAATAATTGCTCGCATCCTATCCGGCCTCAAGAATAGCGCCTCGGCCTGGTGTGGTTGTTAGGTCTACGTAAGCGGATGGCAACGGACCGTTTCGATCACAAACCAAAATTTCGTCGAAATGAGTTGTCCAACTATCGGAGTTCTTCAATTATTTTTCATTGTTGCTGTGGTGGTCCTCGCTTAATGGCTGTAATCAAATCTGCTGAGCTTCCGAGCTTGTCAAATTCAATTCGAAGGGAACCGGTGCCTGGTGATTGTTTAGTAGTAGACTCTTTTATCTGGTTAGATTCGTAGCGTTTTAAATGTTGCACATATTGTGGTTAATGGCGCTGTAAAACGTTTTGGACGGCTTGTTGAGCCTGATTGATCACTTGATGATTGATCACTATTTGTTGTTGAGGTTGTACTGTTTGGCGCATTTTGCACAATAATTTGCTGCTGGACGGGCTGTTGTTGTTGAACGTTCGGTTAGCATCGTCGAACTTTTTTTTGTGTTTGGATGATATGCGGAAGCAGTTTATCCCGGTATGGCTCCAACTTACTGGTAATATGTCTTCGTAACAGCTTATTGCCGACCATAGTCGTAATCGTATGTTGCTGTAGCGCCCGGACTCGCAGTTACACATGCAAAGGATGCCTGCATAGCTGTAGCCTGATAAAATTCATAGTATTCGGCTCGTTGAGTACCATATGCAATTTAGGGGAACTGTTTGTTTCCCTATAAATGAAAATAATATTTTGCATATATGAAATACATATTTATAGTCTTCTATATAAGAGTAGAATACTTACTAAACTTACATGCTACGCACATCAAAAATGAAAACTATCTTAGCCTACTTTGCATATATAAAATTTTGATGTTTGTTGAAGTGTAAGGTGTTTGTGGATTGTGAATGTGTAATTGTGTTATTATGTGTTCCCATAACGATAACACCTGACCGCAAAATTCACTCTCGAAATTGAAGGAGTTTGACTCGGAAATGCTGTCTAATCCAGCATATTTTCAGACAAGGTTCAAAACAATTTTCATTTACTTAGAAGCCCGCAGTTATTTTTTTCTTGGAAAATAATTTCAACTAATTCTAAGTACTCTAAAACAAAGATGATGTCCAAATCAGCCTAACTACATTTTTTCATTCAAATTATAAGATATTTATTTCGATGGAACCCAACAATTACCAAAAAAGTCGGAAGAGATAGTAGATAATGAAAGAAAATACATAATCAATTGACATAAAAATTAATCCTGTTATTTTGTGGAGTTAAAAAACGCGCGGGCTTATGGACTGACTTGATACTAAAAACATAGAAAACTGGCAATCATTCAATATAATGATAGGCTTGAAATGTTTAGAACTAGAGCATCTTGTAAAAAAATCGCCCAAAGGTACTCTAGAAAGATTGACTTTTGAAAAAAAAAAAAAAAAATAGATAAGCTACCAAAATGAAACCGAATAAATTTTGAAAGCGTTTTTTATCAAGCGTGCTCCTTATTACAATCAGCTCGTATTTGATTTCAAGTAAATTTTTGTTCGATAAATGGCTTGGAGGCTAAAGAAAAGAATTATTTCCAGGGTTACTATTGGCATGAGTTTCATTTGGAAAGTTTAGAGATGTTTACATGTATCCAATGTACAGTTTGTATTGCCTAACAATGTAATGGTGGTATATGTTGAAACAGGAATGAATAAAACTGCCTGGTGATGGAAAATTTTTGCTAGCACTTCAACTAAAAGAAAATTATATTTGATTTACGTCAAGATCAACTTACTCTGTGAATTTGACTTTGACGCGACAACTGCAGCAAACGTTGTAGGGTTTGAAAAAATTTGAAGGGTTACCACCCATGAAAAAATCAACATTTTAGTAATTAAAAAACTCTAGCGCACCTGAATCGCTATAAACACTAATGTTCGAAGGACAGTCGAAGAACCGTGCAAATTTCTAGTGCATATTCTACCACACGAGCTGCTTATTACAGCCAAACTGTTTCGAACGCCACGTTTTACTTTGGTCTCAAGAATGCATTATAACTCATATGGTGGAAGGTTTCAGATATTACCACTGGCATGAATTTCAGCGTTTATGAGAGCAAAACACTTGCTAATTATATTCGTTATCAGTTGCTTATTTCACAAAATTTTGAAAGCAGCATCTCACATAACATCAAAGAAGAAAATGCTCAGTGCCTGCAGCACTGTAACTGAAGTTAGTGTTTGGGGCTGCGATGCGAAAAATTTGCAGAGCTTTGGGAATTGAATTCATTATTCATATTTCATTGTAATTGTTTCCGGTATGAATACTAACTGTAAGCATTTATTGATACAAAAGTATCACAACCGACTCGTGCTGGCAACCTTCTGCCAGCATCAAAGCCCAGAATATATCACATTTGCTTCACGTTGTTATATTACATTCGAAGTTATAGGAGTATAAAGCAATTTAGGGTTATTTGCAGCGAGTTTTTTCAAATAATCGAAAACTTAATATTTGCTGTTTATTGTCACTACAATATCATCACCAATTGAAAATTCTACAATAAAACCGCCTAATAAAAATATTGCAAACAAACACAAAACCAACAATAGTTGGCAACCCTATTGTGGCTTTTCAACCAAATTCGGCCTGAATAATGTCTATAATAGGTTCCATCAATTGTATGAAATTCGAATTGATTTCATGACTGCACTGGAAGTTATAGGGCATAAAGTTTATTTTCCTGAGCGAATTTTCAAAACCAAAGACACAAAAATTATCATAGCTGTCAGCACCAATCGAATTTTTCAACCAAATTTCTATCAAACAGAGTTTAGAGTAAGGTTCAGCTACTGTGTTAATTTCATGAAAATCTGGTACCTTATTCACATTTCATAGGGCAAAAAGCAGTTTTTTTTTGTGATTTTTCAAGATGGCACCACTGGCACAGAATCACCCGCATTTCAAAATCACTTCGATCAGATTTGGTCCTATATAAGACCAATACATTTTGCAAATTTCAATTGATTCTGCTTATCGGATCGTGAGTTTCCGTGAACAGAAGTTTTTGATGCTAAAAATATAAGTAAATTAGGAGAGGGTTACCAGGCGTCCCCGTTATACCATATCAAATTTTTTTTTGTCTTTGTGAACAGAGCACAAGATTTACATATGAGTGGCTTTTTTTTAAGAAGCGGCATTTTTTCAAAAGAGACGATGTTTTGGACGTTCTCACTCTCAATGCCTGCCCTAGCTACAGGGTTGCCAGCACGCTCATTAAAAACACAAATTAACTACACAAATTTACAACTAAATAATATCAATACATCCTGAAAATTTCGTAATGATTGAATAGCTCTGTCAAAAGTTATCGCAATTTAAAAATTTTCAAGTTTTCCCGTTCTCTTTTTAGGCACCCAGCGCATACATGGGGTTAAAAATTCCAAAACATTATCCGATTCATATGTAAAACACGTTCAAAATTTATTTTAACTTTATTTTCGCAAAAATTATTTGTGTACGGAATAATAGGTATATTAAAAATGTCACTAAAATGGCCGCCGGCGCCAAAAGGTTAAAGATTATTAACTTTTTGTGAGACCTGGCACTATTCTGCATATACACCAATGTGTCCTGAAAATTTCAGTTCAATCGGATGGCACGTTCCTGAGATTTTTTCACTGAAATTTTTTGATGATATATATAAAAATTAGAACAAGTGAAAAAATTATCCCTGCAAGGTCTTCATAGAAATAACAAAAACTATCCGTGCAAAGGAAAGTCTGCCACATTCGCTTTATAGTAGGGTTTACTCACTTT